>MJMS01000007.1:123673-429102 GCA_002018275.1 Huntiella bhutanensis
AAAAAAAAAAAAAAAAAAAAAAAAAAAAGCACCGTGAAAACAAGAAACAAAATACCCCCTTCTCTTTACCGAACATAGCTTGCAAATCTTATTCTGTCCCTTCCACTTTTTTCTGGTTCTTCCTCTTCTTCTTTTTTTTCTCGTTCTTGCTATACAATACTTATACACACCGGGCCCCCGTAAGTTTCGAGAGAAACTACCACTGCCCCTTCGGTTGTCATGTTTTCTTCTTGATCGAGTTTCCCCTTTCCGTTATTTCTTCTTTCCTCAAGTCTTCTACTTTTCTTCCCACGCTAGAATCGTTTTAGTTTATCAGACTGACTGACTTCCTGCCAAAATCCACAAATCCCTTCTTCCTTCCCCACTATCCACCCTCAATCCTACCGTTTTTCCTTATCCCGCTTCGCCAAATATACACGCCCCTTCCGCCCCTTCCTAAACTTGCTTCCTTCATCGCCACAAATCCCGGCTTCTTCTTACACGTCTGTCCGCATAATATCTTTGTTTCTAAACATCCACCCACACTTTATACTTATACAAAACCACTCCTTCCTCCCCTTTCCATCCCTTCCCTTTCTGTTATTACTCCGGTCTTTATTATTACCCCGTCCGTTCCCGTTTGTCAGTCCATTCACTTTTTTGCTCCACGCCTTCCCAAAATCTTGGCGCACTTGCTTCTTCGCTGCTGGACCAGCATTTTCAACTACCTTCTTTTTTTTATTTATCCTTTTGCGCGCCTTTATTGCCTTCCTAATCAGCCGCCATGATTCTGCCGAATATTTTCCTTGGCTTTGTTGCCGCCGTTGCCGCCGCTTCAACATCACATCCACAACCTGTATGTCTCTCGTACCTGAATCTCAAATAATGATTTAAACTAACACATTCAATCCATAGCTCACATACACTGCTTCCTTCCCACCATCACCAGCCACAAACGTCACCGGAACTTTCTCAGCAACTACCGATTTACACACTACCAATCTTACGCTCACTTTGACTTCTCTTCCATCAAACCCGCATCTATACCCATTGACGTATACTCTTCACGCCTCTGCTCTTCCCCCATCAGGAGCCTGCCCTCTCAACGCCCCCAAATTGACAACCACCGCACCTCTCGCCTCACCACCTTCCCCGGCGACTCGGCACTCACTCCGGGGTCCTCTCCCCCGCGACACTCCGCTATCAATCGTCATTTCTTCCGCCTCCGGCCACCCTATCGCTTGCAGTAATCTCATCCCAATGGGTACTGAAATCCCACAGGAATCTCTTGTTTCGGAATTGAAAAAGCGCGCCCCGTTAGAAGGGTCCGTCACGGGGAATCAACATAGTGCTGCGTCATCAGTGTCTTTTGTGATTGCCTTGACGGCGTTGATTTGTGTGTTTTGATTTTTGCGTTTTCTTTTATTTTCTTTCGGCGATAAAATGGAGTTTTTGGTGTTTGCATTTTCTATTTTGGCCTGGGTTGTTTTGCTTCGTTTCTTTTCTGCGTCTTTGGTCGTCTTTTTTGAGTCTGAGAAGACCTTCCACGATTTATGTACATATTTGATATACCACCCCACCATGTTCACTTATTCCCAAAGCCATATATGTAAATGGTTCTAATACAAAACAAATGCAATTTATATATACAACTTCCTTCTATATAGTGACGTGACACTAGCGCTTATATCACCTGGTTACCTTCAACAGCCAGCTTATTCTTACCGACATCACGGACACCACCACCGGTATTCTTGATGAACTCTTTCTTGGCATCAACCACCTTCTCAGTTGCTTTACCAGTCTTCTCAAGATACTGCTCATTAGCATCAACAACCTGCTCAACGACCTTTCCGGAGTTACCATAATACTCCTCCTTTACATCAACCACCTTCTCAGCCACCTTCCCCGTCTCCGCCAAAAACTCCTCTTTAGCATCAACAACAACCTCTGTCTCCTTACCAACCCTAGGATCCGCGCCAGCCTTCCCCAGCCATCTTCCATCATCAGAAATCAATGGATCTGCCTGCTTCACTTTGCCATCTTTATCTCTAACCTTCCGTTCCCATCCCGTGGTGAACTCCGTTCCCATATCGAAGCGAGGGAACGGATGAGCCTCCGTGTTAAAGACAATCTTTTGAAGAGGCATCAAGTCCATTGGAGAGAATAAAAGATAAAAGTACTTGAGCGTTTCGGCCATCCAGAAACTTTCCATGTTATCTCTTGATGGTGGTGGGATAGTATCAGCGTTGGAAAGTGACGTGAAACCACCTTCATTGGCAACAGTGGTGTGGTCAATGAAAGCCTTGAACATATCCCAACCCCATTGGCGGTACTTGGGATCTCCAGTCAACCGCCACATGTAGAACAAACTTTCTACCGTCTCGGGACGTTGGAGGTTATGTCTATCACCTGGGTGAACATCAAAGTCGTTCTTCCAAGCCGCATCCTCACTTTCATCTTCAAATATCGAATCAGGAACACTAGCTCGTGTCCCATCAAAGCCAACAGGATCATTACTGTCTGTCCGCATATAAGTGATTTCACCAGCCAGACCCGTCGCCATAACCTTATACATACCCCAGCAAGTCTGCGTAAGTTCCCTCGCTAACTTCATATTCTCAATCTGTTCCTTCCCCCACCAACTCTGCTCCTTAGCTTTCCACTCAGGGAGACCACCGGTCGTCGACAGCGCAATGGTACCTGGAAGGAAGCAAACAAGATGGTCCATTTTGGGGGTAATAGCGGCGTCAATCCCGTTAGGTTTTTCTGCAAGAACAGTGAAACCAGAAGGCTTCGAGTACGCAATGAGATGTTTCTTGACACCAGCGAGAACCTCATCCCACATATCCTTGTAGATCATCTCTTTAGTGTTAGTCTGTAAGAATTGCTTAATGAGGTATTCGTAGTAAGAGTCACCACGGCTACCGAGGCGGATATTGTTACCACGGTATCGACCCGTAGTAGCGTACACGAAAATTGGCACCAGGCCGTCTTTAGCTGCATTGTTATCCAGAATCTGCATGATATGTTCCGCCTTCTTCCAATACTTAGTATCTCCCGTGATATAGGAAAGATACTTCATCTCCAACTGAAGCGTAGCAACCTCCGCAGTAGACGACGCACCACCATCAACATGTGACTCGATTCCATGACCCGTCTTCAAGTTGACACTGGCATACGGTAACCCCGAATGCGAATCATAAGCACCAAGAAGACGATCCGCCAAGTCACGTGCCTTGTTAATATACAACGAGGGGTCCCGCGAGGTAACTGGCGCAAGTTCGGGATGCTCGGTAGAAAGGTAATGCGCCGATAGTAAACCACCGAGCATACGGATGGTAGTCTCAAAGACATTCACGTCTTGGTCTTGATCCCATGTGAGATCATCTCTCAGCCATTGACGAGCCTGCTCAACACGGGAAGATAACCCCATGAGCATCATGGTATCAATAGCGTCGATGATGATCCAGCCCATCCCCTTTGGAGCCATTTTCTTACTCGTCTTAGAGACGGGGTGATATTCATCAGCACCTACTAACGTTAGTATCCCTCACAAACCAAACCTGCTGCCAAAAAACCTACCCCATCCATGTTCTCTATACGAATCCCAACTTAACTCAAAAGCCTTAACAACCTCCCTCCTTCGCTTATCCCAATCCGCCCTCTCAGGCGGCATCTGAAAGATATCCGACCCCCAAACCGTCCCCCTCTTCGATTCCGCCGGTGTAAAAGCCCCATTCAACCACATCAAACCCAACAAAACCGCACCAACAACCCCCCAAGTTCTCTTCTTTCTCAATCCACCACCACCCACCCATCGTCTCGCCGAATGCGACACCGTCGCGCCCATCGGCTTGTCTTTATACATCGGGAGCGTCCCACCAGGCTGAGCCTTATCCAGAAGACTTTCCACGCGGTGTTGCACGCCAGAGAGGAGAGAAGACCCGGTACTTGTTGTGACGGGTGGGTTCGGACTTAGACGGGAGCGAGTGTGTGGCTGCGGAGGGGTGTCGCCGACGTTGAAGGAGTATGTCATGATGCGACGTGGGTTTTTGTGATGTCGTTGGTTGTCGAGATTTGCGAGCCGGGTCGCGGCGTTGATACCTAATGGTACCGGTATATAGTATCCCTATTGGTGGATATAAAATCCAAAATCGGGCTCTCAAAAACAACAAAAACAAAACAGTTACCGCTGGACAATTGCTATCCTGTCCTCTATATATGTCTCTCTCTCTCTCTTCTGAACGACCCGACCAAGAACGCTAAGCCGCCCTAAATCCAAAACCCCAGAAAACACACAAGCCAACTGTCGTTCCCAATCGGGAAACGCTAAGCATAAGATTCGTAGCTGTGAGCTCTAACAAACGTGTTATAAATATCGTCGGTACTTTTCTTACATCCGTATACAAACTAGCAATGGACTTCACATGTCGTTAATAGCAACGTATCACAAACTCATCTCCAACCTTGGAGAATACCGCTGACATAAGCTACTTGTGTGTTACAAGCGACATCAGGATGTTACATCACGTGACGAGAATGGAATTGGCATTGAAATTACCTATTTTGGGTATACAATTTGAGGAGGAAACTGGATGAAGGAAACAATGCATGTGATATCTTAACTATTTACACAGAGAAAATCTACAAAAAACAAACATACAAATCATAACTCATAGCCCTCTTTGCCCCTGATAAAAGTTCATACCGTTCATCCCATCGAATCCGTTCATTGACGGTTGACCAAAGTTTTCTTGCCTTGGTTGTTGTTGTTGTTGTCGTTGTCGTTGCTGTTGCTGGTGCTGTTGTAGCCGCTGTTGGAATTGTAGCTCTTGAAGTGTTTGCTGTTCCTGCTGATGAAGGAACATATGTTCCGCGTTCGTCTGCTGCAGGGTACTATCCCATACAGGCTGTGCCATCGTGGTGGCATTAGGAATTCCAGAGTTGAATCCGTATGGGGTGTTGATGAAGCCAGGTTCAAAATCATCGTGGATAGGTACCATAGGGGAAATGTGAGGAGTTACCCCCTGGGGGAGGAATTGTGAAACGGGAGTTGACATGAGCGGCGGAATCGGAGAAAGGCCGGCAATACTAATCGGAGCTGCTGGGTTCATCGTCACCGGAACCATATTCGGGGCACCGACAAGATGGGAGCTGACAACCGGAAGACCCATGGTAGAACTTCCCATGCTCAATGGCATCGAAACACCTGGTATCCCTTCATAACTTCCCCCGATAAACGGCGGCTGGCTGTTACCAGAAATCTCGCCATTGAACGAAAACGTGTTCACTGCACCTGTCACAAACAACGACTCCTCTTCCGCCGTAACCGGAAACGTGTGGATTGGTGCCTCCCGGATTGGACTAATAACAGTATCCTCCGTGAACACCCGCGCATTAGCCTTGGCAATAACCGAGTAACTAATCTCTTCCATGTGGGATGCCAAGTCACCCATAAGCTCCTTCCATTTGCCAAATGTTTTCCCACAAATCCGGCACGGCTCCGACTCGGGCTTATCTTGACTTGTCATGTGACATCTGTCCACCCGATCATTGGGATCGCCCGCGTGCGAGTTCTTTGTGCCACTCGTCCTGCGGTTTTCTTCCAGTGCGTGTTCACGAACAAGATGCTGAAGAAAGTTATCGCGTCTGAAGCAGCGGTGATCGCAGTTGGGTTCATCACATTGCCACCATTCCGGGTGGCGATGGCCTTCTGATTCGTGGCGTACCCAGTCAGCTTTACGCTTAAACATGCGGGGCATCTGACAGTTTTGCCAAGAGCAGGTATATGGCTGAACGTCTTCTTGCACGTGCTTGGTCCAATCAGAGAGTTTAACAAATCTCTTGACTTTGAAGCAAAGGGGGCATTCGAACTCAGCGGGTAGTGTAACCGGCGGGGGTTTGGGAATACCCTGGGCGAAACCTTCTTGGCTGACATGGTAAATCGAGTTCTTCCCGTCACTCGATCCATTACTATGGATATCTCGACGTTCACCATCTGCCGTGACATAGTTTATACAGCCTCCCCGGTGCGAGCACATGTCTCCGTTTGGACAAGAGGCACCCTGTCTTGAATGCTTGAGACGCATCTCACTGAGCATCTTGTACCGTCCGTCTTGATGATGAGCCATACGGTTAACCAGGAAATCAGGTGCAAATGGAAGTTGCTTTTTGACTTCGATAGTCCAGTCGTCAAGTTTGAGGTCCTTGTTGGAAATTTCTTCTGTGCTAGAACCAGAGAACGAATTCGTTTCAGCCTTGAATTCAGTTGGCCATGTATTTCCATCACCAAAACACTCGTTTTCTAGAGCCAGAGACGGGGTAGATGAATGTCCTGTGGCAAACTCCCCAGCCTGGGGCGGGAAAAGTGTGTTGGGCAGATTCCTTGAACCCGCTGGCGCGTAAAACGGTTCCGTCGCGCTCATAGGTGCCGCTGTAACCTCTGGGGGCGCCGGGCTCCTTGACACATCTGACTTGCTTCTTCCTCTTAATTTACCCGAAAGCGATCCTCTGAGACTCGAAAACGCTGAGGTTTTTTGTTCAGGCTGTACAGTCACTGGCGCAATTGTAGACACTGAAGGAGTTGGTACACCATTAATAGAACCATGCCGAGTATGCGTTGAGCCGATCGCCGCCGCACCATGACCCATCTTGGCAAAAGCGTGGCCGATAGATGGAGTATTCTTGTGGCGGGGACTCCGGGGGACAAAAGAACAGGTTTCGGGTTCTCGTGGAGATTCCAAATCGAGGCTACTAGGACGGGAACCAATGGAAGAACGCGAACGCTTGTGTGAGTTGGAAGCGGGGCTTTTGAGAATGCTTTGAAAGAGACCTCTCACGCCCGAGGACCGTCGGTTGTGGGTAGACCGGTCACTTAAGGACATCTTAGAGAAGAGGTTGCCGCTGGTGATATCAAGGTCATCTGGGTTTCTGCTCATTTCGGAAAGACCGGTTTTGACGGGGACGGTGCCAACAGTAGGTGTTATTGATACTGTAGAGCCGACGTTGCGAGAATACAAACTCATGATGGCTTGGATGGCCTCAGTTGAGGTTGCGGGTTGACTGCGGGTAGCATCATTAATGTGTGCGAATCGGGGACCTTCTTCCCAGGCTTGCCGGTTACGAATGATATTGATATCGGTCTCGTCAATGCCAGTAGTTGCATGAGGGTTGACGTAGGTTGTACTTGGAATGTACTTGTTCTGTGTCTTGTCGCCTGATGGGATCTGATCAAGGGCCTCTTGAATTTCAGCCTCTGTAGGCGCATCTTGTGGTGGAGGACCAGGCTTATTGGGGTCACTTTGATTATCGTCTAACCCTTCACTAAGCCATGAACTTACACTGCTGTTGCGCTCGTGTAGTCGTTGTCTCCGACCAATCTGGTTGGCTGACTCAGTCTGTTCGTTGCTTCGTTGATCTGGGGCAAGTCCACCTGCTCTAGTCTGACTTCCAGTAGTCAAAAGACTACCCCCACCCGTATCAATGTTCGGAAGATTATGCATGTTTGGCCTTGGACCGGGACTCCGACCACGGCGAGTTGAAGTTTGTTCGGCGACAGCGGCAGCAGAAGCAAAGGGGCTTGGGGGACAAGGCGTGAGGGTAACGACAGGACTCTGGTCGCTGTGTGTAGAAATGAGATCTAGTGAAGGATCCGGAGAGGTGTCAACGGAAGGACCTAGGCTCTCCTCACTAGAGCGACTGGAATCGTGGTACTGGAGCATTTCAAGACCAGTGAAAGACAAAGTCTCGTCACGTGCCTGATGTGAAGAAGATGGTGATAGAGATGTGTCTATGAGAGATGTTAGAAGAGTTCAGAGTGAGTATGTAAACTCAACGGACCTAAAGATTCACCAAAGGGAGACTGTGGGTTGCCGACCTGATCAAAGTTGGCAAAGTCCATAGGATCACTCTGTGATATATCGTCTAGCCCGTTTGGCATGAAGCCCACAACGGGATCTTCAAAAGATCCCCCCCTCTGCATTTCTATACCCATTTCCACAGGCATATGAGGCGACGAGAGGAAGCGTGGGTCAATACAACCAGAAGTGTGTTGCATGAAAGCTTCGGCAGTTCGTTTCCCTTTAGCCACAGGGTGCGGGCGGACCCAATGGTTATTTGAGGTCATTTGGATCGGTGTAGTGGTGATTGCGGCGCAAAAAAAAGGATAGAATAGACGAGCCGAAGGTTATGAACAGGTTCCGTGCGAGGTTTTGCTGGGAGTATGGGGATAGCGAGATGAGAGCTTAGGCTTAAAAAGAAGCTAGTCTCCAAACAAGGCAGACTTGATGGGGTTGCTAGACAGTGATGGGGTGAATACGAGCTATCTAAAGATAAGATCGAATTGAAGGTCTCACAAACAAAAGCGGTAGGAGCGTGCGTGGTGCGAAGTGGATTGAAGTGGAGTGAAATAGAACGACAGGTAGAAAAATAAGGGGCGAAAAGACGACGTCAAGCGATTTAAGGTTCGAAAAGTAGAAGCGCAAGTAAAGCGGCTGCGGCGACGGGTCACAACGAGGACTAAATTGCGGCTGGACAGGGCATGAGTATGGCGGTGGGCGGCTTTGTAGGCGTTTTTTGAGAGCAACGGTAGGTTTATTTTAGGTGAATTCGAGAGAAGAGAGACGAGTTTGTTCTGATTGGTCGCTGATTATAATAGCTGCTTGGGTAGGTTTTTTTGTATGTACATTCATGTGTGATGAGATTAAAACAAGCAAGTGTGACGACGGGCGATGGAAAGAAGAATCAACTGATGGAGTCAACAAGAGAAGAGGGGGGGAAGAACAGAGATAGTTTACGTATGCAGAAGCACATACAGAAGAAGTTGATATGCAGGCGTTAAAAATGGAAGTCCTTGGCTGGTTTCTTGGCTTGGGATTATAAGGTTCTAAGCTTCCATCGTTGGAATTAGCCTGAACGGAATTGAAGCTTAATTGTGTCATTCATTTCTGCAGTTTCCTAGACATTGCGGCCGAAAGGACTATGGAATTACACAACACATTGTGTTTTTGGTAACATGCTTCGAGTTGCATGTTTTCTGCCCAACGCAACGATTTGTGTGGTTGTTGGCTGTGTAATAAGATGGACGAATTACAGAAGATATCAGAATCGAGGCCTCGGTTTAATGCACTCTGGAAGTTGGAACTTTCTTCGAGTCTAAGCTTAGTTATTGTCTTTGATTTGTGATAGCACCGCACTGTCTTGTTTATCGGTCCTTGCACGTCGACAAGTTTGTTTGTTTTCAAACATATAATGACCAAACAACGTCATTCCAGCCCTAACCATAAACTCCAAGTTGATGTATTTTCCATCGACAAACACTATTACCCGTCCAATGTCATAATCACACGCAAAAAAGCGTCATACCATGCTGCATGTATCGCCTCTTCCTCCCAAGTTTCTACCCAGCCAGCCACATGCATCCCACCAGCAAAACCGGGCAAAACCGACCATTCCGACGCCCAATCGCACTCTATCAAAATTACACCGTGCACGACTCAAGTTGCATCCGCAAGTTGACCGGTCTCTGCAACTTCCCGGATTCCCTGCCACAAAATGGGACAGACACCAGTGTCCGCGCAAACTGCGCCTCCACCATGTATCTCAACCCGGAATGACACAGCCCCGACTTCATGCTTGGGAGAACAAAAGGTGTAATAGATGCAAAAAGAAACATACAACACCGGGTATTCGCACGTGGTCACCCACCGTACTACTAATCCAGCGCTCTGCGGCTTGACTATGGGGGAGCAGACGGGACCCCGTATTTTCCGCAGGCTATGGTCGTATGTGGAAGGTTGTGATGGAAAAATGGGTTATAACTGAAGTTGGATTTGGGTCACTCTGAGTTGTGTATACCCTAGTTCGGTAAATGAACCCTACTACTGACCAGTACCCTTGTCGTGAATCGCCCACATTACCCCACAAAGCATATGTCTCATTCCCTTCCGCCCCGATCTCCGATCGAACTATTTTGGGAGGTTATTCCAACCTTAGCTCAAGATGGTTCCCTCACTCCGCCCACTATCCTCAGCATTAGCGTTTCCGCCTTGTCTGAGGGCCGGGCCACGGCTGTCACGGGTTCGAATCACGGGTGTGTGTATTATTCGAAGTCCTATTTCAGGGTCGATGATGAAGATTGGTGAGGCTGTGAGACTTTTTAGTGGAGGGAGGGTTTTAAGAGAGCTTGTTGGTGGGAAGATGAGGACTTGTAAGTTTATAGGATTTGAGATTTGATGAGTTGCTAATTTGGATAGTATTTCCTCCGCGTATCACAATCTATCATATCGGGACGGTCCGGTTTGTATACATGGCTCTCCTCAAAATCACCTCCGTTTTCATAGCCGTATTCTTCTTCTTCATCGCCATTCCCTCCGTTCTATCGTCATCTGAGTCCTCCGAGTCCTCCTCAGACTACATAATCATTCAACGTAAGTAACCCCATCAACCCCCACCAACCCCACTAACCAGCCAACCTAGTTGCTCTCTGCGGGATAACGCCTCTCCTCCTCCTAACATACCTAACCACGCCCATCGTAGCCTTCATCCAAATGCACCTCCCCCCCACGGCGCGAAGCTCCCGAACCGCCTTAACCAATTTCATAACGCACCTCCCACCAACCACGCGCGTGACCCTGACAACTCTCACGCCCATTGGGAAGCCACGGATGACGACGGTGGAGGTACGGGCGTTGAGACAGGCGGTGCCGAGACGGAAGATGGGATTGGTGGATTATGTGCGGACGGACACGGATGTTGAAATGGATCAGAAGGGTCGGAAATGGTGGAATTGGAGGGCGTTGAGTGGGTTTTCCATTTCCGGTGGGAATGGGGGCGTTAAAGAGGGTTGGGTTTGGGGAGAGTTGAAGGCAAGATTGGAGAGAGTTGCTATTAGAGAGGGTAAGAAGATTTGAAGGAGTGACAGGCTCTAACAGGCATATTACAGATGACAACAGAACATACAGAATGTAACACAGTGTAAACCAATTTGTACAATAAAACATAACAATTTATTCACATCATCATACAAGCTCATACTGTCATAACTCATCCAAACCGCCTTTACCTCTTCCCGCCATCATAATCCCAAGGTCTTTTCATACCACCTTCATAAACACTAGCAACAGACTGCTGCCACATCTCAGGAGTCATATAAGCACCTTGATAGCCTTGTTCTTGATATCCTTGCTGCAAAGTCTGTGAAGCAGTCATAGCCCCATTCTGCATATTCAAAGAGCTTATCATCTCAGTATTTCCATCTTGAATCTGCGGCGGTGAAGCCGAATCAGCTGGTGACCGTGCCATAGGGTTTTGTCCAAAGGTAGTCTGCCACTGTTCAAACAACGGATTTGGGTTCCACACTGGTGCTTGGCCAAGTTGCATATTCGGAACGGCCTGGGCAGATTGATGAATGATGAGAGGGTTAGTATTGGGGTTTGAAGGGCCCATTGGAGGTGCAGCTTGAAGAGGAGCATTCAAGTGGCCAAAGTTGCTGGCGGCAAGACTATCCATTGTGGGGACAATCCCGGGGGACTCGCGGGTTTCAGCAAGCATGGGTGGGGGACTTGAGTGACTGGAGGCTGGCGAGCCATATGGGAAACTAGGCTTAAGAACGAATGGTTTCCGCGTGTCAGCACTAAAGGCACGACGAACCCCATCGATTTGCTTTTTAAGATCGGGGATACTCCAAATGGCCATAATCTTCTCAAGCAAACGCATATGACGAGAGAAGAATTCGCCAGCGTCAAGGTTGATTTCGGGATCGGGAGAGGTTAAAGCGGCGAGATGGATGACAATGCAGGTTAAACCACAGTATACAACATAACTGTACCCTCTCAACATTCCCTGAAGACCAACCATTCCGTATCGCGTCATCACTGCTTCGTGGAGACGGCAGATATTCTTTGCCGAGCGCGAACAGACAAGCATGATACGCTTGTAATCTGGAGTTGTCGGATCGTATAGTTGTAGTTGAGGCCGGTGAAGAAGGATGAAAGAGAGGAAGTAGTACGTAAGCATGTTCCCTGTAAACGCCGACGGGAGACAAGGCGGGGAGTTATCAGATGGGAAAGTAACCATAAGATCATCCCGAAGTGACTGGAACCAGTTATTGAGAGCAGGCCCGTGTTTAATAAACTCAGGATCCGTAGCCCAAGACCCATCCCTAAACTTCTTATGCATACGTCCATAGGTGGTATTCATGGAGCCAATCTCCCGAACAAGTCGACTAAAGAAGGTGAAGTTGCGACTAATGGTATACTCGGCAGGATCCTCCGAGCGTATCTTTGTGTAATCCAACAA
This sequence comes from Huntiella bhutanensis, assembly GCA_002018275.1. Taxonomy (NCBI): domain Eukaryota; kingdom Fungi; phylum Ascomycota; class Sordariomycetes; order Microascales; family Ceratocystidaceae; genus Huntiella; species Huntiella bhutanensis. The sequence goes on from MJMS01000007.1 coordinate 135,953, forward strand.
ATCAACTTGATCCGAGTCAATAGAAAGCTGTCTCCGACCCTGCGCTGTTCCAATCATGGTCTCTAGAACAAAGACTACCTGCCACAGACGAGTCTTTAGACGACATTCGTCTAGCGGGTAATCGCAAGGCCGATTGTTATTGTGATTTTCACTATGATCGTCCAATCCCAGTTCACGGGCCATCTGTACAGCGGAAACAATGTTCATCCAAGAACGATAGTAGTACCCCTTTTGCGGCGAGGATTCACGAGCCTTCATGAGCATCATAACTGCTTGGAGAGTGCTTAGTCGTGGAACATCCATGAAGATATCGACATGTTTTGAAGCCATGGCGAGCCACTGTTGACCACCGGAACCTTCATCTGCCAGACGTGCACCGAAAGCGAACATGACCTCGAGAATCAGAGGGGAGATACTTTGGCGGTCGTTATTCCATTGTTCGTAGAATCGTGGTTTACTGAGGACGGGTAGATACGGGTGAATATGGGTGAAATAGAGGTCAAAATACCTCGTAGTCTGTTCATCAGTGGGCATAAGTTCTGGAGGAACCCTGATTTTACCGGCACGCATAGGCGGTAAACTCTGTAGAATTTCGTCGTCTTCATCCTCCTCTGGTGGCGGTTGCTCGTATCTGAAACTGGCCTTGTTCCGTAGATAAGGTGCGGTACCCGTGTTGTTAATCTCGAGATTTCCTAAGTTCCGGCATAGATCTGCCGTGTAGTCGCTTTGTACGGTGCCAGGTGTTTGCGGGTCAGAGTAGTTGTGTTGTGGGGTCGTTTCAATCGTAGGAATTGGTGGCATAGAGTGAAGAGCTTGTGGAAGTGTTTGATTCATGGATGGAGGCGTTATAGGAAACATTGCTGAACTGGGCATCGCAGAGGCGAACTGTTGGTTCATAAGTTGTGGTTGTTGGAATTGCATGATATGTTGCTGATGTTGCTGTGGTTGAATATTCTGCTGCTGCTGCTGCTGCTGTATAGTCGGTTCGGAAAAGGAAATTTGCCCGTATAATTGCGACGGGTCATAGACAGTTTGCTGGCTATAAACATCTGCTACGGGTTCTGTCGCAAACGATGATTCCAGGGCGCCTTGATCGTGGTACTTTTGTGACTGAGAGGATGAATTGGTGGCGGAATTCGGTGTGATTTCGTAGGTTACATCTTCGGGACCTTCATCGTCGTTGGGTTTGACACAGTTTAGTTTGAGACGGATACAAGCTCCACATGGCCAAGTATTGGTGGTTGCGGCATCGCATTTGATTTTCCGGCGGCGACAACCTTTACAGGCGCGCATAACTACAAAGTAAAGTTAGTATATGACCCAGTTGACAAGATGAGAATCGGGATATTTACCCTTTAAGCGCTTGTGTCTGTTTTGCTCGTCGACAAATACATAGTCTATATGCGGGGTTAGTCACAAACGGGAATAAACTTGAAGACTAGATTGCCTACTCTTTTGTCTTTCTCGCTGTGGTGTTTGTTGCTGTTCTTGATGTTCGGAGGACTGAGGATGTGGCGCAAAAGTATATGCCGCCATCTGTGGGTTTTGTGGCATCATGACAGTTGTATTTGATCAAGATGCGGAATGCGCAAAAAAAGAAGCGAGAATATCAATTGGTGACGCAATAAGTCAGATTGGCGACACAATGGCGTAGAGAGTAAGTGTAGTCTAAATGTTGTACTCTTTCAATGCAGGTGATGTTGTTGTCGTAAAGTTGTGGTTGTAATGGTGAAACTATCTAGCAGTCGAGATGCAGATGAAGATAATTGTGGTGGCGACAGTAATTGTGCTAGTTTCCTTATAACGTGGGCGCGATAGAGGTGGCACGGAGATACTGGAGATACGAAAAAAAGAAAAAGAAAGGAACGCAAACCAAGGGAAAAGATTCGTCTAATGTTGACAAAGTCCGGTAGGTATGGAAACTTCAAAATGTCTATAATTGTTTGTCCTCGAGTCCAAATATACAACGAACCCAAGTCAAGTTTAAAAAAAAAAATGAAGAAAAAAAAAGGAAAGAAAATCTAAATCCACAAACTTTCAGCTTCCAATATACCTTGAAAAAGACAAACTAAGACGGAAAATCAACGTTGAAGAAATATGAGTGAGTGTTGAATGTGCTAGGGAGAATTCAATGTGACGAGAGTGACTTTGGCGGGTCTGTTTGTAGGTAATGTGGCGGTATAATGCGAGTGACGAAAACAGACAGACACACTTGGTTTATTTGGAGCTGAGAGCACAGAGGCGGCGAAGTTGTAAATCACGGGATGGGATAGGACCAGACCAAGACCAGGCAGAAAGGAAGAAAGAAAGAAGAAACTAAGGAAGAGGGTTTGATTTCATCCATCAGTCAAGTCCTATTCAACGGAAAGTAAATCACAGTGTTGATCTTTTAGTTGGACCATTCACTCAAGAGTAGAAATCCAACACACAGACTTAGGATTTCCATAAACCAGAAACTACAAACTACTACTACACTACCCACGGGAACGTTTCTTGAACTCTGAATTATCCAATGCATGTCTTCGTCTAGAATCTGGACACGTCCCTACATACACTTTACATAAAACACCCCACCCCCACTTACCCTAGTAGAGTCGCATCACTGCAGCACCAGCAGCACCAGTACCAGCACCAGCAAAAGAAAAGCCATAACGGAAAAGAGGCGATATGCAAGAACCCTTGTCTAGCGTCAAGTGAGAGACGCAATGTAACCCGCGGTGTCGGGAAATTTCCCGCAGAGAGGAGAGGAGGACAGTGAGTATGTGCATAGCTAGTTGGAGTGGGTTGATGATCAAGTATATAGTGGAGTTTTGAGATAACTATTCAGTGCATGGAGATACAAGTATTGATAGGTTTACGGACGGACGGACATAACGGAGTACACAGAATGTGAGTGTAGTTTTTAGAAGAAACGTCGATACATGGTCTAATCTCAAAGGGTCTTCATACATCCAATCCGAACAATCATCAACCGGGCGAATAACAACCTTAACAACGTAGAAAGTCCACCCGACCGATCGTCTTGATGTACACATACAACACACACATTGTAAATCTCAATCATTCAATAGATGTGCATGATTCCCAACCCCGCCAAGTAAGTTTCCCCAGGAGAAAACATCCAGCTGCCAAGCGTCCTTTACGGTATTTTCCCATCACTTGTTGAGGGGGTTATAGCCTATTCTATTAGCTTACCATTTGGCCGTTTGCGGCGCTATCCAGTTTCCTGATTTGATGGTATTTTACGATTCAAGGGGATGTACCGACGTTTGACACTTATGACAACTTGATAGTATGGGGATTATAAGTCACCGTGATTAGCGACATATGTGCCTAGCTTTTACGGCCTTTATTTCCTATAAACTCATCTCCAAGTTAACCAGAGTCAGTCCATCAACACCGCGTAATCCTCTATCTCCATAAACCTGCATCACCCAGGGGCCATATGTATAATGACAAATAGCCTAGTTTCGTCTTTCTCATCTCTGTACATACTCCATATGCAATATAATTACAATAACAGGATACCCCCACCAACAACCCCGCCCACAACCCGCTCACCCGATCCCAACCTCGTCCCTCCGGAATCTGATAAACCCTATCAATCAAACCCTCTCTCACGACAATCCCAACATATGTACTTCTTCTCCCCCACACGGCATCATCCGTCAGAACCTTCCACTTGACTCCTCCGTGACACTTTCGGCCCGCACCTGCATTGACAAGTCGGTACATATCTGTAAGCTTTCCCCCCCTAAACATTCTGCACCGTCGGATATCTACCCAAAACCGGTAACTCATCCGACTCTTCACTACCCAGAACCGTCAAGCACAGTATGTCTCCCGGCAAGATAGGAAGAAACTCTGTTCTTCCCACAGACATATCCGACGACAAACAATCCAGGGTCGCGTAAATCACCATGTTCATCCGTCCAACTTACATATGTACATACATACATATCTTCCTTTACCTTGTCTGCCTGCCTGCCCGTCCGCTTGTCTATCCATCTGCTTTTCTCAATCTACCCGTGTTGCACAGTCTTTGACATCTTTGACATCCTCAAACGTCCCTTCCGCTTCCATCACCATACATGCCTTTTGCATATGTCAATGTAACACACACGAACCTAGAGCCCCACATACCATGACGTGGCCACTCTACATTTTACAATACTACCAAAGCCGAGCCTCTTTACATATCTGCATGGCAAGTCTGTGAGGCCGACGGACCATTAATTGTCCCGTGACTTGGGAAATCCACCTCCAATTCCCCGTTACATCCGTCATCGCTTGGCCATGTCACAAAAACACAGTCAATAAATCATTAACCAAACCCTAATACACCCTAATGACCAAAGTAAATTTCAACCAGTAGGAATGAGCGTAATCAAGATATTTCGTCATCGAGATGGTCAATCTACTTGGTTTAAGTGGTGTTTGCATGACGTTGATAAAAGTCAAATATCACCGTAATTTTGTTATTATTTACCCCAATTTCCACTCTAACCCTCTAAATCCCACACCACAACCAACAAATCCAAAATGTCCGACAAAGACAACGCCAACCCTTTTGCCCTCAGTCTCTCCGATCTTCCCTCCCGGTCCTCAACAAAGACCCTCCGCAGCGGCCCCGACACCCGCTACGACGCCACAATCTTCTCACAACCCACCCCGATTCTCCCTCTCCCCTCCAACACCAGTCCATCATGGTTCTCCGGAAGTAGTGCCGCCACATCCGCCGCTGATGACCTTACCGAGGACATTATCGACGAGCAAGAAATTTATGGTATGTCCCCGCTATCCACCTTTCCAAACCCCATATCTAATAAATAATAGACCTACTTGCTACAATCTCCGATCCCGAACACCCTCTAACCCTCGGACAACTCTCCGTCATCAACCTCCCGGACATATCAATAACCCCCTCGGTCGCCACTCGGCGCGCCAACCCCTCTCAAATCTCCCAAGTCCTCGTAAAAATCACCCCCACCATCGTCCAATGTTCCATGGCCACTATCATCGGCCTTGCCGTCCGCACCCGTCTCGAACATGCCCTCCCTCCCAACTTCCGCGTCGACGTCATGGCCAAGGAGAACACCCATAACCAAGATGAACAGTTAAACAAGCAACTGGGCGACAAAGAGCGGGTTGCCGCCGCCTTGGAAAATGCCGATTTGAAAAATATCTTGGATAAAATGCTGGCTACCTGTGTTTGAGAGGCTTGGGGGAAAATATCGCTTGTTGAGGGTGTTTGGTTACGGACGTATGTACATACGAGGTGTAGGGACCTCCGCGTGGCTTTGCTGGGCTGCCTGCGACGTGGATACGGCAGGCCGCGTGGCTTTGGATTTGATTAAAGCGGGCTGTAGATCAGATTGATGCCGTGCTTCAACTATCATCCATTATATCCCATTTAAACATGGACGCCACGCAGTCTGAGGTAACACCAGAAGCAATCGTTACGTCGCATTGTTATCCAGACATAAGCCTTTGAATAACCATTGTTAGCCGTAAAATGCTACAAACAATTATATTCAAATACCAAGAAAACTCTTTTCTAAATTAAGTGTATACATAAACAACATTTCGTGAGACATCTAAGAATCCAAAATCCCACTCTCCTTCAACTGTTCATAAAACTCAGGCTCCATGAACGTTTCCGGCCCCACATGCTCACTGAGACCCTTCCTCCTTCTAGTCTTCAACAAGAAGTCTCTCGCCGTAGCCTGCGCACTTGCTGGCTGCAACGGTCTCAACTCAATACTCTTGTCCAAGGGATCTCCAGGTACAACATTCCATCCATCAAACACCAAACTAACCATAGCCGACCCCTGCGTCATAATCCTCAAGTCCGTCTCGTACCCGAAACTATCAATCACAGGAATCAACCCGTCAACTCTGTACAAAGGTGTTCCGGGGATAGGACCATCAGTCATGACGTGACCACGACGCTTAGCAAGAGACATGTGTACTTCGGAAGCCGAGTTTTCTGGCGCAGTTACCGAGATAGCGTACATTGGCTCCATGAGACGGGGAGACGCAAGAAGGAATGATGAGTAACAGGCACGACGGGCCGTGGGGATGACTTGCCCGCTACCACGGAAGATGGCTTCTTGGGCAAGAGTAAGATCTGTAATACGGAACTTGGCATTACGGATAGGTTCCTCGCAGAGTGGACCTTCACGGGCCGCCCAATTGAAACCTTGCTTGATGGATTCCTTGACTCCACGAAGGAGAGTTCTGTCGACTTCTGAGGGGAGAGTATCATCTTGCAGAATATTAGGACCCGTCTCATCGGGACCGAAAGCCCAGATACTACGACCCGAAAGTTTGTCCCATCCGTATTTACTCTCAAAGAACTCCGAAACCTTCCGGATCGGATCCCGAATCTTGACTGCACCAGTCTCAATGTCTCCGGCAATGCCCTTATCCAAAGGCTCCGCAATCATCGTTATCCGGTTCTTTTTGTTGGGCGTCATGGCGTAACACTTGGTCATTGACTGTTCAACCACCGTCTCACAGAATCTCGTTACTGGATCAGACACCTTGATGTCAATACCCGCGTATAATTTCCGCAGGTCATGTAACACACAGTCCATGTATAACTCGCCTGTTCCGATGATAATGTGTTCACCTGACTCCTCTACCTTAGTAACGGCCAGCGGATAACTCTTCTTGATCTTGCGTAGACCATCAAGGAGTTTGGGAAGCTCCGAAGGGTTTGTTGGTTCCACGGCCAACTTGAAGACAGACTCGGTAAAGTGTGAAATGGGTTTGAAGATGTAAGCTTCCTCATCATCTTCAAACTTGGGCGCAACCAAGGTCGCTGTTTGAACAATGTAGTTGTCAACTCCCGTCAACAAAACCAAGTTACCCGCTGGCACGCCATCCGTGGGAATCCGATATCTAGTCTCGTCGATAAAGCACTCCTGGATAGTCGCCAGAGCCATATCTTCTTCATCATCTATCGAGTATCCCTCACCCAGTACCCGTACCGACATACCAGGCTTAGCAACACCGCTGAGCACACGACCCAGTGCATAGAAGCTCTTGGCGTCAGTGGTATCCAGCAGTTTGCTAACATGAACCACCAATGGGCCATCTTGGTTACAAGCAAGCATGGACTCGCCAACCTTGCCGTCTAATGGACCAGTGTAGTATTTTTCCAAATATCTCTGAGCTCCGTCCTTGGGAGAGGGAACATGCTGGTTGATCATATCCACAAAGCCACCCGAGGGGCCAAAGAACTGTGCACAAACCGTCTTCAAGAGAACCTTGACGTCCGCCTTGTACTGTGATGGCTTCAAGTTGATACCCAGAGATTCCAGCACTGGTTTCAGTTCTTCTGGGTTATCACTGAGGGTATGTGAGAAGAGCTTGTAAATCGGGTCCATGACAAACTTGTTGAATGACCGCGCCGACTTTGGCTCCGTGGGTTTCCGGGTAAAATCCCGCTTGGTGGGGTTGAAGAATACATCACCCCACAACCGCTTAGCAAAGTCCTCCGTGTTGATTCCGCCAAACTGATCAGAATACATCTTAGCGAAAGACTGCAAAGTAAAGCACCAGCCAAAGCTCGTACTAGCAAAGAGAACATTACCCTTTTCGGGGCTTATTCTCTTATCCGCGCCCTTTCCAGGGAGCGTCTTCTCAATGATACTGTTGACCTCTTCAATGACAAACTTGAGCTTAAAGTAGGCATCCTTGGGAGGCATGCGCAGCTCTAGAATTAACCTGTCAATCTTGTTAAGCACAAGCGTCAAGGGAATGTCTTCCAGAATGGCATGCTTGATAATCTTCTCTGCGTTGACCTGAACACCCTCCACAACGTCCACGACTAAGCAGATACCATCCACCAGCCGGAACGAAGCAGCCACTTCACCAACAAAGTCCACGTGACCTGGTGTATCCAGGATATTGACCAGATGTGACTTTCCCTTGCTATTTTGCAACACCAAGCTCATAGCCCCCGCCTTAGTCGAAACACCGCGCATCCGCTCAGTAACACTAGTATCCGTGTACCGCAGCTGCTCGTCTCTCGCCTTTCCAACCCTCTTATTCAACTTATCCTCCAGGTCGTGTGTCTCCATAACCAACATATCCATAAACGCCGTCTTGCCATGGTGAAGATGCCCCGCCAATGCAACATTGCGGATCTGTTCAGGGTAGTTCATGACGTCGGTCATGAACGATCTGTCGAAGTACACTCGTGGAAGATCGGCCTCCTCAATAGTAAACTTCTTTTTCTCGACTGGCGCTACGATCGGGACGGACAAGGGCTGCGCATCCACCTCTTGCACCATGATTTCGACATCGTCTCCGTAGGTTTGCGCGGCGGTGGGGTAGTACTGCTTGTCTTCGTACGTGACAATGGCGTTCGAGGTCTCCTCTATACATTGAAACCACAGTATTAGTAATTTTCCCCAGTTTGAACCACACCACGAGCCAGACTTACCATCAACGTCCATGCCCTCCATACCTTCCGCCTCAGCTTCCTCATTGTCGAAGTTATAGTCCTCAACATCCTCCGCCGCCTCTGAGCCAGCGTCAGACTCGAGGTCTCCGCCAATGTAGTTACCGAATCTATAGATTTGTTAGTCGACTGATGGCCATTGGCCACTAGAGAGTCTACCCACTCGTCGTAAAGGTCGTCCATTTTAGCCGTATGTGAGAGAATCTGGCAAACAACTCAAAAAAGAAGAGTAAAAACGAATGCGCCTGCTTCTCGTCTTTCCTGCCCCTCAGCCTTGACGATCCACAGCTTGCGCGCCTGCGCGCTACTACTAAATTTTAATGGGGCACAAGGCTGAGGGTTATCATCACGTGCCAGGGTTATGCAACGGGGGGGTTGGTGATCCAATATCTCTTATATGTGTGTACACACATCTCTATTAGGAAAATATGATGGTAAAAAATAACTTTTGATGCTACCGTAACCCCAAAACTCCAATTAGAACCCAATGAACCTATCCAAAACAAAACCCAAGCTCAAGCCCACAAAAACTTATGCTTCGACGACACCGGCCGCGATGGTCCGCCCTTCCCGGCGGATGACAACCCGCTGACCCCGCGCAACCGCAATAGGTTCCCGAAGAACCAAATTCACCCGTGCCATGGTCGACTGTTTAACAACGAACGGATTCAACACTTGATTAACACCCGTTGACTTGTCAAGAGTGGCCAAAATGTTGGTGATGCATCCGGCGGAGTGGTTGGTACCTCTGTGAATATCAACGTTGCATGACATGAACGTTTCAAAGGCCAACACTCTCATGGTGAGCTTGCTCATAAGCTGCACCGGGTCTGTAGAGATGCTAACCACATCACCCGCACGAATTTCAGCTGGGTCAATTCCAACCACCACTAAATCGACTAGCTCGCCGGCCACTACCCAGTCACGAGGCTCATCTCCCACGAGCAGCGACTTGATATAAAACTTGGGCTGTGTCTCAGTGGAGACCACCATCAAGTCTCCAACTTGAAGGGTACCAGTCTGGAGTCGACCACTGATCGTCAAACCTGAGTGCAGAGATGTAAAGATCTCGGCCACTTCCATCCGAGCAGGTTGGTTCAGCTGTCTCTCCGCTGATTCTGTTTCCTCCAATGCTTGAATGAGAGTTGGTCCCTTGTACCAATCAAGACTGCTGAGGTTGGTTGGCGGCTTCACAAGGTTGATACCGTCAATACCACTCAATGGCAAGAAAGTAATCATCTTGCGAGGAAAGTTAAGGTTGAGCATGAAAGCAGTCATGGCCGAAGTGATTTCCTCGTATCTTTCCTGTGCCCAACCAACCATTTCTAACTTGTTAACAGCGATAATTACACGCTGCACACCAATGCTACGGAGCAGAAGAACGTGCTCCAAAGTCTGTCCCTTCAAACCTCTCTCAAATGCATTGGTACTAGCATCGACCACAAGTACAGCAAAATCGGCAAGACTGGCTCCTGAAATCATGTTGGGCACAAAGTCACGATGGCCTGGAGCATCTAGAATGGTGAACTTTGAGCGCTCAGTTTCAAAGAATCGAGTGGCGATATCGATAGTTACACCATGTTCGCGTTCTTCTTCACGAGAATCCAGAATCCAAGCAAGACCAAAAGACTTCTTCCCGCTCTCGGCAGCATCGCTTTCCAACTTTCGGACTGTATAGTCATCAATCACCCCAGTTTCTAACAAAAGGCGGCCCATGAGGGTACTCTTGCCGGCATCAACATGACCTGTATGACCGTGTTTGTCAGTATTTCTGTGTAGGGCTAGAACACAACGAGGAAGCAACTTACCAGCAACGACAAAACTGATACTCTTTTTTTCATTCTCCACGCGGTGTTTGTAAAGCTCGGGAATATTGAGCTTCTTACTCTGAGGCACTCTAAATGACTTGACAGTAAAGCCAGGATTTTCGTCGACAGGTTGGGCCTGGGTATCTACTGCTTTTTTGGATGCAGAGCTACCCTGTTTCTTTAAGGTGTCTGCTTTGAGCTTGGCTACACCAATATCAGATTAGTACTTCTATTTCTTCGGCGGTCGCACCGCACCTTGAGCTTGTGCAGCTAACACAATGTCATCGGGGCTAGGCTTGGCAAAGATTTCAGGAGCAAAATGCGATGACGAAGAGTAGGGAAGAGGGAATGTCTGCAAAAGTCCCTGTGTAGTCGGCGGCGACCCAAAAAGTGCTCGGGCAAAGGCAGACGGCGGGCAAGCCACAATCGTAGGAGAAGGGACTTTGGCTACCTCAACCTTCGTTTCGGCGTCGCTAGACGACAGGACCTCTTGGGTGGCTTCTGACGTCTCACTTGAGCGGGTGGACTTGAATAGGCGTTTTGCTGGCGGTTGCGCTTGAGAGTCGACGGATGTGGTTGCTCGCTTCGCACTGGAGTCGGAGGTACGGTCGTCAAGGGAGGCCTGAGCAAGTTGAAGACGAACGTCCAATTCATTGGCCGGGACAGTAGGGGGCGCGGGGGTATTGTCAATGGAAGGGACAGAGGCTGCTGCGGCCTTTTTGCGTCGGGCAGCTAATGCTTGAAGCTTCGATCCACCGAGTAGGCAAGGACGAAGTTGTAGGCGGGCCGGAGGAGTGAAAATTGACATTTCACTGGTAGGCCTTGAGAGCCAAGGAGTATCGGCAAAGAAAGCAGCCATATCCGCCTGCTCAATTGCGCGTCGATGGTTGCATTTGTTCGGGGTGAAATTGTGAAAGGGAGAGTTACTTGTTGGGACAGCGTTTTGAGTAGGCTTACCTTCAGCCATTTCTTTCTTAGCAGCAGTCTCGATCTTCTTCTTTAGATACGCCTCTGTCTTGTCCACGTCGTAATAGTAGTAATAGAGAGAGGACTTGATCTCGTCCTTGGTCACATAGTTCTTCTTGGCATTGAGGCGCTTAAAGATGTGACCAGTCAAGTCAATAACCAACTCTTGATCCAGGACGTTGACGAAGAGCCATTCAATAGCCTTTTCAACAGAAGTGGTGGCTTCCAAAGCAGAGGCAATTTCGTCCTTGCTGACTTCATTGCAACGCTCAGCTAGGCCCTCCATCACATCCGCAATGGCATCGCCAGTAACTACGACATCATCGGCACTGTCGTAGTCAAAGTAGTCATCATTCTCGTATTGAACCATTGTGGACAAGATAGAAAAGAACGGATAGACAAAAGAGCGAATAAATTGTGAAGTTGGGAAATCAGGACTGCTAGGTGACGAAAAACGGCTGAAGGGTGCTGCTTTTATAGTCAAAGGCAAAAACAATGAATCAGATGTGCGTACTAGCGCTAGAGATAGTGCGCAACTTATACATGTATGAGTACGTATGTGAACGAGAAGGAAAAGTGAACAAAAAATCTCAAACAATGACGATTTGACGTAGAAAAGTGAGACAGACGTGTGTTTATTAGCTCAAGGTACAACACACAGGATTGCTAACAGTTTGGAGAGAAAGTCTTGCTGGGACGGAATTAACAATGAGGTTGCCTATAATGCGGGGCAGGATGCAGTTGATTTGCTTGATTTGGATACAGTGTGTATACAGTTCGTCTTGTCGCATCCGGCGCCTATGAGTACAGTTTTTGTAACAAGATCGCACATTGTGTACAGTGGCTGTTGGCCTCAGAGAACGCCACAAATTCTCCCCGCCAAACGTTGTAAGCCGGTCAAGGGTCAGTGGTCCCAGGTACAAGTGGGATGGATACTGCTAGAATCGACTCCGACTGTGTTATCCCGCTAGCCTGTATTTGCCCCTGAAAGCACCCTCAGTTATAGTCCGTTTTGGCGGGGTGACTAGTTGTCTGATTACTGGGCCGGGAAAAACCACCACGCTCGAAAAAAGCATACAGCATCGTCAGCCTTCTGCTATAATCACATTGTTGGACATTTCTCACGGCCTCTAGTTGTTACTTTATACTAGATTCCTGTTAATTATACTCTTCTACGCTCTCTTCTTTTGGATAGTCATTGTTACGTCCGCGCTTTGATTCGTTTTGGTGATCTTTCTTATCTGACAATACCCCTCCTGTTCTGCGTTTGCCCATCATGGCCATGAGTATGTAATGCCCCTTTCCCAAGACCGTGTTCGCGGGTTCACTGTTACCTGGGCTTTGGGTGGTCTTCTTATCGTGACTCTCAACTAACAAATTTGTGATTTTATAGACCTCGATCTTTCCAATGGTACGAATCACACCAAACACAAATATCTCCCCCTGTTCCTACACGCAGCACGTCAAAATCTCGCGATGCATGGCGGGGCATGACCCCTCGATCAGTAGATACTGACTTTTACATCATAGCCGCCTTCATGAAGGATGACCAGGGTCGTCCATTCATTGTCGTCAGAGAGTAAGCACCACGCAATAGCAACCAGACACGCAATACCGCGCTTCTCTAGTCACATGCTAATACTAGTCTGTTTCTAGCCAAGGCAAGAAGAAGCGCCTTTCTGGCAACGAAGCCGTCAAGTCACACATTCTCGCCGCCCGGACAGTGGCCAACATTGTCAAGTCTTCCCTTGGTCCCCGCGGTCTCGACAAGATTCTGATTTCACCCGATGGTGAGATCACCGTCACCAACGATGGTGCTACTATTCTCCAGCAGATGGAGGTCTCCAACCACGTCGCCAGGCTTTTAGTTGAACTCTCCAAGTCCCAGGATGATGAGATTGGTGACGGTACCACTGGTGTCGTTGTCCTCGCCGGTGCTATGCTCGAGCAGGCTGCCGAGCTTATCGACAAGGGTATCCACCCCATCCGTATTGCTGACGGTTACGACCAGGCTTGTGATATTGCCGTTGCCGAGTTGGACCGCATTTCCGACACTATCGAGTTCTCCCAGGGCGATACCGCCAACCTCCTCAAGGTTGCCAAGACCTCTCTTGGTTCCAAGATTGTTTCCAAGTCTCATGACCAGTTCGCCAACATCGCCATTGATGCTGTCCTGTCAGTCGCTGACTTTGAGAGAAAAGACGTCGACTTCGACCTGATCAAGGTTGATGGCAAGGTCGGTGGTGCTTTGGAGGACACTGTTTTGGTTAAGGGTGTGATTATCGACAAGGACTTCTCTCACCCCCAGATGCCAGATGAGATCAAGGACGCCAAGATTGCCATTCTCACTTGCGCCTTTGAGCCCCCGAAGCCCAAGACCAAGCACAAGCTCGACATTACCTCGGTGGAGGAGTTTAAGAAGCTGCAGAACTACGAGCACGAGAAGTTCATTGAAATGATTGAGCAGATCAAGGCCACCGGTGCCAACATGGCTGTTTGCCAATGGGGTTTCGATGACGAGGCCAACCACTTGCTTCTTCAGAACAAGCTTCCCGCCGTGAGATGGGTCGGTGGTCCTGAGATTGAGTTGATTGCCATTGCCACCAACGGCCGCATTGTTCCCCGGTTCGAGGACCTCAGTGCCGAGAAGCTCGGTACTGCCGGTACCGTCCGCGAAATGTCCTTCGGTACTACCCGCGAGAAGATGCTGGTCATCGAGGACTGCGCTAACACTCGCGCCGTCACTATTTTCGTCCGTGGTTCCAACAAGATGGTAAGTGACGAAGTATACATTATTTACAGTAAGGGAAAGCCTCTAACATTTTTTTTTCATAGATCATTGATGAGGCCAAGCGCTCTCTTCACGATGCCCTCTGTGTCGTTCGCAACCTTGTTCGTGACAACCGCGTTGTCTACGGTGGTGGTGCCGCTGAGATTGCCTGCTCGCTGGCTGTCGAGGACGCCGCTGTCAAGACTCCCGGTCTTGAGCAGTACGCCATGCGCGCCTTTGCTGATGCTTTGGATGCTATTCCCATGGCTCTGGCCGAGAACTCCGGTTTCAACCCCATTTCCACACTTGCCGAGATCAAGTCTCAGCAAGCCAAGGCTGGTTCTGAGGTGCGCGGTAAGCTCGGTGTTGACTGCATGTCGCGTGGCAGCAACGACATGAAGGATGCGTTTGTCATCGACCCCCTCATCGGTAAGAAGCAGCAATTGCAGCTTGCTACGCAGTTGTGCCGCATGGTGCTCAAGGTGAACAACGTGATTGTATCGGGTACCGGCGACCAGGACTACTAAGTTTTGGGCGTTTGGTGTAGTGGTGGTTTTTTTTCAAGATGTACATACCTGCTGCATATACAGAATAGCCGGGCAACAAGGCATAAAAAAGGAAACCATTTGTATGACATACAAGGACGGACGGCTGGATGGATGAACGGATAGGATACCTAGAAGGGCTAATTATGGGATGGATGGGTTTCTTTTACATACAATGGGATGGTTTTTATACATATTTACATAGACTGAATAATTCTGGTTTGTGCCGTTCAAAAATTGGGGTATCATTGACAAATCGAGGTTTTCCACTGCCGGGTTGGCTGGGACATGTGTGTAACGTGGATACAAACGTCAAGTGATTTCGATGTAAGCACGTGATAAAGTTGGGCACATTCACAAAGTACATATGATGTAAATGAAAATCGAAAACACATTTTATTCGCCTTACAGGAAAATTAACTATTTGTTGCATGTATATGTTCAAAAATGTAGAAGAAAAAAAGGATAAATTTGGTATCATCAAAGGAGGCCAGACATTGGACAAGTAAAATAGATCAAGAAGAAGAAACAAAAAAATAAACAAGAGAACAATTTAAGAAAAGAGCAAAAGCCGTACCGTGGTCCAGGTATGTATGAAAATAGATGGTGAAATTCCCCATACGTCGATTCTAAGAAGATTTTTTTTTCTGGTGACGTGGTTGGTTTGTAGAATGGAAGAGAGGAAGGAGGGAAATAGAAACGCTGAAAGTGCAGAAGACAATGGTGGAAGATGGCGGGGAGGTAATGAATATGGAAGCTAGTAGTAGTACACAGTCCTCGAGGAAGACTAGAGAGGGTTATATATACCGGTGGTAAGGTGACCCCGTTAATGTAGACTATAGTCTAGAGTAGGAGGTTTACCACCCTTTGGTATGGTACCCCTCGGCGGTAGTTCTAGCCAGGTGACGATCCCAGTGTTCTCTATCCTCCTCGGCAGCATTCTTCATGAATGGGACTTGGGGATATTGTTTTAGGTTGGTCATGTCGTGGGCTGTGTGGCGACGCGTCAACCCGGCATTCCGGGTCATGATACGTTGCAGACGCTCCCGTAACATGTATACACGGAGAGACTCGGTAAGTTCGGTGTCAAGCATGGTCTTACGAGTTGTCCGTGGTGACAGAGCACCAGTCGGCATCGGCATTGGTGGGGGCACGGCAATTTCCACTGGCGCGGTCACCTGTGGCCGTGACTGACTGGCCATACCACGTTGTGGTGGGGCAGCGGCAGGACCTTTCCCGCGCATTAAAAGAGCGCCTTCATCGCTGGATTCGGATGAGCCGGGGCTGAAGGTGGGGTTGTGAAGTTGTGAGAGACCGGACTGGGCGGGAGGTCCTTGTGGACGGCGGAGAGCGGCGTGGTGGTTGAGGGCGGAGGTTGACCGGGAGGCGTTAAAACGCTGGTTTTTGGGGTCGTTTTGGTTCATCATGAGGGTGATGAGGGAGCGGTTAGGACGAAGGTTAACCTTTGATTCAACACGAGCAAACATGTCGCGTTCGTCAACACTGTTCCGGCCACTCTCGCCACAAGAGTCCTCCCATTCGTCGTCATCATCTTCACCCTTCTTTCCACTACCACCGGCACTGTTTCCCTGCTCATCTTCCTCATAATCTTCGAAATCGGAATCATAGTCGTCATCATCGTCGTAGTAGTCGCTATCCGAGTCCGAAGCAATTGCATTACCCTGGTCAATAGTATCAACTACAGCGCTGAAAGAAAGCTGCTTCTTCTGTTGTGAAAGTGATGGCGGCGCAAGACTACCGTGGGCCGAACTCTCAACTGAGGACCCACCAACCTGGAAGACACCTCGCTTAATTGCTGGCTTGGGCATCTGTTTTGAAGATTGCTCGCTAAGGCTGTGACCAGCCTCGTTAGAGGAAGCGGATCCTCCACAGGTGAAGCGAGCAGATTTCTTGATAGCGCTGCGTGGGGCAATAGAAAGGGGCTCGACATTGGCAGAGGTAGAAAGACAGGACCGGGGGACGGAAGTAGAGGAAGAACCGAAGCCGTGAATGATTGTAGTAGGAATGTGAGAAGACTGAGGAGCTGATGTGATGTTTTTGCGGGTGTTGGGAGATGCGATGGACTCGGTTGGGATGTAAGCCGTTGGCGGGGCTACTTGCATGTCAAGAACATGTGGCGAAACAACAGACGGCGCAGTGTGTTGAGAAAGACGAAGAGTCGGGATGATGGGTGCGGGTTTGGAAATTACTGGAGCCGATGTGGTAGTTTCCGTGGCAGAAAGGTTGGATGGAATTTGCGGTAATGGGGCGGACAATGGCTTTGTTTCTGTGAGGATGGAAACTACCATTTTTTCGAAGTCGTCTTGTTTTAAGTTCTGGACACTATCGTGCATACAGGAATCTTCACGACGAATTCTGGGCTTAAGATCTGTGGCACTGTTTGAGGAGAATTCGACGGCTTCCTCGTCAATTGCGGATTCGACACTACCGGATAATTGAGGCAGATCGCTCATTTTAGATTCTGTGCGAATAGATCTGGGGGTTGATGTGGACATGAGGCTAGCGTTACTGGCTGAGGAAGCTAAAGTTTTTCTCTGCCACAAACGCCAACTAAGGTTTTCCAAACGACGGCCTTGTTCGACTGAAGGGGCACACCGTGAAAATACTAAAAAGGAGAAAAGAGAGCACCTGTCAGAATTTATTTGTTCGGAGGAGATTAAAAGGAACCAAGAATAATAAGCTTACCAGTCCAGATATAAAAAAGACTTTCTGGGTTGGCAGTATCGATTTTGTGAATAGCATTGGCATCCACGGTGAGGATGTGTCTGTCTAATGAGGGAACCATGGTGGAATTGGTCTGCTCTGGAGCCGAGAAATGGCGAAACAGACAAAAAGGTGGTTGTACAAGCGGTAACAGTGGTGCGGAGAGAAGCAGGAGCTCGGGATGGACGCTACAAAGCGGACAGTGGATAAATGGATCTCAGCGTCGGTGGCCGGTGTGGTGGATGACGATGAGAGTGAGGCGCCAGAAGCTGATATGTAGCAAAGAACTATGACGCAGTGATTCGATGGCGCGTTTGAGGGTGTATTGAGGGCGTAGATATATTTGCGGAATAGATATGGCGGTGAATACTGAATTCAGGAGTTGATTTTGAGGTCGATGATGAGGCGATGATGGAGAGCATAGATTGATGTATAGACGGATGTTGTTTGTCTTGTGAGGTTAAACCAGGACAAGACTATCACGATATATTGTGTTGCTGTACATGTAATATCGGCAGTATAGTGTAAAAAGAATATCGTTAGATCAAAACTAGAACAAAGCTTTCGGGAGAACGAAGCCAAGAGACTGGTGAAGGTGGACCCGTCTCATTATATGAATCGCCGGCTTGAGCAACCACTTGGTCGGGTAGAAAAGAGCCTGGCAGTACAAGCGTACAAGCCTATAGTAGTCCAAATTCCAGCGGTCTATTACCCGGTGTATGAAAAACGCCAGGTGCTGGGTAAGGGGGCGTGTACAGTGAGCACTGATGTCGCAGGGTGTGGTGCGAGCACAGAGTGAGCCGTAATAGTAAAAGAAGAGCCAAGTTCTAGGGGACTTCAGGGCATGTTCCAACTTGTTCTTGGGCTGATTAGGCCAGGGAGGGGTGTGTAGGATTTTGTTTCTTTTTTTTTTTTTTTCTCGTGTGTGTGTGGCACTTGTACAGACAGCTCTAGCAGTAGTAGAGCTTTTTTTCAGACTCTTTTTTTTTCTTTTCTGTTTTAAATGGGTCCCAGCGTATGTACCGCAGCAGAAGAGAGAAAGAGATAGAGAAAAAAAACAAAACGCCACTATCGCAAGACGGACAGCTAATAAGCGGGGCGTGGATTTATCACCTTTTCACTCACTCAAAAAGGAAGACGTTCGGGACTGGAAAGGGATTCCAAGAAGAGCCAAGGAAAGGAGCAAAGTCCATAGGATATGGGGGATGTGCTTCCTAAAACGGCCAGACCCGGTACGAACAAAGACTGTAGAGAGCAGAGTAGTGGCTGATTCTGGGATATAGGTTGTGGGGTTACCGGATGACCATGGTGAAAGGGTGTTTTAAAGGAAGGCCGTCATGTGGTCTACAAGTTCTGAGGAAGAGTTTGTTTCGGCAAGAGTGTACCTGAATCGGGGCCTAAATCGGGGAAGGCTTGACGAAAACAAAAAAGGTGTAGAAAGAGGTGAACAGAAAAAAAAGGATTTTTTATTTCAGGGACACCAACACCAACACATAGAAAAAGGAAAACAGTCCAGAGGAAATTCCAAGAAAATCTACAGGGAAATTCAAAGGCAATTAAAAATTTCAAGTCACGCGGTGTTTTTTTTTCCTTGGGATGTGCAAAATGCATGTCACTGGCACTCTGCATCTGCACAAGAAATAGTATAGAGGAAATGCCCCAATTTAGGTCTGTGGTTCCGACAAGACTATGGGAGATATTGGTCTAGGTAGTGCAGGAAAATGCAAAGCATTGGCGATCCCAGTGTCCTGTTCTGCAGACTAAGATGGAGAAGTTCAAAAACATGACCTAAGGATGGATGGTCCACGTTGGCTCCCAAGTTTATGTAACTGCCCCGCAAGAAACGTCAGAAGGACTAACGAATTTTCCTAGTTTGTTCGTCATTGAAGGCGTTTGTCTAGCTAGTTAGTTAGCTGGCTGGACAATTTTTGGAGATGACGGGGAAAGGGAGGAGATATTGCCTCTCGAGACAAGCTACATAGATGGTATCAACGATGCAAGCACTATGTCTAGGTGACGTGACATGTCGTGACATTTCCAGCATGCATCGTTGAATTATGAAAAGGTGATTACTCATGGAGGCTTCCCGGGCGCATCTCATCACCCGGCCCAACCTCTCTAACAAAAATCTCAATCTCCTCACTTTTTATCTCTTCAATGGGCTCTCTACAGCCTTGTAGCCGCGTCACATGACAGTCTTGACTTCTCTATCTATATCTACCCTCAGAACCGGCCATCCATTCCTCCATCAGGTTCCTCGGTCGATTCCCAGCCACATGAGAATCTTTCCCAACTAACTAACCGCGCAACAACAATCCCACTTGGAACTCCAAGGGGTGCAATGCGCTGTAAAAAAGCCCGATTTGGGGCCTGTTGGTACCATGGCCTAAGACGTTCCTGGCGATAGGGCCGCTTGTTTGAGCATGGGGAGCCGTCTGTGGGAGTCTCGTGACGGCGAAATGTTCCGGGTGGATGGAGCCAGCCCGGATAGACGCCAACGGCTTTTATGAATTACGAACCAATCGGCATTATATACTAACTCGGCTTGCTGGACTATATAACATCTTGTGATTTGCCACGCGCGCTTGTTAGTTTCGTTCGCTCGCATAGCATTGGCCGATTTCCCCGCCGTTTTCGACATCGTGACGACATTGTCGGTATGAAGAAACCAGGCTAAACCCTCCATTTCGTCAGTGCCATTCACATATCATATCAGTCTATTACTTCATTCGTCCGCCTTGACAATCTCGTGACCTAAATCTATGCGCTGTCCACCTACCCACCAAGGCAAATGCAGAAGTTATCCGCCACTCAAATCGTCATGAGTAAGACCCCAGCGTCTGTCATCATCCAAGCAACGCAACGCACCCAAAACAAAAGTAAAATTCACCAGTAAAATCATGAATCAGCCACCCCTCCACGTGATACCGCCACAACAAACGACTTCCTCCTTTCCCGTGTGACACCGCCGCAACGCATCTTGTAAGCTTGAACGTGCCGGTTATTTCTACACATGTAACAAAGGAACAACAGGGTCCAACTCAACTCTTTGACGTGGTCCTCGACCCGTCACGGGTTCTCTCATTTACCCCACGAAACCAAACATAAAGTGACCGACAAAAAGATGAACCTCCAAATCACAGAACAAGTCTAGAATCATAACCGAATAGCCTCACTACCACGCAAGCCACCGGCCGCCTCACCCGTTTCTCCTAACGTATGTACAGTAGTGTCGACCGAATAAGTACCAAAATACGGGTCTGGTCACTATATTCCATTCCGCCCAACTCCGTTAACCGGACCGCTCCGTCCACGGGTTTCAACCATATATCCATCACAATCCAAAATTCAAGCTTTCGCCTCGTTACCTCATAGGTATGCCACCACAACAGCCCACTTACGTTTCCTATTCGGGCCGTTAGACCCCCCCATTTCCATTTAAGGCTACACCATACAAGGTTCTTTTTTCCAAAATAGGGTTACTTGGAATCATCATGTCGATGATTGGTTTATGTAAGAAATTGACGTCTAGACTGAATGACTGACTGACTATTCTTCGAAGAAAGAATGGCATGTTGGAGAAGAATAGAACTATTTGGGTGGTATGAAGAATTCGATATAATGACCATGGGCACACGCACCTTCAACGCCAATCAGAACATGCAGGTAAGCGAGGAAAAACTGCCTCTGGTGAGAATAGATGAAGATCGGTCACCTGGCACTTTCTGCCATGGCCCCTCGGAAAGACCAACCCTTTGTTTGTTCGCTTGTCGTTATATATACTCTCTCCAATATATCCAACCAACAGTGTTTTCAAAAAGTTTTTAACCCGCGTGATACAAAATGACCTTTGGCTGAATATCAAAACCAATACCAACCATCACGTCACTGTGACATGACATATTCTCTTATGTATTGATATATAAAAAAAAAATGGAAATATACTTCTTTCAGCCCCGAGTCACATTGATTGAACCCTTGTACTATAACACATAACCCTTCTTTTCAGCCCACTCCCTTTGTTGGTATAACCCTAGTTTAGCCCTTACACAACAACATATCTAATTCTGGTTTATATCCCATTGTATGACTCGAGTTTATGCATGGCTTTTATCGGTTGGGCACATGCAGAACGCCATTAGAAAACGTGTGCAAATGGAGTTAAAGAATCTGCCAATACACAGAACACGAACGCGGAAATGCAAAGGGCCGGATAGAATGAAGTGGAGAAAGAGTAATTGACTATGGACAATATGTACATGTGTATGTACAACATGGGTGTCTCGTACGGTCGTGCATATTTATAGGAGGGTCTACGGAACGGGCTCCCATGTGACGAGAACATGTTGCTTGTCTTTGCCATTGCTTATCCCACACAGACACGTTTGTTGTTAGACAGGACCGACTTGTCCATGTCTTTGGTGCATTTCCACTACTTGTCAGACCAGCTGAGTTATCATTCCACACGTACATAAGGTTGAACCCACAATCTCCCTTTCCGCAACGTTTTCCTATCTCAAGCAGACAAGAAACTCCCTGCATGTGAAAACCTGCCCGTGCCATTCACCGCTGCTATCACGAGGACCGCCACGTTGAAACCAGGGACATCTTCTAGGGAGTCATGTTTGGCCGTTATCATCTAACCACGCACAATGCATGTCCACGCCAACAATGGTCGCCCGGTTGTCAAACCTCGTCGATCAAAGACCCAACAACAATGCCCCCCTCCTCCTCCTCAAAAAAAAAGAACCCAAATAAAAAACAAGGCTTCTTCAAAACTAATCATGTGCCATTCCCCCCACACGCCTAAATAACCCAAAAAAGAACTTCTATTCCAAAACCAGCCACCCATACAACCTCATTATCCAACATATTCGACAAACCTTCTTTTTCGTCACAATTTCAACTATATCTTTACATGTTTCCATCAAGTACTAGGTCTTGTCAGTCGTCATTGTCGTCTTTTTTTTTTCAACTCACATGCTCCTTCCAAAATGGGATTGTCAACTGGTGAATGACGAAATGGGCAATTGGAGGAGTGTGTAGTTGCGAATTAGGAAGGCGCATTTGGAGTTTTATCTATGGACACAGGGTTTGAGGATTTCGTGATATTGAAGAAGATGGTGCTTGGTATTAGAAGTTCTTTGATATCTTGGTATTTAGATGGTTTGTTTCAACAATTCTTCATTGTCACAGATATGTCTGTGCGGATCACCAAATACCCTGTTGAAATCTAACAAGATCAAACCCGACTTATACAAACCTCATGGTCACATATCATCATCACCTACAAAATTGCCAATATATCCAGAAAAAAGTCTTCCAAGTCACCTCCACCCTTCCGCCCGACGTCTCACAAAGACCCAACATCAGACTATGTAGCCATGCCTCGCACCAGTAAGTCACCACGATCAACCAGCCTACCAGCCCGTAACCCAGCCAGCCTTTTCGTCCTTGTCTTACCAGGCCGTATGAAATTGAGATTTATCGTCTGACACGGTCCCGTGATGGGCTGGCCAGCGTATATCTTGCAGCTCGGTGGTACATGCATGAATACGTATGTATGTACAATATGTCCATGTCAGCTCGTCTATTATTCATACAATGGACAACCTAACTCTTTGATTTGCATCACGTGTGCAAGACGTCGGCTGTATTTCCGTTGGAGTTAAATGCAACCAACCGATGGAGATGACAATGACATTCTTACATATACATATCTCTAGCAAGTTAACTCCCAAATTATTAACTCTCGCCACGTCATATAACCCGCGTCGCCAAACCAACTGAGACCTCTGTACATACACTATCCATCCAACCCGCCAACCCTTCCCTCTTCGCCGTCCCACAACCCCCAAAGCCATCCAGCCCACGTAACACAACAAAGTCACCTGCCCACCTCCCCGTCGGTCCCACCAACCGGCGTCAAAAAGACCCAACCCGGACCGTTCTTCCTCCGATGCGCATTGTGTTGTTGATTGTTGTTTTGCAGCTTCAAGTTAAGGGACTGTCGTCTTTTAAGTTTAAAGTTCATTTGATCCGTTAGGTTGGAAGACTTTAGAAAGGGGCTTTTTCTGGGCTTTGTTCTTGTTTCTGGGGGCTTTTACTTGGCTAGAGGTCATTTTGTAAAAAGTTGATAGTCAAACTTCTAGTTTACAGTACTTTAGTTGTGTAAGGAAGTTCCATGACGTCTATGCTAGACTATATTGTTGTCTTTCAACCCAATCCCGCTATCTACTCCAACTCTGGGTCTCAAATATGATTATTCAAAGTCAACAATAGGGCTCATCAGGGTTATATAAACCCCACAGTGCGCATATATTTTCAAAGACTGTACCATTATGTCAATTTTCATGATTACAGTGCATATACACACAACCACTCACTGTACAGTACCACAAACACCCCAACCCACAAAAACCCGGCTTTCCTCAGCCCGGACCGCACCCAGCCAAGACCCACTTTCGGCAGACGCCAACCCACATAATCTCGGTACCTCCCCACTGCATTCCGCTCCCCTCACGTGTCTCCCCTCCCTGCCCCTAAAAAAAAAACCTCCGGCCTCACGGTTCAACCTCCGCCCATCTCACCCGCAGAGCCTCGGGCAATCATGACTCGCCCGATAGCCATGGAGCTGGCCCACCCCGTATTATGTGCACCTTTGTCTCCATATGGAAGGGCCCCCCACCGGACCGGAAACGTGGGGGTTCCTCCCGTTGGTGTTGGCATGGCATGTCATTGCGACTTCTCCGCTAATCTAGATGGTTGTGGATTCCTAGACTGGCATGAATGGGTAACTAATAGGCTAAGTCGGGACGCCCGCTTGCTTAATCTATGATGTCTGTAGAAGCCTGTGCCCCCTTTACAAACGGATATCCCGGGGTAAACACCCCTGTGTATCGAACCTGTGATCTGGAGCTCGAGCCAGGACGTTGTTGGTGCGCATGTGTGTATGTCTGGATAGTGACACGCCCTTTGGAGTCACCCCTTGTTTTTGGGTTCTTTCAAGATATGGTGGTTTTTTATCTAGAAAGGATGGAGGGTCGTTGGTTTGATTTGGTCTTTAATGGATACACAAACGGACTCGATTGTATCTGTAATCAGAGATAGGCTAGATATACAACATAGGCACATACATACAGTATGGAGAGATCCGCTTGTGTGACTCGCAATCAACTCCCTACAATCCAATGACCTCACAAATCCATCTCCAGTTCGCGCCACAAACCCACATCTCCATAACCCGCAGCAGCTACCACCCCACTCCAATCGGCCCGCAATGGACCTCCACACGTCACTTCCATCATCCAACTCACCAAGTCAAGAATATCCAGTCCATACTATCCAGCCTAACCGGAAAGCTTCAATTCAGCCACATGTCTCCATGTTCTACTGTCTTTCAAAACTGTCGTTCATAAGTATTCCCCCACCATCCTCTCGCTGCCCAACCGGCCCAGTGACCTCAAGACCCACACGCACAACTTTGGCAGTTTGGACATCTAGCCTGCGTCAATCCATCTGCACGTAAGATTCCACACACCCTGATCACCAGCACGCCCAGTTTCTATACTGTACACCGTAGAGTTCCGTCTTCGTCTATCCTCATGTGCCTAAACCTCAAAATCCCCACAAATCTCTGTCCTTCTTCATCGTTAAACCCTATACAAGATCATCACCATGTCATATGTACGCCCTCTCCCCCTAATGCAATAGTAAACCCTCCTAAACCCCTCATATCCAATTATATATCGATGTATCTATGTATGTACACACACACACGCACACATAAATAATTGAAATACCCCAACCCACCCCGCACACCACCTGACCGCTCTATTCTTGCCTCCAGCCCAATACCACCCTGCAGACCGCTGTTCCGGGCCTATTCATCATCAACCTCCTGTCATAAAAGTGGGACTAACAACATAACAAAGCACGCGTCACGTGGTCACTTCGATTTCAACAACTTTTGAAAGTGTCCATGTTTAATATGGAAATTAAGAAGAATCACACCTGTCTAACTCGACTGCAACCAACAGCTCAAGGGAATCATCCGAACCAAAGAAACAAGACATAAAATAACAACAACAGAAAAAAAAAGTGTAATAATGACCAACAGATGAAAGTCTGTTAGAACGAGCGGGCCCAGTGACTACCCGCCGTCAATTGCAAACCAAACCAGAAACACAGACCAGAAAAGAAAACGACAAAAAGGAAAAAAAGACACATTACTCAAGCTCTTAGGTGCTCTTAAAGCAAGCCTTGATCTCCTCAGCATACTTCTCTCTAATCACTCTCCGGTTAACCTTTTGCGTAGCGGTGACCAAACCGTTCACTGGGGTCCATTCCTCATCGCAGATTACCACGCCGGCAATCAACTCCAAGCTAGTAAGACCCTGCTTTCTACCAACGGAAACAAGGTCCTTGAGGGTAGCAGCACGGAGCTTCTCGTTGTTAAAGTAGTGATCATCGGTGATACCAAGTTCCTGGGCCTTGGCCTTGAGGTTGGCCTCATTGGGCATGATAACGGCAATAGCACGGTTGTGCTCGCTGTCACCCTGCACCATGACGTTGGTGACAAGCTGAGAGCAGCGGTAGATAGTCTCGAGCTTCTCGAGAGCAATGTACTCACCACCGGCAAGCTTAACAAGGTTCTTGACACGGTCAATCACTCTGAAGTGACCAACCGAGTTGAGCTCACCAATGTCACCAGTCTTGAACCAACCATCGGGGGTAATGTTCTTCTCGGTCTCTTCAGGGTTCTTGTAGTACTCCTTGATGACAGAGTAACCACGGATGTAGATCTCACCTTGAGGAGGGGTAGAGGAGGTGTGGTAGTTGAGCTCGGGGATTGAGACAAGCTTGACCTCAACCGAAGCGGGAACGGAACCAATGTGATCGGGGGAGTACTGAAGGGGAGAACCCAGAGAACCAATGGCGGCAGTTTCAGTCAGACCGTAACCAGTGAACATGGGAGCAAGAACAACAGAAAGGAAGTGCTTGGTACCGTCAGAGATACCGCTAGCACCGTTGACAATGAAGCGGAGACGACCACCAGTCATTTGGCGGACCTTGCTAAAGACCACCGAGTCGAGGAGGTTGGCACCGGGCAGGTTGTGGTTGTTCATAAAAGTCTTGTAGTTCACAGCACCCCAGAAGAGCGAGCGAATGAGAGGGCTAGACTGCTCGACCTTGGCAGTGACACCCTTGCGAATGGTCTCCCAAATCTGGGGAACACCGACAAGAATCGTGGGCGCAAAGGCGCACATATCACCGGACGAGTTGCGCGTCATAGTATCGGAGAGGGTACGGGGACTGCCATAACCAAGAGTAGCACCAATGGACATGACCAAGTTCTCGAGAATAAGCTCGAAAATGTGAGCCAATGGCAGGTAAGCCAAGATGGTATCCTTGGAGCTAACAGAACCCTCGACGCAAGAGTAGAGACCGGCAACTGTGTAGGAGAAGAATTGGTTAGAAAATAGTTGTGCGACTTGAGAAAACTAGACATTAAACTTACCGGAAGCAGCGGCAGCCTCGTGCGTGACGGGCACACCCTTGGGGGTACCAGTGGAACCCGAAGTGTACATCAGACAGAAAACCTCGGTGGGTTTGGGGGGGACGGGATCCACCATATTTTCCTCACCGAGCTTGCGGACCTCCTCCAGACCAAGAACCTTGACGTCGGGGTTCTCGGCCTTGAACTTCTCTACCTCACCACCCTGAGTGAATACAGAGTCCTCGTTGAAGATAACAGTCTTGATCGAAGTGGCCTTCTTGAGCGCACCGCTAGCGATTGGCAGCAAGTGAGGGTCAACATACATGACAGTAGGTTCTGACTGCACAATGGTGTGCTCGACACCGCTAACGCCGAGGTTGTCGTAGGCGGTCACAATGGTGATAGACTGAGAGGCCGAAGCGTGGGCCACGGTAAGCCAGTTGGCACTGGTGGTAGCAAAGATGTGAAGCTTGTCACCGGGGTTGACACCGAGAGCGCGGAAACCGGCACCAATCTGCTTGAGGCGCAAGTTGTATTCCGAGTAAGTCAGGTAAGTGTAGGGCGACAGCTCAAAGTACTGCCATTCCTTGTCAACCTGAGTAACTTCACCATCAACGACCTTGGGGACCTTCTTGACCTCCTTGTGCATCTTAACTAACTTGCGGTGACCCATGAATCTGTTTTTGCCGTAAAGCTTGTTGCAGTGCTCGACCAGGTCAAAGATGGTGTAAACGCCATCGGCGGGCGAGCGCAAAAGGCCGTCCTTGGCCTTGGGGTGACGGACGGGACGGGTCTCGCCCTCGACCTCAGGGGAATCAACAAAGACCGAGAACGGCGGCTTGCCGACCGGCTTCATTGGCGTCATGCCAGTTGTGTAGGCCATGGTGTATGGATTTGAAGGGTATCGAGGATGTAACACTAGAAAAGCGGTACGCGATGAAGCGGATTTGTGACGAGCGTGTCAGAAGTGGATGTCGGCAAAATGGATGTCGAGAATTCGGTCTGTATAGTGACAGGACGGATGCTAATAAGAACTAAAGATCGGTAGTTCAGACCAAGATGGTGACAAAGTCGAAGGTGGAGGAAAAGAGAAGAATATGAACCAAAAAAAAAAAAGAAAATTAAAAACAGGTACCAGAGCACGGCTAAAGGGGCGTGAGCGTCAACTTGGTTCGTTAGACAAATGTGGGGGACTAGCTAGCTAGAACAAGATGTTCAGGAGGAAGCGAATATACCAGGGAAACAAGGAAATATAAAAAGTAATTGCGCGTTGGATGGAATTGAGGCTGAAAATGGATTCAAAGATGAAAAGAGCAAGGAGGAGAAAATATAAGTAACCAGATATCCCAAAAAGCCAATGACGAAATATTTGGAGGCAACAGGAGGGTGAGGCAGTGAGGCTGAACTGGGAAATCAGAGTCGCCACCGATAGTGGAAGGAAGGGAGGGTAGGGTTTGATGACGTGGGTGAATCACTTAGAGCTTATATGCTGTACATTGAAATCACAGGCAGACGTCAAACCATGAATAAGACTAATAGTTTAGTGGCGGGTGACGGGATATACACTTTTTGGCGTGACCAAAAAGAGTGACAATTTGCAACAAGACGCGACAGGCTGATATGTATTAGCAGATCTGGTCAGTTGTTGGAAAAGAAGGAGCGTTTGTGCACGCGGTAAATAGGGAAGGAACACTGTTGGTAGGAGGTAGGATTCTTCGGGGGCTCTTGCATCTATGTAGAGCAATGCAACGACCAAAAGGACAGCAACCGGGTTTATGCGGTATGCTGTATGTGTACAATACGGTATCAGTCATATATACAACGCAGAAGAGGGTTTGGCGGGCCATTGACAAGCCGAGACCCCCATGATAACCGCCCAGCCCTCTTCTCTTTCTTGGCTACTTGGTGTGATGTAGTAGCGGTCACAGTGGTAACCGCGACTTGCGGCAATTCCAGCCTTCCTTGGCCCATTTTGTCCAACGGCCGCATGCCCAGAGAGCGATAGGCGCATTGCGGACTGCCGCCGCCATGTCCGAAAACAGCACAGAACGGGCTGGGGGGCCAACGGTAGATTCGCTCATGCAAGTTGGATTATCCAGCAGTTTCTAGGAACGACGCAGTAGCCAATATGCAGGGTGAGTCCTATGACGAAATGCTTTGAGTTGCATGGACATAGAATAACACGCAAGCATGCACCGACGGCGGCGGTCTAATGTTGCCGTCCGCCGGGTCGGAGTTTGCGACGACGGCTGGATTGTATGTTGCAGTCTATATTTAAAGCAGGGCAAGGGGGGAGCGGAATCCCAGGGAGGAAAGACACAAGGTCTCGATGGACCCAAGTTATGACAGCCCGTCAAGATCAAGACTCCCCGCTGTAGAGACAGGGGATGTGAACCATGGGACGGAATATAGATGGGACATGGTGAACTTACAGGGCAATGTGGGTTTAACGAAAGCCGGAAGTTGGAAGAGATGAGGCTGGGGAAACACATTGTGGATGGTGGATGTGCAGGTTTAATACATACATACATACGCATGTAACTGGTGATGGAGACTACGACAAATGGCTATTCCTGTCTCTCCAACTCCAAGCTTGGCGGGCACATTCTAAGACCAAGTCAGGCATTCCGAGTCAGTTGAACTTAGTCAGTTGAGGCATGTCATTTCCGCCCTTGTTCCCGCGACTACATCAAGAATCTAACCGTCAAACTTCATGACATCAGTCCACGCGAACATTTGCCTCCGCCCCCGTCAACAATCTATAAGCCACAGTTGATGCACACACACAAAGCCTGTAAGCCCCAACCAACACAACATCCACATGCAGCCTCAGAAATCTCAAATCGCCAAATCCGCATCCGTCTCCAATCCGGCCCAGGAACCCAAACCCCTGCAGGGATAACCTGTTGAGAGCTAAACAAAGCATCTCCAAAAAACTGTTGGGACAAATAAAACCCCCACTTGGTCCGCCTACAACCTCACTTCAAGTGCACCTGCCCAAATCATAGAAAATGACATGTGATCGTGACATCGATCCATTCGATCTGACTAGCAACATTGGAATTAACTTCCACCTCCACTTTTCACTACAAATCTAACCTTTATCTTCGGCTAGGTATTTCTTTGTTCCATGCGTCCACACTCCACACGGAATCAAGTGGCGTTGACACATCGGAATTTCCCCAACTCCACGTATACAACCCTAACCCTCTTGAACCCATATCGGTCCTCAATTTAATTCCGACTTTCCGTACCCACATGTAACTCTAAATACTACTTTACGCTTTAACTTGTCTGATTGGCCCTATAGATATCACTTTATCCCTTCCTTTGCAAATCGTAAGCAAGAAAAGGTGAGGCTCCTGCTGTCATTTTACGTCATTTGGTCTCGATGGGCTTTCACAACATCCTGTCTGTTCTCGGGTCACTCCTGAGAACGTTGTGTATTTAACCCTAGTAGATAACACACCATACTCAACATCTTTTATACAAATTGAACAGACCATGGGACCTCAAGTTGGCATTTTCACCTGAAAGAAAACGGTGTGGTTCTGTTATCATTGTCAAGGCTCAGCCTTTCGATGTGGCCTGGCTTCTTGGCAAAGCAACCCCAACAACATGTACATACTCTCAACATTCACGAAATCAGGAGACCGAAACAAGGGATCAGAAAAGGCATAACAAACAGTAAAGGTATCTCAAACACTAACTAATGGGAATTCCACTACCGACTTCCAAAGTCCTTCCTCCGGAAAAACAAGAAGTAAGGCACTGCGGAATCCGTCTTATACACACGGTTCGCAATATCTGCCGCACCACCAGACCCAATCTCAACCTGCGTTACTACTTGGTCATTACAATGGTACCACGCATACGGCGAGCGGTCCCCCCTCTTTCTAACATAGGAGTAATAATGCCCGCTACTCAATGAATGCCCCGAGTGGACGATTACTCCATAACACTCATATTGGGCGCCAGCAGACATATTGAAGGCCATGTCCTTTATTGGCACTGAACTTGCATCCGCCGACGATACGTAACACTCATCACGTGGGATACAGAATTGTGAAAGGTCAAGGTTGTTAAAGTCCCACGTGATGCGCTTCGTTGACTTCCCGCCATCCGCTGTGCTACGGGGGAGACTGATAGCTAGCAAAGGTGGTAGACGTGCTAGACAGTTCCACGTAGTTGCGCCCTTCCCGTGGCACTTTTCACACTCGCGGACCGGAATATCTGTGCGTGCATAGTTGCTTCGCATCATATCCATGAGTGATACATCTCGAATATTACTCAACTCGTCCGAGTTGGACAAACAAAAGGGGAACATTATGTTGACAGTTCGCTGTAAATCACCACAGTGCACACATCTCATGTACTGCACCTGTAGTGCTCGAAAGTACTTGTCAACAATCGAGTCGCTGGTTCTACTGTACGCGACCCAGTACTTGAGACTACCCAGGAGAGTAGTTTCATACTCCTTCATCTCCGGGTTAGCCACCATATCGTCCTGCAAATTTCTCCGTCTGTCTGTCTCATCGTCCAATTGGTCCATGAGGAAAATAGCAAACTCGCCGACATCGTGTTGCTCATGGTTTCCGAACCTTATCTCAAAGGATCCCTTGCGACACAAGTGGTTGGAGTATTCCTGCATAAAGAGTTAGTAACTGAAGTAACACTGACCGGGGATGTTGTAACGACTCACCAATAACGTCTTCGCCATGATGGCCTTGTGTTCGCCCTTGTGCATCCAAAAGAACAGATTGGCCATCATCTTCAGCATAAGCTGTGGCGACCCGTCCTTTTCGTTTTCCTTCTTTGGAACGGCCCAGTTCTTGGGGCTAGACGCAAAGAGCGTAACCTCGTGCGAGAATCCAATAGAGGCTCGCAGCACCTGCAGCAACGAGTTGGCGTAGCACCAGTTCCCGGGGTTTATAAACCCAGTGTAGTACTCGCCGACAGGCGGCCCGAGACCAGAAGCATTACCACCAGTATGTATTCCTGCGCGGGTAGAGGGTCGGCTTGAACTTTGATGTTCGCTGTCTCTCCCACTCTGCCCGAACCCCGTGTAACTAGGCCGGGGAACAGCAGGCGGTGGCCGCTGTGGTGGCAGAGCAAACATTTGGTCGTTTGGATTGGGGCTCCGAGGTATGTCAACATAACCCGAGCCCTGAGAATCCACTGTCCGAGCCGGCTCCAAACTTAACAGGGATGCTGGTGGTGATATTGATGATGAACTAACAGTGGCCGTCGATGACGTCATAGACTCCTTGGAGTCGACGTTGACCGAAGGATAGCGTCGCAAGAAGTCTTCGGGCGTGCGCGCAAACATTGGTGAAGAAACAGTGTCTTCATCGGCCTTGACAGTCTCTTCCCACTTCTTAATCTCATCGCGTAAGAGGGGCGTGGGAAGATATCTGGAGCTTCGTCGTCTTCTATTAAGACCCGGCGAACCCAATTGACCATCTCCTAGTCTGGCCGTTCCTGGAACTACCAGACCCTTTCGCCTTTCTGACTTGGTAGCTGTGCTGGCGGTTGTTGTTGTCTTCAATGAAAACTTTCCAGCATGGTCGATCCAGGCATTAACACCACCGGCAAGCAGACGTGGCTTGGTTTTGAGTTCTTTGCCGTAGTTCAATGAAGATAAGGCACGATGAAGCGACTGAAGAGCACGAACTGTCGGATCAGATGAAGGCTTGTCGGGGAGCTCAACTGTCTCCTCATCATAGTATACGACCAAATCATAGTGATCACGCTTACAAAATAGATCGTACTCATTATCAGGGCTAATAATCAAGCTCTCTTCAATCTGATCGGCAGAAAGGTCATCGCGACATAAAATATCAGGATCAATGCAAATTGTGGCCTGTGACATGAGATGGCCATCGTCAAATTCTTCCCGGCTGCGAACATCAATCAACAGAATGCGGATACCGACCTTCATAAGGGCTGCCAACTGGCTGGGACTGACTGAGTTACCAGGCGGGAGTGTGTATTTTGGAGATTTTTTGGCGGTGGACGTGACTACAACTTGTGGCTGCTGGCTTTTTTTATCATGGACTGCCGGACGGTGGGTGAGTGTTGTTGTTGGTACTGGAACTGGAGGATCCGCATATGTGATTTTAGGACTTGACGTAAGGGTCGACTTGGCAACAGTTCCATTGCTAGAGGTGGCTGCTGTATAGGGAGTCCCGGAAACTGAAGACATGGAGCCGGTTCGCGAGAACAGCCCACGGGGAGTGCTAGAAGGAAGCTGAGCTGCTTCTGACGTGACAGTTCCTCGTGCAGGGCTATATATGGCATCCGGAGCTTTGGGAAGTTGAGGTATGTCGGTATCCATAGAAATGCGGGGCCGAGTAGAGGGCATTCCACGAGGGCCTTGTGGCCTCGAGTGTGGTTCGGAGCCCCAAGTTCCGTTCTTTTGCGTCCGTAATCGGGCAAACCGTTCAGCAATAGCGTCACCCGATTCTGCTATGGGGCTGCCTAACGCATTCCCATGAAGGTTTTGCGGTTTTGGTGATACCAGCGGCTTTTGTTTTGCGGCTACTGAGGCCTGAGGGGTCGAAGATTGAGACAATGGTGAAGGAACACTTGGAGAAGACAACTGGCGTCGGTGTTTGGAGCCATTAGAACTGCGATGGGGCGATGGCATGCTACGGGACAGGGCCTCTTGAGCGGACGCAGTTTGCATGGGGTTGACACCAGTTCGTTCGTTGTCTTCAATAATCCTGGCCTTGATTTCGGTGAAGCTTTCATAAAGCGCATCGATATCCTTCTGCAGGCTTTGGTATGCTTTGAGGAGACTTCGACGATCGGCAAATACTAGAGCGTCCCTGTGTTTTGGAATATGGCGACTGGAGATCATATAGGCCATGAGGTAGGCATGGAAAGCGTAGTCGATATGGCCGCTAATATCTCTGTAAGACACAGCTTCACGCAGATACTTTTGTGCATCTTCAATAAGACGTGGAATCGAGAGGGATGGGTCGACTTTTGACGTGTCGGTGACCGTCATGATATCCCGAATGTGTAACATAGGGCGGTCGACGGCATTGCGTTTGTGACTGGCATCTTTAATCGGATTTTGTGATGAACCACCGTGGCTATCGAGGGATGCGCTATAAACATGGCCAGTCCGTGAAGTGGTCGGGGGCACAGAAGAGGATGTATAGGTGTTGGAGCCCATTGTGGGACCTTGAATGTAGGCAAAAGTGCCTTGGGTCGGGAAGGAGGCGACCGCCGGAGCGGAGAAACGGGAAGAAGAGAGGACGAATCGATTAGACAGGAAAGGTTCGAGAAGTAACAAGCGGGGGAGTTCGGGTAGGTCGTAGCAGGAAATGCGCCAATGTAGATTTAAGACGGGTAATTTGGAAGTAAACACGAGATCACTGTGATAGATAGAGACAACGGGGTACAAACAACGATAGTTGGCGGGTAGCAGTAGTGGACAAAGGGAAACCCGCAAGGAAGGTCGTGCGACAGACAATGTATGTACAGGAACAAAAAACAAAAAAAAAAAAGAATATCACAGTGCACTAAAGTGGTAAGATAGACGATATAGACTTTGAGGAGAAATAAAAAGAACAGAAAAAGTAAAAGAAAAGGTCAAAGTGGCGGTCGGCACTTGCAAGATTGACGACGTCGTCCTAATGGAAGCAACAAGAGCATGGGTCAAATGCCAAACGGGGTTCCTGAGTTGAGTATTTAGTCGAGATGTTGCTTGGACGGAGGCGGCAAAGTTGTTGCTGTCTGTTCTAAGTTTATGTGTGGTCATTGAAGTTTCCCCAGGTTGTCCTTTAGCCCCTCCCAAATACCCCAGCCTTGTTACTCCTTCCCATCAACACTACGTCACTGCCTTGAACTGTCACATGAAGAGGGGAAATCTGGCCCTAGGTACAGTTGAAACGGATTCGCTGGGCGTCAGGACGTGTCTGAAACAATGGCTGACTCGCGTCTGGCAGGTCATAAACGACGATATATTCGGAGTAGCAGTTTTGGGAATTTGTCGCTGTTGCTCACATTATTTGGTAGCCAATCAACTCAGGGAATTGAAGCCATCGCTAGACGTAGTTAGTTCAACCGGGGCCGTGGGATGGCGAACAATGTAACCCTGGAACATACGCCAATGTAAGGGTTAACCAAATCTAGCAGCTGCAACCTCTAGCGCCAGTCCACTAAATAGCTCACTGTATTACTTACCTGCCTGTGCTTGACATGTGCCACTCCAGGCTCCAGTCCTTAATATCATTGAACGATTATAGTTCATCGTCACATCATCTGTTAATCAACTGCATCTTGCACTTGCTCGCGCGACATAATTACACTGTATTTTTCACAACAATCGCCTGAGCGTATTTCCCGCTGCCCGCGCTTTGCTCTCGGCCTTATTCTGTTCACACGACATCATTGTTGCTCTCGCAGACACCCTGTACCCCCGCCATCGTACATACATACACACTTCATTGTTGCCTCAAAACCTGTTTGTTGATAGACAACTATCCATTACCGCGCATAATATTCCAGAACTTGAAATTTCGCCAAGATGATGGGATGGTGGTCTTCAGCCAATACGGCCCTCGATGAGCAAATTGAGCAAGCTACTAGCAGTAGTCTGTAAGTGCGCCGCTGAACGGGGCCCGAATCGCATCCCGAGTTTGTTCGCTGACTGAGGTATTCACCTATCACAGAGAGAACCTCGAATTAGCCATCGAAATATCGGATACTATTCGTTCCAAGTCGGTCCAGCCAAAAGAGGCTATGCGCTCTTTGAAGCGACGCATCGATAACAAAAACCCCAATGTTCAGCTTAGCGCTCTGAAGGCACGTATTCTGCTTGCTACACCAATATCGCCAAAAAATATTTATTCTAACACTCCCTTTTGACTGATAGTTGACCGATATATGTATAAAAAATGGCGGTTCCCACTTTCTGGTTGAGATTGCCTCGCGCGAGTTCATGGACAACCTCAAATCTCATCTCTTAGCCGAAGGTCCCGCCCGAGCCCGCCCCGAAGTCGCGTCTAAAATGCTTGAGTACATCCAGCTCTGGACCGTCGCTACCGAAGGCAGATACGAATTAGGCTATATCCAAACAACTTATGACTTTTTGAAAAAGGCTGGATTTGTTTTCCCACCAAAGACCAGAATCTCTAAAAGCATGATCGATACTAATGCAGTAAGTAGGTCGCTGGCCGCGCAACAATACTTAAACTAACAGAAAACTTAGCCCCCAGAGTGGACGGACTCGGATGTGTGTATGCGCTGCCGGACTGCATTTTCGTTTACCAACCGCAAGCATCACTGCCGTAATTGCGGTAACGTATTTGACCAGCAGTGTTCTAGCAAGACAATGTCCCTTCCCCACCTTGGGATTGACGAGGAAGTCCGTGTCGATGACGGTTGTTATGATAGATTAATGGCCAAGAAGGGTCCCACTCAACAAGAGGATCGCTCGCCAACCTATCCCCACAAGACACACTCAACTTCGACTATGCACCCTCGGAGCGCGCGTGTTGATACAGATGATGATTTTGACGAAGATTTGAAGAAGGCGCTTGCGATGAGTCTCGACGAGGTTCGCGCGTACTCGAATGGTTACACGGAGCCAAGAATTAATACCGCCCAAACTCAACCCCAATCTGATTATACTGCTGCGCACCAGACATACGCCCCGGTCGAAACATCAGGTCGGAGCCAGCCAGTTCCCACTTCTACGGAAGAGGAAGAAGATGAAGATTTGAAGCAGGCAATTGCTGCATCTTTGCGCGACGTACAACAGCAACAAAAGAAGCCGACTTCGTACCAGGGGATCACCAGCTCATATGTGCCAGTCTCCACCCCAGAATCGGCGCCGGCTCCAGCTCCCGCCGTGGCACCCAGACATGACCACGAGTTGACGCCCACTGAGGCTGAGAACATCAGCCTGTTTGCTACTCTAGTTGAGCGTTTACAGACACAATCAGTAGGTACTGTGTTGAGAGAGCCTCAGATTCAGGAACTGTACGACAGCATTAGTGCGTTGAGGCCAAAGCTCGCGCGGTCGTACGGGGAAACCATGAGCAAGCATGACACCTTAATCGATCTCCATGGTAAGCTGACTACAGTCGTTCGAATGTATGACCGTATGCTGGAAGATCGCCTCACTAGCGCATATGGCCAACACAGCATATCTGGGTACCCCCAGCCGGCCGCCCCTCGCGCATACATGGCGTCTCAGCCGCCGCCACGGGGTATTGGTGAGAGCTTTTACAGCCCTAATGCGCCTCAACCGGTACAGACATATCAGCAGCCACCACAGGCTGGGTACTCACCGGCGCCCCAGCAGGCTGCTGTAGCTCAGTCTCCATACCCCCAACAAGCCGCGCCTGTCCAGTCTCCATATCCACAGCAAGTTGCTCCTGTTCAATCGCCTTATGTTCAACACTCGCATATTGCTCAGCCTCAGTATGCGCCTCAAGCTTCAACTCCAGGTGTCCCATCCCAGCCCTCTACAATGGCCACACAGGCTGTTCCGGTCCCTCAAATTAATAGCACCAGCGCCGCAGCCTTCTATTCTGCGCAGCCAGTTTCTTCACCTCCCGTTGAGCCGTCTAGCCTGCCACCGGCTACCGCTGCCACATCATACCCAGCACCTGCCACCCAAGCACCCACTTACGTGAATTCGCCACCACTTCAAGAGCAGGCTGCTCCTTACGCAAGTCCATCCGCGCCCCCACAGCTAGAGGCTCAGCCAATGACTACAGGTGCTCCTGCTGCAACTCAAGCTCCGGCTCCGGCGCAATGGCAACAACAACAGTCACATCAGCAACATGTGCCCCAACAGGTACCTAATGCGCCAGTAGCATACCCTAGTTATGGAGCCGATGCCTTCCCATCGGCCCCACAGCATGTGCCGCAACACACGGGACCAATTGCAGCTTCGGCGCCAGCGGAGGAGGAGATTCTAATCGAGTTGTAGGTAATGTAGCTTGATATTTTGGAGGGCGGAGATATTTAATAAAGTTGTTGGAAGATTATAAGATGTTTATGGAATTAGTTGTGATTATGATGTACCAAAAAGGAAGTTGCGTGCAAGTACGACGTGGGAGGCTTCAAAAAGATGGTCTCCCTGAGGATCAGCCTAGCATCCGTCTCGGATCTTTACGTCGGATATTTGCGAAGAACCCGCCACACTCCTACACCTTGGGACTTTTAGTTGACGATGCCGTCAAGTGGGTGCGATTCCAAAGGATTAGAATTTCGGGTACCGGAGGCGTGACGTCACAGAACAAGGACTTTGAATGGAACAAAAACAACAAAGCATGAGGGATAGAAAATATATCTGTATTAAATTACGATGACAACAATACTAAGGACTTTAAAAACATACAACACCGGGTATTCGCACGTGGTCACTCACCGTACTTCTGATCCAGCGCTATGTGGCTTGAATATGGGGGAGCAGACGGGACCCCGTATTTTCCGCAGGCCATGGTTGTATGTGGAAGATTACACTCTAAACAGGAGTTATAAAGAGAGGTTATTTGGAGTAGACACTTGGTGACTGAAACTACAGCTAACTGACAAGAAATCCACAGTGAAGTTGTAGTTGATATTGAACCTTGGTTGTTTTGTAGTTAGTTATTCAAATGCCACTTTGTCATACATAGGAACCTCGAAATTTGTCGAGCAAAAAAAAAACGTCAATTGTCTATCTAAATCATCACTCCGTATTTTGTCATCACTATCATTACTTGTCATATCATCCATCCGATTTAAACTGTCTGCTCATGCTGGGTAGAAACACGCTGAAGGTCAACGACAAGGTTTTCCTTCAAGCGGTTCTTCTTAGCCTCATTCACAGACTTTCCGTGCATGAAATTATCGAACCCCTTAGAACTCTCCATCAGGTAGTACACACCACCCATCACGCAGAAGACACCGAATGAGAAGATCCACACACGAACAACAGAAATGACGGAAGTCTTGTCACCGTGCTCGAACCAACCCCAAATGCAGAAGCAAGTGGCGAGGATATCAACGACAAGAATGGCGAGAGACAGTTGCCACGAGGGGATAGAAGACCAGAAGGGACCAGAAGCACGAGTGATGAAGATCAGCCAGTTCTCAGTAAGGCAGATCTGCAGGAAGAGCATCTCGTCCATGTTACCGAAGTTCTGAATCATGCCACCGTTCTTGCCACCAGCGTACATAGTTGTAACAGTGATCCAAGTACCGACAGCCAGGACAAGACCGAGAACCACAGACATTCCCCAAAGCTTAGGAAGGTTCCACTTGACGGGGCTCATGGAGTAAGGAGCCTTGTCGTAAGCGATAGCGAGGGTGGCAATGTCGGCGAAGATGGCAACAAACACGACCAGCTCAATGTTCAACGAGCGGTTCATGATGGCGATCCAAAGACCCAGGAAGACCTCAAGGTGGATAGAAAGAGCGATACGGTAAACGACATAAGAGTACATGCGGTGGAAAATCTGGCGAGAAGTCTTGAGAGCATCAATGATAGCACCAAGACCAGGGGCAATGAAAACAATATCGGCGGCGGACCGAGCAGCATCAGAGGCACCCTCCACGGCAATACCAGTATCGGCCTTCTTCAGAGAAGGAGCATCGTTGACACCATCACCAGTCATACCAACAAGATAGCCACGGCTCTGGAGGATCTCGACAACATCGTACTTGTGCTGGGGAAAGACCTCAGCGAAACCATCAGCGTTGACAACGAAGTCGTAGATATCGGAACCAGACATGTCACCACCACCGCTCACACCCAGACGTTCGGCGTCGTAGATGTTTGTACCAAGACCAAGCTGGCGAGAGGTTTCCCGAGCAATTCCGACGGCGTCACCAGTTAGCATCTTGATGGAAAGACCCATTTGTTGAGCTTCCTTGATAGTGCGAGCGGTATCATGGCGGGGAGGGTCCATGCAGGGCATGATACCGAGAATCTCCCACTGGCCACCTTCGATTTTTCGAGCAACACCAAGCGAACGGTAACCACGGTTAGCGAAGTTTTCCACCCTCTCCTCGTAGTCGGCTTTAATAGCAGGGTCCAGAGGGTGGTCGGCGGTAACCGTAGACAAGACAAAGAGAGGAGCACCCTTGACACAGGTGATGCGCTGACCCTCAGGAGAGACAACGACGGCGGTGACCTTCTTTGAGACGGGATCGAATGGGAAGAATTCCTCGACAGTGTACTGGGAGAGGAGGGACTTGGCACGGGGGTAGAACCGGAGAGACTTCAGGAAGGCCTTGTCAATAGCGTCGATACCCTTCTTCTTACGGGAGGCAGCAAGGCAGGCGGTAAGCATCAGATCGTCAGCGGAAACTCCCGCAACGGTGTAGGGTTCAGCGAGGGAAAGCTTGTTCTTAGTAAGGGTACCGGTCTTGTCGGAGCAGAGAATCTCAACACCAGCGAGAGATTCAATGGCGGACAGCTTCTGAACAATGGCCTGCTTCTTGGCGAGGTAGGCGGCGCCGACAGCCATAGTAGTGGTAACGACGGCGGGAAGGCCAACGGGGACACCGATAATGGTGATGGCAAGAGTGTAACGAAGGATGTCGGCGATAGGGTTGGACCGGTAGAAAGAGGAAACCCAGGCGAGGAGGAGAGTTGCAACAACCAGAACGAGAAGAACAGCACCGATACCATTAAGGACCTCAGTGAAATGGCCCTGGCCACTGGCAGCCTGGTTCACCAG
The DNA here is from genome assembly GCA_002018275.1 of Huntiella bhutanensis. NCBI lineage: Eukaryota > Fungi > Ascomycota > Sordariomycetes > Microascales > Ceratocystidaceae > Huntiella > Huntiella bhutanensis. Next base: position 176,432 of record MJMS01000007.1, read on the forward strand.
AGCGGCAGCGCGACCAACGTAGGTGTTATCACCAGTAGCAGTGACAACCATGAAAGCCTTACCAGTCTTGACCGACGACGAGGCAAAAGTGCTATCACTGTAGCGCTTGTTAACGGCCAGAGACTCACCAGTGATAGCTGACTGATCAACCTGGAGGAACGCATCCTCGCTCACAACCTTGCCGTCAGCGGGAATGATGGTGCCATCTTCAATCTCCAAAACATCGCCAGGAACAACCTCATGGGCCTCAACTTCTTGGAGGCGCCCATCACGAAGGACAACGGCCTTAAGAGCCAGAGTCTTCTTCAACTCATCGACAATAGAACCGGCCTGGTATTCTTGGAAAAAACCAACCAAGGCATTAAGCAAAAGAAGGGCGCAAATAACGCCAAAGTCGACCCCTATAGAATCATGATGTTAGTATGCATACCCTAACGGTGGCAAGTGAGATTGATGTGATGGGAGCTTCCGAATAGCGGCGTATGTCAAACCAATATGAACAATTGTGAAGCACTAGTTACATGGCATCCCGGCTTGGTACAATTCCGTAAACTAGAACCGTGGATTTGGTCTAGAACGGAAGGAATGCCGGAAGGAGCACATCGTAGCGTTGCAGCAATTGATCAAGTTAGTGAGGCTCGAATTATTTCAAGAAACAGATGCACTGTAATTGAATTTTTTTGCCATAGACCGGCGCATGCATGGGGACCCGTAGTGGGTGCATTAAAACTTACAATCTTGGAGACCGGCGCTGTTAAAATGTTAGCATGTTTCTCTTGTGAACTAGCTGAACTATCGCTCTATTATTCGCCATCCCGAAAGCGGTGAGTACCTGCTAGATTTTGCCACTTTAAACATAAGCGGTGTAACTCGGCAGAATGACGTAGTTGACGACGCTTGTACATCAACTAACACCAAAAACGACATTTCTTATGGCAAAATTGATTTGGGATTGTGGGGTACGCGGACGAGCGGAGAGAAAAACTTACGCAAGAAGGGCAGCGGCTTCCATGATAAACTGGACGGGACCGACGAAAAATCCGAAAAACTTGAGGAGCTGGTTCTCCTTCTCCTCCTTCATCTGGTTAAGTCCCCATTTTTTCTTTCGCTGGGCGACTTCATCGGTGGTGAGACCAGTGATGGTGCTGGTCTGGAGCTGATCTTCAGGAACGATACGGCCGCCAACGGTGCTGGTTCCATCGGCTTCAGCCTCCTCGGCTTCACCGTTAACTGACTGGAGGTCGTCAATGAGAACGTCAATGTCGGCGTCCTCCTCCTCGTCAGCGTCCGAACTTGTAGCTGGGACAGCTACGGTGGACTTTTCCTCGAATTGAGGATGGTCGTCCGATTTATCTTTATCTGCCATATTGAAGACAAATAAGTCAAGGTTAATGAAAAGTGTATGTACACAAGGAAGATTGTGAATCAAATGTAAGGTAGGTTGTTCGAAAGTTGTATGTGTGGGAAGAAGAAAGAACAAACAATCTTAGAGACTCTAGGGAAGAATAGTCCCTTTTTATAGACGAGATTTTGGAGAAATATGCACTTGGCATACATTCACGTGCGTACTAGTCCCGACATTTTGAAGCCATACCAGCCGAGAGATCGCCACTTACCCATCCTACTAAGAGAATTTACCATGTACCTTTGGCTCTTTTTTGCCCATTTTCCCCAAAAAAATCTACTTGCCTCTCAGTAGACCTCAACATCAATGAGACAAACCTAATACAAATCCTACCCATTACCACCAAATAGACCTCAGTCGTGTTCGGACTAATTCACCATTTCCCTTCTTGGAATGGCGCGTACAAGTGCCACGGAAGTCACGTGGTAACTTGGATGTTAGCCCTAGCAATGGATGGTCCCAGTGATCATCCAGCTACAACTGGAGCATTGGTGGTTTTTATTCTTCGGGGTAGCCGTGGGATCACTGAAGCCTAGAGTATGGCTCTATGGTCATTTTTCAGCACCCTATCCAGTGGGATGTGTTTCAGAGATACATAAGTCTATCCGAATGCGTTGAGTATCACAATTGGGATGCGGAAGTAGCCGGTTCTGGAAGAGGCCGGAGACTGAAATTATGGAAATATACTGTTCCATTTCTAGTTGTCTCTGAGTTACGGGCGTTGTGGTTATTATTATAGGGTTATACCATTCTGCTGCCTGGAACCCTTTCTCTATCTATCTTATCGTGCAGTGGCGTACTCGTCTACAGTCACCGTTTTTGGGCACCTATGCCGTCACTTTGAAGGCTTTACGGTGAGAGGTTGAATTATTATCTAGCTGGATAACGTCTCGGGTGGTTTGTACATGGTGATAAGCAAAATAACCCCGTCCATAGTCGGGGCAGATCTGTTTAGGTTGTTCAAGGTGGTGAATTAGGTTGTTCATGATATTTTGGGCTCTAAGGCCATGATTGGAAAAATGGTGACCCCGCTCCATTGTGAATTCCATCACAATTGGGCTTGGAGCTGATTGAATTCATGTGGATTCTGAGCCTTGCTGGCAGGTAATTAGAGACAACAGTATCACCTTTGGCAGCTCTAATGATCCAGATGAGGAGGATGGCCCCGTCATTCGTGTTGGAAAGATACAGTCATGAGAAAGTCCCCGAATTGTTACAGAAACATAGAAGCCAACATAAAATAGGCGAACGAAAGAAGTCAATTCAACGGTTAACCTTTCAAATTCTACATTCACGGTCGCGATTCACACCAAATTTCTGTCATGCACTACCATAATTGCTCGACATCTTTTGGCCGAAATTCATCTGATATTAGTGACACAAGAACCAAAAGTGCACGAATCTGAAGCTGGCTGTGGCCCGCGTGTTCCCCGTGTTTCCAGGTGAACGTGAACTCTACAAACTAGTATACAAACTGATTCATATCTTTCAACTGACACAAACAAAACTTCAGACGTCGTGATGAAATTCCCCACGACGGAGAAAAATACATAAATATCACCCTCCGTCTCTTCCCAGATTCATCTTGCCTATCACAAGGCATCACAACAAAGAAAAGGCCACCGAACGACGAAAGTTACATGCGTCCCGAGTCTGCGTCTACCGAAGCTTTGGAGGCGTGCAGGCTCAGCTGTCGGCACATTGGAGCCGACAGCCTAGCTCCACTGACCGCTGTGCCGCTTCGAGGGAATCCTCACTCGGAGGGTGCCCTGAACATCAGCACTGCGCATGTGTAAAGCTGGCTCGTGAGGTATTAGAACTGAAACCTGACGGACAGAGGACCTGTAAGTTTGTGGCCTTTGTATGTTGAGTTTGACACTAACAAATGATAGTTCCGCTGACCCGCGACGAGAACCGTTAATGAACCCCACTTTAATCGTGTAGGCCATCGTGAATATCACGCTGTGGCTCTTATCAGCAAACCTGACTATCTTATGTCAGGTTCCCGAGGGCCTGTCTAGGGAATAGTCGACCCACCCTACATAGACTTGTGGTGTTTTGGGGTTTGTTCTGACCTGGGTTGGTCTGCACTAGACGGTTAGGGCAGCGGAGTGAGAAGAGGCGGGGGCATGCTATTTGTAATAGTTGATGGCTGCCCCGAGAGAAGGGATCCGAGAAGGGTTTATTGTGCAAGCCACTCTCGGAAGAAAAACCTTCTAGTAACAACGTGATGATGCTATATTTTAACACACTTTGGTTTCTGCGGATTATTGGGTCAACATTAGTGTGGAAGGTTACAGTGAGCTTGTTGTCCACGAGCAAACCCCCATCGCACTTCGAATAGAAAGGAAACAAATGTACATCAATCAATTGATTTCCACTATAATAGTCGCGCATGACATAGTTGTGCCTCATGAGTTCCTTCGCGTTGAACTACACTGACATCACCAATGCTTCTTGCTAAACAACACCCCGACTGAAACCTTTTACCCGTAGTCATCCGCGCTGCAATTTCTAGTGTAGTTACAAATGCCTCTTTCTTCGAATAGGTCTAAACTACCAAGACGGTAATCTACTCCGATTGATGCCATAGTAAAGTGCCTTTTGGCTCAAACTCTAAGATCTACTGTCCGGCCCTCGAAGTGGCGACCTCAACTCTTCGTGAACTGGCCAGCGATGGACGGAGTATGTCAATCGGCCGTCCTCAAGTCCGCGTGAAAGTCACGTTGTTTATATAATAATAGTTACATGTACGTTCAACTATGGAATGAAATTTATCACGGATATTCGTGGTCTAGATTGAGGTCGATTATACTTCCAAGAAACAAATATGCTAATGTCCTATCCTTATACGTCGGAATTTCGGTGTAACAGCCAGTCAAATATGTATATTGGAAGCACCATTAACCCCCTCTACAGGCTGTAACAAATCTAAATGAATTACTCTAATCCCAAATTTCAAAAGGCTCAAACTCTTCATTTTCCAACATTTTATCCATAAGTTTTGTAGCAACCCTTTCATGCCAAGGAATCCGGGGGTGAGCCTCATCCATAGATTCAGACTGTGCACTACCCAGCAACTCCACATCTTCACCCTCAACGTAAGCCTTCGTACATTGCAATTCTCCATCGAAGAGAAATGTAACACCTTCTAGACCAGCAATACCACGTCCTGCGGTTTCTTTGTCACGTGTACTTGTATACCAAAACACCAATCTCGGCAAGTCCAAGTTATTTTCCGCGATCAGCATTTGTAGACGACTATAGGATCTAACCCAATGAGAAGTACTTAGGCTTGCATCGGAGGATGATTCCGTGGAGTCGCCTGGGCCGGGGCTGATGGGCTCTTCTATATTGGCAAAGCTATCATCAGTTACGATTATAACCTTCTTCGCTATCGGTTCGCCGGACGCCCGGGCTTCGCAGAGGCGAGGCAAAAGTATGTCCTCATATAACCGGACAAAGTCGATGCGACGTTCACCAATGAGAGCGTCCTGCAGACCTTTGACGTCCCCCAAGCTGATTTGTGACGTATCCACCCATTCATGTGGGCTTCTATACCGTAGGACCTGCTTATTATATGAATCTCCCATACAATCAACAAGTAATCTCACTAGAGCCCATGAGTGAACCTCAAAGGCGATCTTTTTGGCATGCCGCCAGGACTCCATTTGACGCAGACAAAAAATGTGTATCGCCGGTTCATCGTTCCTCCTTGCGCGTACTTTTTTGACAAAAAGATCCCATTGGACCTCGGCAATCTCCGATGGTGGTAAGTGTATATCCACAATCTTGACAAATATCTGGCCTAGCAAGAGATTTTCAATTGACATGGTGTCTGTACCAGCCTTGACTGAATCGAGATAGGAACGGAATCGGTCCGGGTCATTCTTTTCAAACCGGCGAGCGAGGGCAAACATCGCCATCGGAGGAACGGTGATATAATCCACTTTGCGGTCCTCGCAAGTGACCATTTGTACATCTAAACCCTCTGAAAACTTGCGGAGGCGAGTAAGAAAACCGCCATATTTCATCCTCGCAAGCCAAAGATACTGAGTCCTCCGCTCCTCGTTCCTCTCCGTGAGGTTTGACTCTTTTAACTCCTCAGTGAACAAAGCCTCAGGGAACATAACTTCAGCGATACTGGAAACTATGAAAGTCGAGCGATCGTGAGCCCTATAATGTGACGGAGCCCATTTGGCACAGTGAGATATCAAGGGCACCTTTCCTTGCTTCTCCGCCTCTTCCAACACTTCTAGATCCTTCTTGAGCTGCCCTGCAAACATCCGGGCACTAGTAATATGAAAGGCACGATAAACGGGTCTCTTCTTAAACATATATACTGATCTTTCATGTCAGAAGGCTCACATTGCTTTCTTTGATAGACGAGGCATCCCCTCCTTGTCTGAACCATAGTCGGAGTCTTTATCAACGATATACCCAGATGGTAGTCTCGCATGATCACTGAGTGGCACCTCGAATGCCTCGTCCTCTTCAACCTACAGTGCAATTGGCGTCTGCTCTCTTTCCTCTTCGTAGTCATTTTAATTGACAGGAAGAATAGGCGTATATACCAGTTTTTTCCGATGAGTGCGTGGGAAGGGGACCTTTCGGAAAGCCGTTTTTTCATCATAAAACACGCCGTTAACAGCCAACTGTAATAGATTCAACGCGTCCTTCCAATATCCCCAAGGCACCCCATCCGTCACAGGCAACTGACCATTGACACGAGCTGCAGGCTCAGGAGTTCCTGGAATATATCCTGGATGTACCCAACGGATAAGAGGCTGTCCACTCCGCTTAATAAGTTGCAAAAAGGTCTTAGGCTGTTTCAAATACAACCGCCCGCATGCCAAGTAGAACGTTTACAGGTGACCGGCCCCATACTGAAGAGATCTTGCATACATCAACACTGCCAAAGCCCGTCTTGGATCCTCACTCCAAGCGTGCGGAAACAGGCTATCGGACCAATATTCATCCTTGAGAATTATGGTATACATCGCAGCTAATGAGGTGTAATCCATGTCTAGTTGTTCTGATTCAGTTTGTGTTATCTACGTAGAGTCCTACATTCTAGACTAGTAATCTATAACGTCCTGGGGCGGGCGGAAAAGGCACCTCTAAATGTAGAGGGGTGCAGCAGGGTCGTCAGGTGGGATGTCTTCTGTGAGGGGGTCGTCAGACTTGATTGTGGGGCTCGTTATCATGGCGAGTTTGAAGGCTTGATCGGAGACGAATAGGAGTGAATCGGTCGGGAATGACGCCGGAAAAGAGGATTTGAGATACCAGTCAGGGGCCATCTTGAAGTCGTTTAGTTGGTGTTCGGCAAAGATATAATAAAAGTTATGAGACGCCAGACGTTGGTTCAATTTGGAGTTGTTGTGATGATTAACTACTGATGCTAACTGAGGAGATTTGCGGCGTCTTTATATCCTTGTAAGTGAAGTAGTTTTGTCGTGACCAAACTCGGCTGCCCGTATACCGGTGTGTGTGACGAGGGTAGCACCCGTTAATTAAGTTTGCTGCCTGCCACATGGGAAGTTGACACCGAGACTCAGGAGACTATTCGTACCGGGAAATAGAATCAGATGTTTGAAAAGTACATACTCCACCGTAGCTCTGTTTGCCCAGGCCGGTTTTAGTAAAAATAACAGGTTTCTCTTTGTCACTGAAGTAGGTACAAAACTCTCGTGTTACCTAAAAACGTGCCTATTTGTCAACCTCTGCCCTGTCTGATGGCTACTCACTAAGTGCTCGCTTCTCACTGATAACTGTATAGGAATTGAACCCTATATAAACCATGATAGAACGTTCCCCAATGTTAATTATTGTCGAACTTGTCATGTATTTTCCAAGTATGTAGCTACAATTGAGGGAATATCCACCCTTATTTATAGTGATCCAATTCCCAACTCATCGGCGTGCCTAATTGCTGCCTCGGACCATCGTTTGCGCTTCCATCTCTATTTCCGTTTTCTTGTCTGACTTGGTCGGTACCTCCGATTGAGCTCCCTTTTCAACACCCAATAACAAAGTCTAAAGGTACCAATTCTTTTGGCGCAGTAGTATGCTGATGCATCCCAGTCCGTCACTATTCTGTGAACCTGGACAGCACCGTGACATTAGCTACCGACTTTCAACACGTTTACCCGTACCCCGTCGATATAAAGTCAATAAAAGGCGACACAATTCAGTAACTAAAATGCCAGAGGCAGAAGAAACGATGGAAATAGTCGTATTGAACATTTAATCTAATCATAAACTTCAAAAACATCATACGCTTCGTCCGCTATCCCATTCTTCATAGCTTGAAACGAAGTCATGACTTCATCACCTTTCGTAACCCAAGTCCCCGCAATAACTTGCTTTTCCCTTCTGGTCAAGCTTTCAAGATCTGCGCCCTCAATAAAAGCTCTAGTACAATCTAGACGTCCATCAAAAAGGTATTTGACGCCATCGGTGTACACCATCTCAGAGCCGTTCCGCCGCCCCCCTTCCAGTCCGACATACCAAAACAACATGATGGGAATTTCCAAATCATGGTTCGCGAACAGAGTTTTCAGGCGTTCGTAGGACTGAATCCAAGTAGGGCTTTCTACCGGGGGAATGATCCATCGAGAGGAGCCCAGCTCAACGCTCAAGAAGCGTTCGCCAGTCAAAATGATGACTTTGTTAGGAATAGGTCGGCCGGCAGCCCGGGTGGCGACTAGCCGTGGGAGAAGGACGTGTTCATATAACCTGACAAGGTTAACGCTGTCAATTGCCACAATACTCTCCAACAGTTCATAGTCGGACTCCAAACTCTCAGTTCGTCGCATGTCGGCCCATTCAGGGTTGTCTCCACCTTGTACGATCTTGTCATTCCATGAATCGTCCATACAATCAATCATGAATAACATGAGTGAAACAGTGTGTCTCACCCTCAAGCCACGAGTCGCCTCTCCTACTGTTAAGCTATCCTCCGCCATACAGACAACCGTGGTGAGTTCATCTTTCCTCCTCTCTCGGACCTTCCTGACAAGAAGTTGCCACATAATCCCAGCGATGTCACGCTGCAGAGGTGTTCCACCGATAATTCTATCGAGTAGTCGGGCGGGTGTAACATTTTCCAACGAGATAGATTTCGTCCCTGCCCGAACAGACTCTAAGAAGATGGAGAACCTATCTTTGTCGTTGGTTAAGAAGCGGTCACAGAGTGTGAGAAGTGCTTGCGGGGAAACAGTGAAGTAATCTACCTTTCTATCCTCAGCGAGAGCGACTTTAATATGAACATCACCAGAAAACTTGCGTAGCCGGGTAAGAACGCTGGCATATTTCAGCCTCGCGAGCCAAAGATACCGAGTCCTTCGCTCCTCGTTCCTCTCCGTGAGGTTCGACTCTTTCAACTCCTCAGTGAACAACGCCTCTGGGAACATGATCTCCGCGATACTGGAAACTATGAAAGTTGAGCGATCATGCGCCCTATCATGTGACGGAGCCCACTTGGCACAGTGAGATATCAAGGGCTCCTTTCCTTGCTTCTCCGCCTCTTCCAACACTTCTAGATCCTTCTGAAGTTGTCCTGCAAACATCCGGGCGACGGTGATATGGAAAGCGCGATAGACAGGGTCGTTATTAAACATGTCGACCGCCCTTTCATGTTGGAATGCCTGCTTTGCCTTTTTAGTTAGACGAGGTATCCCCCCAGTCTCAGAACCATAATCCGAATCACCCTCACTAAGGTACCCAGGCGGAGCTAGTTCACCATCCAGCGGCAAATCCAACGCTTCATCAACTTCGCCCCAAGTTAAGTCGTCAACGACTCCCATTTCCCACACGTTGTTTGATATATTGTCGGGGACATTCCGCCACTGTGGTTGTTCTTTTGGGTGTGTACGTGGGGTGAGGATTCTCTGTAGGGCGGCATCGTTTCCATAAAAGGCGCGGTTCACAGCCAACACTAACAAACTTGATAGATCTTTCCAATACGCAAATGGCACCCCCTCCGTGACAGGTAGTTGACCCTCCTCACGCTGTGCTGGTTCGGGGGCATCAGGAATATCCCCTGAAGGTACCCAACGAATAAGAGGTTTTCCGATCCACTTGACGAACTGTAAAAAAGTCTTGGGATGTCTCAAATAAAGCTGTCCGCAGGCCCGGTAAAAGGTCCTTTGATTAGACGGCCCAGACCACGGGGAACGTGAATACATGATCACAGCTAGAGTCCGCTTTGCATCTTCCCTCCATGCACTTGGCAACAGCTCGTCACCGCGATACACGCTCCATATCTGTTCGCCAAAATAGACACTCAAGTCCGTCTCAACAACTTCTGATGGCTCTTGCCAAAATTGTTCTGGGGGCTCTGGGCCCCAGGCTTCAGACAAGTAATCTAAATGGAACTGGGTCGGGAGGACCTCACGTTTCCATAGGTTGAGAAGCGCAGCGGGATCACCGCTTGAAAGATCTTCGGCGAATGGGTCGTCGACCGTGATTGCGGGGTCCAGTGTGATGGCGATTTTGAAGGCTTCATCGGAAACGAAAAGGAGTGGATGGGTAGGGAAAGACACCGGATATGACGATTTTAGATACCAGTCTGGTGCCATGTTGAGATTGTGTGTTTATAAAATTAGGATAGCATATGTCGATTGAGAGAGAACAATGTGTTTGTCGATTTGTGTTCGACTGGATAGCGGACCACAGGTGTTATATGAATGCATACCCCATGTGTTTCGTCAACACGCCGTTTCCCAATTAGGTTGCCCGAGTGGGGCTGTCAACCAGGATCTAAATATAATCCCGGAGTGGGCTCGATTGGCAAGTCTCACGAAGGACTATAAACACTAACATGTTAAGGTTTATTCGGACAATTTTAACGTTATTCTTTTGACATAAGCTTATTGTATACATTTCCTTAGGGGTTACTGCATCTTTGCGTCAATCGGCGCTGTCCGAAGCAAAGACACCCGGATGATGCTTGTTGCCCAGTTCAAGTAGATTGACAATAACACAGTACAAAACAGGCCAGTCCGTATAAGACAATAATAAGCTGATAACGTACATTTCAGGTGCGGGATAGTTGACGAGAAGGTAACTCCATTCGGCTGCCAGTTATGTACATATGTACCTACCCGTGTCCGCCGACAACTACTAATCAACAAGAGTGTGATGACGTGACATCCAACAAAAAGAAGGCACTGGCAATCATAAACAATGATCAATAGATCTAATCCCAAACTTCAAAGACACCAAATACCTCGTCCGCCAGACCACGTTTCATCGTTGTAAACGATGTCATGACATCTCCACCCTTGACATGCCACCTTCGTCTTCTCAACGCCTGTTCTGTTCTAGCCAAACTTTCAATATCTGCGCCCTCCATGAATGCTCTAGTACAATCTAAAGTCCCATCAAAAATAAACTTTATACCTTTGGTATCACCCATCCGGGGCTCTCCCCCTTCCTTTCCGAAGTACCAATATATCATTGTGGGTATCTCCAGGCCATTTTGTGCAAAAAGGGTCGTAAGACGGTCGTATGATTCGCTCCAGGTGAGGTTTACGACGGATGGGTCGTGAAGAGACCGGGTCGGCGTCTCAACATCCGAGAAGCGCTGGGCGGATAGAATGATTACCTTTTCCGGGATAGGTTGCCCGGCAGCCTTCGTGGTAAGAAGCCGAGGGAGAAGCAATTCCTCATATAACCTAACAAAGTCCAGATTCAGATATCCTGCCGTACCGTCAAGAATATCATAACGATCTTCTAGGGTCTCTCCTTCGGGTACGTTAATCCAACGGGGGGTTTCTCCACATCGAATAATTTGCCTATTCCATGAATCATCCATACCATCCATCATCAACATCATCAAAGCTATGGCATACCCTGTTCTCGGAAAGTTTTGTAAATACTCGTCGTCCACGGTGTCATCTGCGACACATAAGACCATGGATAACTCTTCTTTCCTTCTATCTCGGGTCCTCTCAACAAGAGTCTTCCATTGTAACCGGGTGATCTCACGACGTAGAAACGATTGATCCATGCCAATCTGCGCTATTATTCTACCGGGAGTTGTATTTTCGAGTGACATTGCCTTCTTACCACTATCCACGTCTCGCAGGTAGTGATTGAATCTATCGTTATTATTCCGAGAAAACCCTTTACAAATGCAGAACATAGTCCTAGGGGGAATGGAGGAGTAGTCCACTTCGGGATCCCCAATTATAGCCAGCTTGTCGGGGAGATGATGGGAAAACTTCCGGAGCTGGGTGAGAACACCAGCATACTTCATCCTTGCGAGCCAAAGATACCGGGTCCGCCGCTCCTCGTTTCTCTGCGTGAAACCAGCTTCTTCTAACTCAGCGACGAATAAGTCTTCAGGAAACATGGCCTCAGCAATACTCGAAACGATGCAGGTGGAACGGTCATGGGCCCGATCATGCGACGGAGCCCACTTAGCACAGTGAGAAATCAAAATGTGCCCTCCATTTTCCTCGGCATTTTCTAGACTTTTGAGGTCCTCCTTAAGTTGTCCCGCAAACATCCGGGCAACAGTAAGATGGAAAGCGCGGTATACTGGATCATTCTGGAACTTATCAACTGCTCTAGCATGTCGAAAAGCCTGCATTTCCTTCTTTGATAACCGAGGCATTTTTCCATCGTCAGAAGCATAGTCCTCATCCTCATGGTCGACATAGTTATGCGTCCCAACTCTGAAATCACCTGGCGATATATTCAATCCCTCGTCCGTTGCAGCCCACCATTCAGGACTATTGTCTTGTCCATACCACTGTTCCTCTGGTCTATAATGAGGGATAAACTCTGTATGCGGTGGTTTCTTCCGGCGAGTACGTGGGGTGAGAACCTTCCGGTAGCCGGATGGTTCTGAATAGAATGTGTTGTTCACTGCCAACAGTAACAGGTTCAACGCATCCTTCCAGCACCCGAACGGTGCCCCCTCTGTCACAGGCAGCCGACCGTCTTGACGTTCAACAGGGCTACAAACCCCGGGAATATATCCTGGAGGCACCCAACGAATAAGAGGTTGCCCAATCGACTTGATGAACTGCAAAAAAGTCTTAGGGTGTGTGAGATAGATCTGACCGCACGCCTGGTAAAAAGCCGTTCTGTTACCCGACCCAAACTGCGGAGATCGTGAATACATCAACACGGCTACAGTGCGCTGTGGATCTTCATGCCAAGCCTGAGGTAATAACCACCGCCACCATGATCTAGTTTGTATCTGGCGACCGAATAGGCGGCTGAGATTCGTTTCTGTCCCTGTACCTACAACCACACCAGAGCTGTCGACTCTTAACCACGACTTAGCCCGAGCCCAGTATTCCACTATATCCAGTGCATGCTGGTCTTGACGTTTCCAAATGTTCAGCGGCGTACATGGGTCCTCCGTTTCGGGTATTTCTGACGGTGACTTGTCTTCTGTTATTGAGGGGTTTGTAACGATGGCGATCTTGAAGGCCTCATCGGTGACAAACAGAAGCGGGTCGCTAGGGAAGAACACGGGATATGTGGATTTGAGGTACCACTGTGATGGCATCTTGGTGTCTTTGGTTTGGTAGATGTGAGACTGCCGTAATGTGATGTTTCTAATAGTATGGGTCACATTCGTCATGTCACAGCAAATTGTCAGCTCTACGGAATTGAGGCGAACATTCGTTAACTTCCACAATGTCACCCAAGTTAGGGAGTATATTAGGGTTGAACCCTTCCCCGCGCCTTATCAATCTGCGGAGAAGCTGAATGTGCCGGGTTATAGTGATACCTATATCCAGGAGTGGGCCGAATAGAGAGAACAACCGGTATGAGGATTTAAGTTACCGGGCTGGTGTCATAGTGACGTCAGTTGTTTTGTATGTTAGAGAAAGAAGGTGAACTGATGATACAAGATCTGGTTTTTTTATACTTGTTTCTGATGTGATGATGAACTACTAGTGCCAAACAATGATACTTGCGGTAGTCTACATCCGTGTAAGTTTGGTCGCATCTCCGTTACGTAATTAGGCTGTCGGTTCACCGGCATGTGTAACCAAGTTATTACCCATCAATGAAGATGGCTGGTAGATGCGCATAGTGTGCCCTTCGAGATAGAACCGGCAAGCCGAACGTGCCCAGCGAGCGCCGAAATTCCATGTGAAGACAAGATCGTAGCATGCATGTCTAGAGAGACCACTAAGCGGCGATTTGAAGGGGCTGGACATACTTGGTCACACTGGAAGTCGAAAACGGGGATCACAATACTGTTCGTACCTATGAATGCAATGAGGTGTCGGCGTGACCCTTAATTTAGAGGAACTCTGCTTGCCTGGTCGACTCCGGTCGAACCTGTTTGAAAATGCCGTGATTCTTTCCTTTACTTAAGTGGCTGTGAAGCCTTTGCGTCATAGTATTAAAGAGATATTGAATATAACACCGAGTAGAGAGTGAATTGAATAGAGAGTGGACCGGGCTCCCGTTTGCCAATACATTTACCCGTACCTCGGCGATATACCACCAACGCATGGTAAATCCCGAAGACGCCAAAGTTAAAAGCAAGACAAAAGGTGAAAGATTTAAAACGAAGTATTGTATCTAATCAAAAACCTCAAAAACATTATACGCTTCGTCGGCTACCCCATTCTCCGTAGTCTTCACCGAAGTCATGAGTTCACCACCTTGCGTAATCCAACTCCCCTCAGTAACTTCCTTTTATCTTCTCGTCAAGCTTTCCATATTCGCCCCCTCAATAAAGGCCCCGGTACAATCTGCACGCCCATCAAAAAGGTACTTGACACCATCCGTATATACCATCTCAGGTTCCCCCCATCGACAGCCTTCCACCCCGGTAAACTAATACAACATTCCGGGAATCTCTAACCTATTATCCGTATACAGAGTCTTTAGGTGTTCGTACGACTGACTCCACATGGGACTGAATAGCTGGGGCCCACCCCAGGTATTGGGGGGTGCCTCGACTACCGAGAAGCGGGTGGTAGTTAAAACGATGACCTTGGTTGGAATAGGTTGACCGGCGGCCTTGGCAGCTAGTAACCGCGGCAGAAGTAGCAGTTCATAGAACCTGGCGAAGTTAAACTCGCGGCCCTTTACAATGCGCACCAATTGGAAAAAGTTGGTTTCCACGTCGTCGCTTCGTCGCACGTTCATCCATTGAGGGGTAGTTCCACCACGGGCGACCTTCTCATTCCACGGATTGTCCATACAATCAATCATGAATAACATGAGTGCTATCATGTGGTCTACTACCGTGGCCTGATTCACAGGTATCCCTGCCCAATTATCCTCCGCAGTACAGACAACCATGGTGAGTTCATTCTTTCTCCTTTCCCTAGTCTTCTTAAAAAGGTGTTGATACATGATTTCTGCGATATCACACCGCAGCCCGTGCCCATTGTAAATCATAGGGACCAGTTGACCGGGTGTAACGTTCTCGATGGAGATAGGTCCCGTGCCCGCCCGAGCAGACTCAAGGAAGAGAGAAAATCTATCTTTATCGTTTTTCAAGAAGCGCTCACAGAGTGTGAATAGTGTTCGTGGAGGAACAGTAGCGTAATCTATCTTTCTATCCGCGACGAGAGCCAATTTAGAATGGAGATTGCCAGACAGTCTCCGAAGCCGGGTGAGAACACCAGCATATTTCAACCTGGCAAGCCAAAGATACCGGGTCCTCCGATCCTCATTCATGTCCGTGAGGCCAGACTCTTCCAACTCTTTCGTGAACAAGTCTTTTGGGAACATAGCCTCCGCGATACTCGAGACGATAAAAGTTGACTGGTCATGGGCCCGACCATGAGATGGCGCCCATTTGGCGCAATGCGAAATAACGGGGTTCTCTCCTTGTTTCTTTGCCTCTTCCACTGTATCGAGGTCCTTCTTGAGTTGTGCTGCAAACATCCGGGCAACGGTAAGATGGAACGCGCGATACACGGGGTCTTTGGTGAACATATACACTGCTCTTTCATGTCGGAAGGCCCGTAGCCCTTCTTTTGATAGACGGGGCATCTTCCCAGTCTCAGATCCATAGTCTGAATCTCCATCACTGAGATAACCAGGCCCTGGTAGTTGGTCGTCTAGCTGTAAATCCAATGCCTCATCATTCTCGAACGAAAATGGATCGTTAACGGGTGCTGTGTGCCATTCGTCGTCAGAACTATCATCGAGGATATCCCACCACTGGGGTGTTTTTTTCGGGGCAGTAGATGGGGTGAGGATCTTCCGGAACGTGCTGATATCCCTATAGAATGCGCGGTTCATAGCCAACATTAACAAGTTCGATACGTCCTTCCAACAAGCAAAAGGCACGCCCTCCGTGACAGGGAGTCGGCCCTCCTCACGCTGTGCGGGTTCAGGTGCATCGGGGATGTCCCCGGGAGGTACCCAACGAATGAGAAGTTGTCCAATCCACTTGACGAACTGCAGAAATGTCTTGGGATGTTTCAAATAGATCTGCCCACACAAACTGAAAAGTTTCCAAGGATCCCAGTACCCAGATTGACCTGAACGTGCGTGCATGACCACAGCCAGAGTCCTCTTAGCATCCTCCTTCCACGCATATGGCAACAACTTATGATCCCGAGGCAACCCCCGTCTTCCTTGGGCAAAAAAAAGACTTAGGTTGGTCCGCACATCTTCTGATATTGCTCGGCTAGATGGTGCACTCAGTTCCGGGTCCCAGGCCTTTGACAAAGAATCCACGAGGTGTTGGGCCGGACGGACCTGACGTTTCCATATGGTGAGGGGTGCACTGGGGTCATCGGTTGAGAGATCTTCGGCGAAGGGGTCGTCGGGTTTGATGGTGGGGTTCGTTATGATGGCGTTTTTGAATGCTTCATCGGAGACGAAGAGGAGTGGGTCGGTTGGGAAGGATACCGGGTATGACGATTTGAGATACCAGTCTGGTGTCATGGTGCAATATGGTGTGTGAACAATGTATGTCCTTTGTGATACCTGAGACTTGCTGTGTATGTGTGTATGAGGAGATACCAAACCGCAGGTGTTACAAGGACACAAGTGTGGCTCCTTTATATGCCTGGGTGTGTGTAGATGGATTTAGTCGCTATCGTCTTTCCCAAGTAGACTGTCTATGTAGAACAATCAACCAAGAGGCAAATGCAATAGTTTCGTAGACTCAATTAACAAGTCTAACGCAAAACTATAAATAGAATAGCCAGCTAAAGTCTGTTCATATTGATGAAAGCCGTACTTAACTTGAATTTCTCACATTAACAAAAGAGGTAACCTCTACCTTTATCTGAACCAGGCCCATGGTGGGGGTCCATCCTATCTAATCACACCGCCTCTTGTCGACCAAGCCACCACCCGTTGGTACTTTCCGGTACTTTCGGGTGCGCTCTTATGTCCACCTAATCAATCTAATCCCAAAATCTTTCAAGTTTGAACCCCTCGTTCACTAAACCATTCTCCATGACTCTGTAAGAATCCATAACCTGTCCACCCTTACCAAACCAAGTTCCTGGAACCAGCGTCCGTTCCGATCGAGCCATACTTTCGATGTCTGCCCCCTCGATGAATGCCCGTGTACAATCTAAAGTCCCATCAAAAATAAACTTGACACCTTCGGTGTCATCCATCCCAGGCTTAACCCCTTCCTCCCCGAAATACCAATATATCAGTATCGGTATCTCCAAGCCGTTTTGTGCAAAGAGAGCCTTAAGGCGGTCGTATGATTTGCTCCAAGGGGTATCAACTACGGGTGAGATGTTGGATGGCTGGGTCGGTGACTGAACTTCCGCGAAGGTCATAGTGGATAGAATAATCACTTTTTTCGGTATAGGTTGACCCGCAGCCTTGGTGGTCAGAAGCCTTGGTAGAAGTAACTCTTCATATAACTTGACACAATCAAGATATTCTTCTTCGAGCACGTCGCAGAATAGCTCATAGCGGAGTCGTAGGGATTCCGCTTGTGGTGGTTCTACCCATTCAAGAGTATCTCTGCATTGTATAATCTGGCTATTCCACGAATCATCCATACAATCCATCATCAACATCATCAAGGCTATCCCGTGCTGTTGTCGTCTCGAATTCCGGAAATAGTCCCCTTCTAAAGAAACATGTGAGATGCAAACAACCATGGTCGTTTCGTCGTTTCTGTTACCTCGGGTCTTCTTGACCAAAGCCTCCCACTGTAACCGGGCGACCAGACTCCTTATCATTGAGGGGTTGGGGGAGATTCTGGATAGAGAGATCAGTATTTCACCCGGTGAAGTATCTCCGAGGAACATTGTTTCTTCGCCTGCATCCACATCTCTTAGATACCGTTGGAACCTAACCCTGTCATTCGCTAAAAAGCGTCGGACGAGGGTCATCATGATTTTTGGGTGGATGGTGGAGTAATCCACCAAAATGTCCTGAGCGGAAAATAACTTTTCGGGAAGATTATCGGAGAACTTGCGTAGCCGGGTAAGAGCTTTAGCATATGCCATCCTTGCAAGCCAAAGATACCGTGTTCTCCGCTCCTCATTCTTCTCCGTGAGACCCGCGCTGTCTAACTCATCGGTGTACAAAGTTTCGGGAAACATAATCTCGGCAATACTCGACACAATGAAAGTTGAGCGGTCGTGAGATCTGTTATGTGACGGGGCCCACTTGGCACAGTGAGAAATCATGGGTTCCGTTCTAGCTTGTAAGGCATCATCCAGTGTTTTGAGGTCTTCCTTAAGTTGTCCCGCGAACATCCGAGCAACAGTAAGATGGAAGGCGCGATAGACTGGGTCATTTTGGAATTTATCAACCGCTCTGTCATGTCGAAAGGCTAGCATTTCCTTCTTTGATAGCCGAGGCATCTTCTCAGTTTCAGACTCATAGTCCTCATCCTCATCGTCAATATAGTTAGGCGACCCAAATCTGACATCACCCGGCGGTACATCCATTGCTTCGTCATCTTGAACCCACCCTGCAATAACGAATTCTTGTTCATACCACTGTTCTTCCGGTCTATAATGAGGGGGCATCTCTATGTATGGGAATGGCTTCCGATGAGTGTGTTGATTGAGGACCTTCCGGTAGGCTCCTAATTTTGTCGAATAGAATGTGTCGTTTACTGCCAACACTAACAAATTCAATGCATCCTTCCAGTACCCAAACGGTACACCCTCCGTCACGGGCAACCGGCCATCTTTACGTTTAGCAGGTTCAGGAGCCCGGGGGATATCACCTGCAGGTACCCAACGAACAATAGGCTGTCCAATCCGCTTGATGAACTGCAAAAACGTCTTAGGATAAGAGAGGTATATCCCACCGCAAGCCAAGTAAAAAGGATATCTTTTGCCGGTCCCAAAGTTCCGAGCTCGTGAATACATCAACACAGCCATAGCCCGCGATTCCATCTCATTCCAAGCAAATGGCAATCTGTAGGCCCACCAACTCTCCTGTTGCTCTTGTGCACCAAACAGGAGGCTGAGATCCGTTTCTGGCCGGCGAACCCAGAATCTAGCGACGGTGGAAATTTCTTCCTCGGCCCCAGCCCAGCGTCTCAATATGGCTGGTGGACGCTGAAGTTGACGTTTCCAGATGTTGAGCGGCGTGCAGGGATCGTCTGGTTCTGGTGTTTCTGACGAGATCATGGGTCTTGTGATTGCGGGGTTTAAGATGATGTCGATTTTGAAGGCTTCATCGGTGACAAATAAGAGCGGGTCGCTAGGGAAGGATACGGGATATGTGGATTTGAGGTACCACTCTGAGGGCATTTTGAGGTCTGCTGTTTAAGAGAAGTGAGATTTTGTTGGTATTTGATAGTTTCAAGAGCATGGGTCCATTTCGTCATGTTGAAGAATCATGCAAGTTCTCGGATGTTGACGCAGTCACTCGCTAATTTATACTTTTAACACCCAGGTTCATATGTGGGTTATAGTCTAACCCTTGTGTTGACCTTATTGGATTGAACTCCTGATGAACCTATGCCTGATTCCTGTGACCAATGACGTATCAATCCAGGTAAATTTAAACGACATTCACTTAGTCATGTCCCCTGAGGCTCAACGGAATCTATAAAACCAACTTCATGACGTCCAAGGCGACAAGAGATTTCAACCGGTGGACTTCATGAGCATATAAAGTGAACATGTCCTGTTATACACCAATTTTGTATGACAGCTGGTGTTCTCGTTGGACACGGTATAACATGAGGTGCCAGAACATTGCTTATGTCTGGTTACTCTTTCTAATTACAGAATGTAAACCTAGTTCGCATCAATATATCTATTATGAATTTATTCCTTCATACAAACCGTCACCTTAGCCCCGTCTCATGATCATAGAGTCTCCAGAAGCCCCTTCCTCTATAGGGTAACTCCGTGTCAATGACTCAACCCCCCCGCTCCGTCCCACGATGGAATCAAGCTGGCGAGCCTCAGGGGCCCGCCGCTTGTCCGTTAGTCACACTCACCGGAGTACTGTCATCCGAGCTCTCCCTAAGTGACTCAGGTCAGCCCTATAGCATGCTTAGTCAGCCGCTAAATCGGTGTAAGTTGACACTTTTTAGGGACACTATTGCCCGAGGGGTTGGTAGGATTGATATACATACATTCTGGAGGATTAAATTGCACAATTACTCAATTTATAAAGTGTCGTTATCCCCAGTTATTTGTTTTGAAAGTAAGAAAGCAAGACACGCTAAAATGACAATTTACATGCACCTCGTTCGCCACGCCCAGGGCTACCACAACCTGAATCACAGCATCCACATCCCCGACCCGTCATTAACGCCCCTCGGAGAATCTCAAATCGCCACTCTCCAAGCAACATTCCCGCACCACGCAGCAACAACCCACCTCATCGTGTCACCCCTCCGTCGCACAATCCAAACCTGTCTTGGCGGCTTCGCCCCTTCTATATCTCGCGGACTCAGGATGACACTCCTTCCGAAACTCCAAGAGTTCGGCCCGTGGCCAGCCGATACTGGTTCAGAGCCGGAGGGTATCATGGCGGAATTTGGGGAGGTGGTGGATGTCTCCAGAGTAGAAAAGGGGTGGAATGAGAATACTGGGATTTATAGAGCGACTGTGGATGGACTTCTGGAGAGAGGAAGTGCCGTGAGAAGAGAGATTCAGGCTATTGCGCGGGAGTGGAAGAGGAAGAATGATGGGGACGCGCATTTGGTTGTTGTGGGACATGGTGCTATGTTGCATTTCGTGGCGGATAACTATGGCGGTTTACCATTGGGAAATGGTGAGTTTTTAACATGACATGTTTTGCTGGTTTAGTGTCTAATCAACTTGTATAGCGACGGCATGGGAAAACGCTGCTTATAGGACTTTTACCTTTGTTGATGAGACCCTGGGAGATAGAGATGCGCGTCTTGTTGAAACCGAAGAGTCTTGGATACGACAGTTTGGCGAGGCACCAAAACTTTCAGAGGAAGAGAATCGGGCAGCGTTCAGGGAGTATGAAATGACGTTGAATATTCTGTTGGATAATTACAAGAGGGCGTAGAAGTGGTATAGAAATAGTATATACATAATCTAAAAGTCCGCCATGGTGACAACTACGTCAGGAACTTCATCTACAATATCTATACCTCTTGGGTTCCGTAGCCAATCCCCGGAAATAATATGAATCCGGGGATAGGTAGTAAGCTGTCTATATAGCTCCATTGTAACCTGAGAATTCTTGAGTAGATTCTCTACCCGCACATATCCCGCCTCTTCGAGATACTCCTGCCATACTCTATGGCCCAGTCGCAACTCATTATCCGTCTCAACAAGTAACCCCGTCGTATCCAGGATAAACCGTCTTGCATCGGTAGTCAGAATGATCGATGCGCGTGTCTTATGACTAGGTATTAACAAGGCCAAGGCAGATTCGACTTTGACTATGTCATAATAGTTTACCCAGCCGATGAGAAGAAGCATCATTCGAGCCCATGGGTAGGGAGATCGTTCGAGACGGAGGAGGGTGGAGTTTAGACGTTCGACCATTTCGAGAGGGAGGACGTCTAACGTGTTTTCGATTTCTTCGGCCGAGATACACTCTTTAAGAGCTATAACCATGCCGTTAAGATATTCCCATCTGTGAAAGCGTTAGTATCTCACTTGTCACATACTTTGAATAACCTACGATCCGTCTGCCCGTCCAATGACTGTATCAACAACAAGCTTATGCAAGGCCAAGTCTATCCCATTTGGCTCCCACACATTTGGCATATTGTCAATCGTATGCAAGAGATACTCCATCATATCGTCCCGATGCGGCCTATACTCCCTCGCTTCAAAAACATCCTCGAAACTATCCATAAACAAGCTATGCGGTCTGGAAAGACAAAGAACCTTTTGTCTGGATCCAAAGTCCGTAACAGCCTTGACTATTTCCAGCATCCACAGCTCGTTGCACTCGTCCAACCCATCGAGGATAAAGTACACAGGGCACTCATCACAGATTCCTCGGAGAGTAGTTTTAACTTCATCGGGGGTTAGGACGATTGCCTCGCGGGCCTCAGAGATGCGGGCTTCAAGCTTCTTCACATCATTGGTGTAGATTTGCCGGGTTTTGACGATCTGGTACAGAAGAGATCTGTAAATTTCGATAGGTTGCATGGGCCGGTTTATGTCGAAGAAGTGGTAGGCTACCAGAGGGGTTTCAGAAGTCCGCGGAGTGTAATTGAATTTGTACATGAGTTGACGAATGATGGCGGCTCTGTAAGAGGGTTAGTATGAGTTAAAGTAATCAAGTGAATAAACTTACGCGAGTGCGGACTTTCCAGATCCAACTATACAGAGACATGGTTAGTATAACTCAACTTTGAAGACTCCTTATATACTTACTACCACCGAACAACCACAAAAACCGATTCGAGCTACCATCTTCCAAATTCATCCAATCTTCAAAAACCGGATCCTGCATAGACCTCCAAACCGTCAAATAATCGAACTCGCTGCCATGTCTAGCATATCGACACTCTCTCAACCGATCCTCTTGATCTCTCAAATCCAGACCCGCCCCTAGAATCGCCCACGTAACCATGCCCGAACGTCCCCAAACCGGCCGAATCCTTCTCGGCACCACCATCCCCGCAACCCTCTCTTCATCAGCCGTGGGTTTTGGAAATACCGGTGGTGCAAAGCCCACAGTCATTCTCAAAATCGCATCACTAACCCGGATTGTACGTCCGCAACTGCGTCTTGCCCTCCGAGCTCTAAATTCTTCGAGGGACATTCGAGCCTCCAAAGCTCGTTTATTAGCACGGGCACTTCGAACTTCATCTTGTAAGCTCCGTGGTAGTTTTTGAGGAGGAGGGGTGGGCGCGGTTATGGCACGTTTGTGGGCGATTTTAGCAAGGGCATTTCGGGCTGCTATTTCGCCACCGTTGGATTTGGCAATGGCAACCTCTACATCATCAGGGTCGACTTCGATGTATTGCATGTAGCAGTAGTCACCATGCGATTTCAGAAGAGGTCTGTACGTGCGAGTGCCAACGGTTATGATGTTTGCAAAGGACTTTGGGTCGAAATATGGAGGCCGGAAGTCTGTAGGGTTGAGACGGGTGTAGGGGGATGGAAGACTGTAGTTGAAAAAGGAAGGATCTAGAGGAGGCCCGTCGGGGTTGAACGGATCTATCTCATGGGGTAACGGCGGAGCTTTATGCCGGGGTTTGTAGGGAGTAAGAACATCCGGACTAGAGTCGCGAGTCATTCTTTCTGCTCCACGTTCAGGGCGAGGATCTTCATCCCAGCGGTCATGGAAGTTGTTTGAAAGTGGGAGAGGACGACGGGCATAAGATAAGAGACCCCAGTTTCCTTGGCGGCCACGGGAGTGTTTGTCATGAGTTGGTGACTCCATGGAGACATCTACCGAGTCCGAGTCAAAAGTGGGTTCAATAGGAGAACCAATGTATTCATAAAGAACCTTTGGTGCATTCACAGACTTTGTCGGGTCAGGAAAGTCCATGGGTGTATCACCTGAGAAATTCATTGAAGGCTCAGCTAAATGGCCATCTGGAGCTTTCATTCCATGGCGTGGTCGCACGCTAGTTTCGGAAGAGTCCATGAACTGTCTTCTCCGAACTGGTTGTTCATTGCCGAGAACCAGCCCGTAAAAGCTCGTGTACCGTTTGATGTAGTCTGAGAGAACGTCAATAATGGGGTCTGCTGGTTGTCCCGGAGGATCGCGGAGAAACGGTTTTGTAAGCTGACTTCTATCCCGGCGGGGAGGGAGGGGCGGGAGGTTTAGTAGGTCAGGACCGTCCCCAAAGTCTTTCACAATGTCGAAATATATGTCGACTAGATGGGTGAAGAGCCGTGTCACAGGACCCAGACGAGACTCGAATGTGTAAAGACATGTAGAGTCTTCAATCTCATGCATGGAATGCCAATGCTTGAGACTCTCCAGACACGACAAACTAGAAACTTGATTCGCTGTGGCATAGACACAAACTTCTCTCAAAGCTCGCTCATCATTAAGGTAGTTGAAGCTCTGATGGTTCCACCTAAGTGGCGAGGAATCCCAAAATTCAATGAACCACCCTTTAGGTTGTAGCACGGTTTCCGCGTCCCACGAACAGGTCATATCCCCATTTCGATGGGCCTTTGCCGAATGAATCATATCCATTTCCAATGCCTGACTCAGCCCCCCAAGTGAAAGAGTCAAAACCCAAAACCTCCCCAGTAACAACTCAATCGACTTCGGCGTACCGATATGTCCATACACCACCGCTAGTAACCTCGGCATCAAACTCGTCAACTCAGCACAATTCACCCCAAACTCAACAAACGCCGGTGCCAACCGCTTACTATACCACAGATCCGACGGTATACTACAAAGCGCGCGACTCAACGAAATCATCATGGCCACACTAGCTTCATAGTGCACCTCGGCCATGGTATGCGTTACGGGGGTTAACGCACGATCAGACATTTTGAACGGATGTGACGGGGGCGGAGGGATGATCAGCGATCGGGTTGGTAAGGACGCCATTTTTGCGGTCGCGGGGTCGGAACTGGGTGGAATTGAACTAGAGACCGTGACGTAGCGCAATTGGTGGCAAGTGGCAGATTGGGAAGTTCCTTAGCTGAGATGAGTACGGATATTAGAAGGGGTACTGTGTAACAAAATCACGGCGATTTGCGGGCGTATGGATAGGAAGATTCGTTTGGTTGGGAGTTAGGAAATGTGTGCTGGGCACATTGAGGGGCAGGTTTATGAGGTTATATAGATTTGGCGTTAGGGTTATGACGATATGCGCAGTTGGAAATGATTTTCGTGGGACTGGAAACAGGGGATGAAGGAATTGGGTATTGATAGTTCGGCCGAGATGAAAACGACGTTTCTACATATGTATATTGTTCTTTGATGTTGACAGTTAGGGGCGTGGTCGAGAAGAAATATGTATGAAGACTAACAATAATTCAACCCACCGTCCTACCGCTACCGCTGTCTATGTCCTCGCACAGAGACCCAGCGCACAGATGAATCTAAGCACTATACCGTTCATTCCGCTTCCTGCCAAGATGACATTGTAGTATGTACATACATACATACATATGTACATACATATGTATGCAAATTGAGTCCTTAGTGTGTAGCTGGCAAACAAAGAGAGAATTCACGCGGTGATGTTGAAGGAGCTTGGCCCATGAGGAGACGACGGCGGAGCAGATTTTCTCGGGAGTATAACGAGAGGTGGGTTATTTCTAGGGTTATATTGATGACGTCATTGAAGTCGGTAGGTTATTGTTATTGGGTTTATCGTGATGGAAGGTACCACAGGGAAGACTACATGGCTCTAAGTAATATAGTAACAAGGTTGACTATAAAAAAAATACATAATAAAAAACCTACCCCACCAAAAACCTCTCTCCTACACCTCGTCTCCCATCTCTGTAACCAACCATCGCTCTATCCCGCTCCATCAAATTCAACACCCACGCCAATCCTCGCCACTTGAAACCCTCCGACCCAGCTAGCCCCCTAAGAACAACCGGCACCGCCAATCCCAAGAACATAACAACAAAATCTCCCACTCGGACATCCAGCCGACCAATCCCCAATAAAAATGTCTCCTCCGCTGGCCCTTTCAACGCCATGGCTGTTGCTGGTTGAATACAGAACATACAAGCTCCCCGATTCGCCGCCTGGATATCTCGTAGGAGTGGGGCTGTCGCTGGTGAATCTCCCGTGTTCATGGCGTAACTTAATTTCTTTGCGGTGCCGGAATCCTTTCGGCCTTTTTCACCGCCTAATTTCCTCCGGATCGTCCCTTCGAATAAATTCATCGGGGCTCCACGCCCCCGGAAACTCCCTTCAAACATCTCATACCAGGCTCTTAACGTCGCGGCAACCTCGTTTACTGAACAGTCCGGGTCCATCTGTCTTCCCACGGAAACGACCTGGCCAACGCGGAACCCTCGTACCGTTAATGTCCCCATGGAATGGTCAATGTGGATACTCGCCCGTTTATATCTAGCCAACGGACTCCCTAAAGAATGTGGAACTTGCCATGGAGGAACCTTCAATAACGGTTTCGGATGGGTCGTCCAATCTGGCAGCCATGATGGCATTCCCGGGTTCTGACAATGTCCTTGTTTCGCTGTCTGTGCAAACCGTAAGATATTCAAATCGCCCGTCTCGGCAACCACCGCGTCGACAAAAAGTATGTATACCTGTCGTAAACTCTTGGAATAGTCAACTTGCAATCCCCGCGCAGAGCTCCTGGACATGTCTGAAATCCCAATGAGCGCAT
Organism: Huntiella bhutanensis; assembly: GCA_002018275.1. Classification (NCBI taxonomy): domain Eukaryota; kingdom Fungi; phylum Ascomycota; class Sordariomycetes; order Microascales; family Ceratocystidaceae; genus Huntiella; species Huntiella bhutanensis. Next base: position 202,516 of record MJMS01000007.1, read on the forward strand.
AGATCCGATCTCTCGGGTCTGTAGCATGCCACAAATGCGAGTTATCCAACAGTTCTAACATCGGAATCTCCAGTCTCCCACCTGAACGATACGCATATCCTCGTTGAAATCTCTTGATCAATAAGGAGTTTCCACAAACCCCACCAAACGCCTCTCTCAATTTCTCAGCCTCTTGCTTATCCTGCTCCGATACGGTATCAAAGATCTCCCGGAGCCTCTCACTCAACTCCCCGGTGCTGACCACTTTATTGACCAGCCCTGTAAATCTTTCTAGCTGTCCAAATGGCACCTGCACATCCCCCGCGACTAACACGCCGTCCCGGGCAAGAACAAACTCCTGTTGAATCCAGACACGACTCCAATATGCATGGCCCCACGGCGCGAGAATCGGCACAAAAGATGCCATCATCCGGACGCCCGACTTTTCATTTAGTGATGACCCGAGAAGGGAAAGGAACCATCGGGCATCCCAGTTGGCGGTTACCGCGCATTCAAGGTAGCGTTTTGCCACGGATAGGGCTTGTTGGTCTGAATGGCGTCCACTCAGAAAGGATAACACACGGGATGCACGACTGAAAATGGCGCCCATTAGGGAAACTTGGATGTTCCGTTCGGATAGGTCACTTTGGTTGATACATATTGCGTCGACCCAGAGTATTCGTTTCCGATCTGGAAGGGCGAGATGGATTAATGCCGTAGCAAGGTTCCGCGTGATAATCGCCCTTTGACCGTGTAAAATGATTGAGGCCATGTCGAGCTCTCCCCAGATGTAACTAACTGCCTCATATTCAGGTTCAGCATCCAAAGAAACGGTTTCTAGGGTGGCGGATAATATTGGGGGGATAGGTGACCGTGAGCGCAGCGGTATACCGGGACTCCCAGGGCCATCGGGGATACTAGCAAAGTAAATATACCGTAAAGAGTCTCCCAATCCCACTAACCCTGCCGAGTCCTCGGCCTCCCGGGACAAATCACCCGTCCCCCTCCCTGGCCCGGTATAAGCATCTAAATGCAACAACCGAATCTCCCTCTTATCTATGCTCAACGGGGTATAAATCGACTTCACAGGAACAGGACAAAGAGCCGGACGGATAGTCAATGTAGGTGCCATTTTGCGAAGGGAATTGAGGAAGCATGTTTGTTTGTGATTCTTCACCGGGTCTGTGTTTTATGCGCGTCGGAAGAAGTCAGTGCGTTTGGTGGGGTGTTGACCGGTCGGGGCGGAGGTTCACTAGAATTTTAATACGGAGGTGGGGTTTTTGATTTTATGGCCTGTTGAATAGTCTGTCAAGCAACGTGTTCATATGACGAGTAAATCCTCCTATAAGATACGTCTGACTATGAATTCATTCTTCAATTAATGTAGAACCTCAATGTCCATTGTCTGTCATACTACACCATAGGGATGTAATCCTGCAGTGGCCCACTAACCCTACCCCTACCGGTCAACAAATAATCACTAATCAATTCACGGCACAATACCCCTGGATATTGAGGTAGGCACGAACCTTCGATATAAATCGGGGACTTGATGAAATAGCTGAATCTGTGAATTACTCAGTTGTTTGAAAGATTGGACGGGATTGAAAGGACGCCTTTCAAAACGCCATACAATATCCAAAATGGCTGACGTCGATATCTCCACTCGCCCTGCGGCCCCCCTCTTAGATCTTCAACCACCTCAAAACGACATCGCTATGGATTCTCTCAACGAGGATCTCATCTCACTAACTCTTAAGCCTCCAACCGACGATGAAGAAGTAGCCGTAAGTCTATTTTCATTTTTATATCGACATAACTAACCTGTCTAGACCCCCATACCTTTATCTTTCTTGGACCTCTGTGCCACCTTCGAAACCTCCGTTATCATCCCCGCACCCCCAGAGATAGAAGGAGATGTTGCCCCGCCATGTTTGATTGCCGATCTTCCATATGAAATGCTCTATCATATCCTCGAAGCCTTGATTGCTATTGACCCTGATAGCTACCTTAAGGCATCGTTGGTATGTAAACGTCTCGCCTACATAATCTTTCGATCTGAGTCCATCTGGCGCATTCCATGTTTGTCAACCCGCTTCGGCTGGGCAGGAATGCATTATGAATTTCCGCCAGCTTGGCAGATCACCAGAGACGATAGAACCAACCAAAGATATCCCTCTGGCTCTAGATTCGCAGGACTATCAATCAATGAGTTTCCAAAATATCCCATGCTGGCGGGAGAAATCATGTACGACCAGGCCGTTACCTCGTGCACCGACCTCCTTAAGACAAGAACTTATGAAGGTTCTTGGAAACGGCTTTTTCAACGGCGGAAACGAATTCGTTTTGGCGGGATATACATCTCCAAAGTCGAATATGAACGAGACACCATGCATGGCCTTATAAGAGTCAACGCTACCGCCCCAAAGACAGTAACATACTATCGCTACCTCCGATTCTACCGAGACGGCTCCGTTCTTTCTCTCCTTTCATGCGTACCCCCCGAAGAGGTGGTTCCGGTGTTTTCCCGCGAGAACATGGACCAAGTCACTTTCCACCCTTTCCTGGTATACACAGTCCCGGGCGTCTGGCGTCTTCGCGAGCCATGGTATGAATACGACGATCCCACGCCGATATCGCAAGGGGATACCCCCGAGGAAGACTACGATGTCGTCATTCAGACACAAGGTGCCGAGCCACAATACCAATACATAATGCACTTCGCCATGCGCAACATGGGCCAGAATCATCGGAACGCGCGGTTAAAATGGACGAAATTCGGCATGATAGATCCCACAAGGAATGGCTGGAGTGACTTCAATTTATCCCGCGAAGCAAGTTTCAAATTCAGTAGAGTAAAAAGTTATGGCTACTCAGAGGAGGATCACGAGGACCCTGACAAAGACAGTTAATCATACCATCTACTTTTTCTTGTTATCCTCACTTGCTCGTCCGTTTGCCTGGTTGCCTAGTTCATCCCAAAAATGCTTGAAGAAACTACCCGTGTTCTTTCCTTGTTCCTCGGTAGCTTCACCGGGACGTAACGGGTCATCTGGGTTTCGCCCGTACCGGATGTCGTCAACAGATCGTTGAATCTTCCCCACTACCCTGTGAAACCCCGGCTGTCGAAGGATAGTCGCCACAATGTGGTTCTATAAATTGTCAGTAATCTATCTCGTTTCATATTGCTAAAGTCGCCAACTAACCTCAAGTAACCCAAGAATCCGAATAAAATTCATCTCTGCCCTTGACATTTCTAGTTTCTTTCATCTCCAAGCCCCTTCATTATGACCCATCCCAATGACTAATCCTACTATACTGCTAGGGTCCGTTAGGGTCAATGTCGTATTTCTCTCTGCGTGTGACTGCCATTTCAAAACGCATCAGGAACTTGCGTATCTACATTCCGCCATGGGCCAGCCACGTTGTCATGACGAGAAGTACTCAATAACTGTAGACTACACAGACATAAAAACTCTCGCGTATAAATCGCCCCCCTTTTAAGTTGTGGTCGCGGCCTAATTCCCGACAGAAACAACCCCAGATTCGAGCGCTATTTTCCGCTTTCCGGGGTACCACTGGCGCGGAAAAAAACCCTCGACTAAGGATATGGTCTAGAATAATTCTACAACAATATCCCGCCGCGAATCCACCTCCTTTCAATATTTCCACGTGATCGCGTCGAATATTGTTTCTTCGCAGATTCAAAACGGGCCTTTGAAAAACACTCGTTTCAATCACAAAGCCACAAACATGTCAAATCCAACGACCTACGGTCTCAAATTCGTTGCGTCTGATCATACGGGACTCCCGTTGAAGAGAAAGCAGGTTAGCCAGGCCTGCGCCAATTGTCGACGGCGCAAGGTATGTATTTCCCCGCTCATTGGGGATTGTGAGTTAACAATTTGTAGAAGAAATGTGTTCATAATGAAGATGGGAGTGGTGGACCACCTGAGTCGCCAGAGCCGAAGAGGAGGGCCTTTGAAGGGACATCAGCGAATGCGCCCGTTCCACAAGGGCCGCCGAACGTGCCAGTTCCCGGATATGTCTCACATCCGACTCACCCTAGTCGCCCAACAATAACCCACCACCCGTCGGAACCCGGACCTCCGCCGCCACCTCCTCCTTCAATTCAAACCCAAACCCACACTCATCCCACCCCACCTAAGCCTCCTTCCGTCCCGTCCACCGCCACAGCAACCCCGCCGTCTATAACCCGGCCGCCAACTCATCCGTCCTCACCCACCTCCACATCTACCCGGGCCGGCCGCTTTGTCGGCGATCTCAACCCCGAAGCCATGTTCGTCGAAGCGGCCAGTTCTGCGCCGCCACCACCGGGGTCAACACCCGTGCCACCTAAAAAATATGAAGTAGGTCTATGGCTGTCTAGTAACACGCCGACTCCAGGTGTACGCGCCGGGGCACAAGGAGGAGCTTCAGGGGGTTCTACAGCGGCTAGTCCCGATGGATTGCCGGTGGCGCGGCCGGGGAATTTACTTGACCGGTTTTTACTGCCGTTTATTTATCGCGAGTGTTTACCGTGTTTACCGCCACCAAAGCATTTCGCCGTGCTACGGAGTTGTTTCTTAAGGCGGATACATCCGCTTTTCCCGGTCATCCCGGAAGCCGTCCTCTTCTCTGATGAGGAAACGCCCGACGTGATTGTTCTTAAACAGGCGGTGTGTGTCGCGGCAGCTACGCATCCGGCCATGGCGTCACATCTTATTCTTACTTCCCGTCCAGGCCATTCTGGCCCTGCAGCGACAACCCCGCTTTGCTTCCAAGAATTCACAACAACTCTTACGACAGCCGCACAAGCGGTGCTTCAAAGCCCTGTGATAACCGATCGCTTCGTCGCCATCCGGGCGTATCTCCTACTCTCTCTCTATGCGCAACCCTCGTCGGTCGACGAAATGGATCTCCCGGCTGTCTTGTTAGGTCTTGCGATGCACCATACGCATACCCTAGGTTTACAAGTACGTGACGATGCAGATTCGGAAATGATTCAGTTGTATTGTGCACTGTGGGCGTTAGACAAGCTAAATGCTGCTATCTATGGACGTCCAAGTCTTGTGCAAGACCATGACATGACTGTGAAAATCACCGACTGGATCGCTCAGTGTCCGCCATGTTTCAGACTTATGCTTATGATTGTCGAGTGGCTTAATAAGATCATCGAGTTATATCGGCCAGGCCCAAGCAAAGAAGCTTCAGACTATGAAGTTATTAGCTCCGTAGACTTGCCTGTTCTGGAGAAACTCATTCTTGAAGCCGACGCACTTAAAGTTCAACCAACCCTTCTAGGTAAGTCCCCAAGACAGCTAGTATAATGCTATCGCTAACCCATCCCAGCAACAATCGAGGTTTTATATCACGCTGTAATTATCGTCTCTTGTCGTCTTCCCCGTCCAGGTGGTCCTACAACAACCAGATCCATCCCTCCTCCTTCCGCAAACGCCCGTCGTTCTCTTGCTGCTGAGCGGATTTCCTCCGCAATCAGTCGATACAGTATAACCCCCATCATATTTGTCCCATACGCCATTTCACTGTCACTATCCGTTGAGTATCGCAAAATGAGACATACCCGACTCCCTATGTTTCGCGCCCGCTCCCTCGCGGCTTTCCGTTATAACTGTGCCTTGTTGGGGCAATATGCAGATCGCTTCTGGAACGCGCGAGTTCTGGCAAGACTAGGAGAACGGGTTATTAAAGAGATGGATAGAATTGCACCAGATGGCCAAGAAATTGAAGCGGCAATGAGCGTGGAAAGGGACAACGGAGATGTCGAGACTATGATGGAACCCTCTGAGGGAATCATCAGAGGGAAAATTCCAGAAAATGTACCCACCACCACACAAAGCAATCCACGCCCACAAGATTCAGCCTCTTCAAAACCAGCTGCTCCCCCACAAACAACTCCACAGCCGCAAGTCAACGTCTCTAACCCACCATACGGTTCTGCCATACAACAACAACCCGAAAACATGCCTCAATATTCCGAGTCCCTCTCTATGGGCGCCGTCTCCGCAGTAGAGAACCAAATTGGCCAATTCGACCTAGACATCTGGAATAACTTTGCTCCTGACTTTAACCTAGACGCTGTAGATTCTGCGCTTGAGGCGAACCTTGACGTCGCTTTACCGATCAAATGGGATTGGATGCCGAATAGTGCTAGCTAGATTATATTAATTATGATTATTTCCTTTGGTCGACTACCGTAAATGTCAAGTCATCCTGTTCTATCACGTGGCCGGCGGGCTTGTCGCACCGCGTGTATAAGTTATCTATCGAGTGCTGATGGAATGTAGCCGTCTGTCGACATTCTAATATGTGGTCTTTCCCAGGGGGGTCGGTAAGGCGGAAAATGCCGTATCTGCCATATGTTAGTCTCATCCCATCCGACATGTCAAGAAACTTACGAAGGCTCCGAACTAGGCGCACAAACAATCGCCACCGCCTCGGGTAATCCCCCCTGATACCCCGCATGTGTATGCAAATCTCTCGAACTCATAAAACATGTCTGTGTCGGATGTGTATGTATCCAGCCAAAACAAACCAACCCACTACTCTCCAGATGCTCAAAGATGGCCAACTCGTTCGTCGTCTCACATACATCTTCCTTGCCTATTTGCTCCGGAACAAGTAGCTCATGTACATACAACGCACCATTCTGCGGCGCACCACAGAGCATCCCACAGGTTTCAATCCTGCGGACTGTGTTGGCGCGGGAGAGCGATAAGAAGGCTTTTCGGATTCCGGAGGGGAGGAACATGGGACGGAGGGGGGCGCCGGATTCCAGATGGGCGGCGGGCGCGAAGATGAATGTGGGGGCTGCTGGGGTGGGAGTTTCGCTGATTTTTGGGGGGCGTGGGGGGAGTTCCGGGGGGCGCGAGGGTAGTTCTGGGGACGCGAGGGGCGTTTTAAAGGGGATGGGGGGTGAGAGGGGTGTAGAAATTTTCGGTAGTTGAGTATCCGTTTTCGGTGGCCGAGCGGGTACCGCGCCGGGAGGCTTCGCTGGCTCTAAAGCGGGCGTGTAACTAAACGGCACTGCCCTCCCCACCTCGGGATACGCTACCCCCTCAGATCTAACCATTTTCTCCTCCGCTTTTTGAACTCTAAACCCCTCTAAAGTCCTCCTCGAACTTTCCATCTGTCGTCTAAAAGTCTCCTCATCCGTCTCCTTCCAAACCTGTCCGTCCGCCCCATATCTCTCTACCCGCCCCCGCTTACCAATTCTCTTTCGTTGCGCCTCTTGAGCCAGATGAACCGCCAAGTTAACATTCTGTGAGGCATCCAGCACCGGAACGTCCACCCGGTTACTTAAATCAAGGATATCCCGAACCATCTGTTTCTGATCGCGTGGCTCCTCTACTCTCCGGGCAGATTCCTCCGCTAGCCATGCCTGGTGAGCTCGGTCCAGGTGTGGTTTAATCTCGTCCATGAGGGCTATCGCCTCAGATAACGTCTTTGTTAATGGGCGGTATAGTTTCCTATTCTCGGGGAGCTTGGCGGCCGGGTGGCTGGGGAGGAGGTCGATTACCAGTTTAGAGTAGCGGAAGAGGTGGAAGTAGGCACGGCGATAGTCATTTTCGCGGGCGGCAAAGATGGCCTAAACTTGTTAATTTGGGCCTAGGAATGAGACATGCTCACTTACCTCTTGGTATAACGTCTTGGTTGACCGCGCCCAGTGCTGGAAGAGTAAGTTTGGATTCCAATTTATCCGCTCTGCCGCCGCCGTGATCTCCTTCACTGACGGCGGTCTATCTGTCACCCTCGGTAAACTCATTTTCAAATGCTCTCAAGAATCATAAAATTAAACCACCAAACCATTCCAATGTAAAACATTATAAAGTACCTTGATTCACGGCTGCCTAGATGTATACTTGTAACTCCCGGCTCCACTTTCATCATCTATATATTTGGCAGGAGCGTGTGACATGTTATAGGGTTTAACCCTCGTTTGACACCTATGACGATTCACAACATGAAAATGGATGATGAAATGGTGATAATCATGATCATGTAACATTAATAATAACATCTATATCTAAAGTATACACGAGTCCCCGGCTGTATGTAACTCCCTCTAAGCTTCAGCCTGAGCCTGCGCCTGTGCCTGGACAGCCTGCGTCTGGGCACTTGACTGGACGGCGATAATTTCCGCCTTTTTTCCTTCCAGCTTTGTCTGGACCTCCTTGATCTGATCTTCCACGCGGGAGCTAGATATTGTGTTAATAGAATTATCTTAGTCCTGTCCATGAAATACTTACATCTCTCCACTGATGAAGTCCAGACGACCAGAGACGGTGTTCTCGGCTTCAAAAAGGTCTTGCTTCAGGAGGACAGGACCGACCATCTTGTAGATGACATCGCCATCCTTGAGGTTCTTGAACTCCTTGTAGGTGTTAGTACTTTATTCGTCAGCCGGTAAATTGACATACATTTTGAACCGTCAAGTTCTCCTGCTTTTGACCATCCAGCTTCTGTCTGGATCCAACCTTCTCTTGGTATTCTATTTTTCGTTAGCATGAATTCATCCATCCATCAAGCCATCAAAAACACCCACCCTGCTGCAGCTTTTGGAAGTCTTCAGAGAGACCTTGCAGAGTAGCTTGAAGAGCATCCATCGCGTTCATCTTCAATCTGTGCGAAAATAAACAAAAGAGTGACAAATGATTTCCAATTGTTGTCTTCACTCAAACTATGCCCTTGATAGCCACCAGTGCCTTCCTGGCTTCAACAGTACTAGGTGAGAATTTAAGGTGGGACCTGGAAATTACCAGATTAGGTAAGAGGGGTTATTGAGACTACGAGGGGGTAATGAGTTATTTTGGAATTGGCAGTTTTGCTGGACATACGGGTAATACCTGAAGTCCCAATTGAACTTGTCTAGGTCCATATCGATTGTTCATTTGCTTGAGACCTCTAAAAGCTACTATCTCATCTATACAACCCGTCACCCGCAAAGGTGCCAATCCTACCCCAACCCAGTGAAAACCCAATCATCACGTGACCTCATAGCTCCATCCATACAAGCCAACCATCCATGCGCTATCACCATCTCCCAAAGTCGTCATCACCAAAACAACCATCACCAGCCGCTGTCTCAACCCTCACAATCCCCCCCCGGAGCCTCCCAAAATGTCCAAAATAGCCGACTTCCTCGGCCGCGCCATCGAAACCGTCAAAGATGCCATAACCGCCGACAACGCCCAAGACTACGAAAAGGCCTTTACACTATACACCAAGTCTCTCGAGCTCTTCGTCCTCGCTATAAAATGGGAAAAGAACCCTAAATCCCGCGACATGATTCGCCAGAAAACAGCAGAGTACATGGACCGCGCGGAGAAATTAAAACTCTATCTAGCCGAGGAAACGTCCAAGGCGTCCGGGCCCGCTGGGAAAACACCCCAGGCCGCCGGTGGCGGCACCTCGGGTGGAAAGGGCAAGGAGGCTGATGATGAGGAGAGTAAGAAGTTGAGAAATGCGTTGAGTGGGGCTATTTTACAGGAACGGCCCAATGTTCGGTGGGATGATATTGCGGGGTTGGAAGGTGCCAAGGAGACATTGAAAGAGGCTGTTGTCCTGCCTATTAAGTTCCCTAGTTTGTTCCAGGGGAAGAGACAGGCGTGGAAGGGTATTCTTCTGTATGGACCGCCAGGAACGGGAAAGAGTTATCTTGCCAAGGCGGTTGCGACGGAGGCGAACAGTACGTTCTTCAGCGTGAGTAGTTCGGATCTGGTGAGTAAATGGATGGGTGAATCAGAACGGTAAGTCTCCCCAATCTCCCCTACCCATCCAAAACTAACACCCCCAGTCTCGTCAAACTCCTCTTCTCCATGGCCCGTGAGAACCGCCCCTCAGTAATCTTCATCGACGAAATCGACGCCCTCTGCGGCCCCCGTGGCGAAGGCGAATCCGAAGCCTCCCGGCGCATCAAGACGGAAATGCTCGTACAAATGGACGGAGTAGGAAACGACTCCAAAGGCATCCTTGTCCTCGGCGCGACGAATATCCCCTGGCAACTCGACGCGGCCATCCGTCGTCGCTTCCAAAGGAGAGTACACATTGGCTTGCCGGATGGAAACGGCCGTGCCCGTATGTTCAAGTTGGCGGTGGGTGACACTGAAACGGACTTGAGCGCAACGGATTATAAAGAGTTGGGTGGAATGAGTGAGGGGTTCTCCGGTAGTGATATCTCGAATGTTGTTCAGAGTGCGTTGATGAGGCCAGTGAGGAAAATCATGCAAGCTACGCATTTCAAAGAGGTGAGTTTCTTCTATAGATTGGTTGTTTGGATACTTTGCTAACAGAATAGGTCATGGTTGATGGGGCACGGAAACTCACGCCGTGTTCACCGGGTGATCCTGAGGCTAAGGAAATGACGTATAATGATGTGGAGTCTGATGAGTTGATGGCGCCGTCGGTGGATGTCAAGGACTTCCGCTTGGCGTTGAAGGATTCACATCCGACTGTTGCACAGGATGACGTTGCGAAGCAGATTGAGTGGACAAATGAGTTTGGAAGTGAAGGTGCTTAATGTATCTAGGCATTGGTTATTTGTTTTGGAGTCTGGGAGTCACGTTGTGTGTTTTATGTCGTTATCTTTTGGATTCACAAAGAATGTCAAGTGTTTCTGAAACCAAAAATCCAAATTATCACTATTGTAATGACTAAACCAAAAGGGTATAAAACTGACGGAAAACAGAAAAGCCACACACAAAAGCCCTGCATCTTATCTCAATCCCTGTCCATCGGTGAGAAACTTGGATCTCCGCTCATCAATAGCGAATCTGGGTCTCCGCGCATCAGGTCCTTGGAAAAACTTCCAACAATCTGGTGCCTGCAGGATATATCGCTGCATAGCCTCTCTGAACCGGCTCTTGTATTCCCTCGGGTCTGTCACTGTAGGCTTCAACTTTGGCCCAACTACCCGACTACGTCCCTTGATCCAGGTTTCCAGCTTTTTATCAAAGGTATAAGTCCGGATACAATCAACAATGCCAACAACCAGTTCCTTCCTGTCTGCATCAATGGCTACCATGAGAGAGTAATCCATGACATTTTGCTTTGACAAGAATAACGTATCGTTGTAGACTGAAGAACGGAGAAGCCTCTTGCTATGTTCCCGTGCAAATAGCGGAGACTCATAAATGTAGTCAACCATGTTTTGATCAAGAAGAACTTCGTCGACAGCACCGGTGGGATCAACCTTGCGATTACGCATCGAGCCTTTCAGATCAAACTTCTTGGTTGGCTTACGATCATAAAACAGGTTCTCCATGACTAAAAGATCAAGCTTAATGTCAATGTTGGTGACGGGATTCTTGATATAGATCTGAAACAGCCCAACCATCTTCGCAATGACAGATGGTAGATCACGGAACAGACACTCTGCCATCATACCAAAGTATGACGGAGCAAAGTCAAGAAATGCGGCGGTCTCAACGGCCGAAAGAGACTATGGCATGTAGTTAGTAAATAGGTATCACATAGAATAAATAAATATAAATACCTTGAGAACAAGACGGTCATCCATCGTCTTCAAAAACACTGATTTACTCTTTCCACCCTGAGAGTCCCACGAAATACACCGTGACAGTGAATCAATTAACCGCTCTGCAAGTCCACATTTCTTACGCATAGCATCAAAATGCCCAGCAAAGAAGATCTTGCAGTGCATCTTGGAAGACCCCGCTTGGAACTGGAACTTCAAATGCGATCCTGTTGGTGCAATAATCTCCCTCTCGAGCTCTTTTTCATACTGAGCCCGCACCTGATCGTCTACCAAAACAGGGTCTTGTTCATAGTCCGCCGGCGTGAGATTCTTACCCTCATGGAACGCCTTGTGAACTTGGTATCGGCTCTCGGCAAGCTTGAGTCGATAGTCCGCCGAGTTCAACGCAAAAGCGATCAAAGACGACGGCTCATCCTCGCGGATGACAACATCTGAATCCAAGAAGATATGCTCCATCGGTGAAATTGGGAAGTCGAGCGGTGCCCAGCCACTTGAAGATCTCTCGGCCCAAAAGTTAGAAAGCATCTTGAGCAACGAGTTCTTCTGATATTTAGGCAGTTCACCTGCGCCTTCCCCAATTGCCTCTGGGTCCTGATTAGATTCATCGACAGAAGGATCAATATCACTACTGGCCTCATCATCATCCCCACCTTCTTCTTTGCCCTCTGGTTCGCCTGGTTCGCCTGCCTTGGGAAAAACTACCTCACATTCGTCGCCCACATCAACCTCGGCCTCTTCGTCAACCTCACGAGGAGGTTCATCTGGAACAGAAGGCTCAATCTTTGCAACTGTCTTAGGAGTGGGCGTTGCCTGTGGCGATACCTTACTTGCTTTAGGCTTAGTCTGCGGACTAGTTTTGGCTTTTGACGTCACATTCTTATATGTACCGCCAGAACGGGAAGACTTGTCATAGACAGAGGATTTACGCTTGTTGTCCTTGCGCAGCCGAGCTTCAGGTTTCTGTTCAGGCTCCACCTCCATATCAGCCTCACCAACAGCCTCGTCAACATTATCGTACACAACAACTTCAGTAGTTGATGTCTTAGGCAGCATACCACGTGGCTGTCGTAGCTTTTCCTTCTCCTCGCGCTGCCTACGTGCGTGAAGACGCTCTTTTTCAAACTCCCGAGACAAAAGTTCAAAGTGTCGAGTCAACGATGACACCTTAGCGGCAGCCCTCTTAGTGGTTGGCCGAGGTATCGCCGAAGTACCTTTGCCCTTCCTGGTCAGGCTGGAAATTCCAAGTCGCTCGGCAAGCTTCTTGGCCGGCGTAGCTTCTGATGATTCCCCGAAACCCTCCTTGGCGTCTTTCCTCGATGAACCTGGGGGTGCCTTGGTTAAAACACGATGTGACTGTGTAGGGGCGCGACCAAGAGGCGGAACTGGAGCAGTCATCCGACTAGCCAGGCGAGGCCGCACCTCGGGGACATCACTAGACTTCTTCTGATGAGGTCTATACAAGTCAATTCTCCCTCCAATGCTAGAGTCAGCCCCAACACTGTCGATGGCGGACAGTGGGGAAGTCCGTCCAACAGCGGGACTAGAAGCTCGTGATGCCCGAGACTGTGCCACAGTCCGGTCCCGGGGACTACTCGCACGACTACCAAATCGGGGTTCCGGACTATCGGGTTTTATGGCGCTTGAGAGAATCGGAGAGGTCGTTGACCGAGATGGAACCATACGAGGCTCAGGTGATATAGGTGGCGTGGCCGGCGCAGTCCGGATTTTAAGCGGTGTATCTGGCTCGGCTGCTGTACTATCCTCCGTCTTGGAAATAACCGTTGGTAACTCGGGTGGAGAAGATTGTACATCCGCATTATCAGGAAGGTCTTTGGTGGGAGTAGACTTATCACTAACAAGTTCTCTTTCAACACTCTCCTCTTTGGACTTCTCGTCAACTGAGTTCTCTATACCCTCTTTGTCGCCCTCTGGCTCCAAATCAACGCCCTCTGTGAGGGTGCTAGTCTCCTTGCTAGGATCATCACCCTCTGAGAACATTTTCTTAAGCTGCAATATCGTTAATTGCCGGATGTCTTTGTCTGACAAAAAGGTTGCCTCGAGATCGCTGAAAGCTACATTCCATTCATCTGAGAGATGCATCATCTGTCGAGAGATTTTGTTGAATGGAATGAGCTCATAATACTTTGAAGTGATGTAGACCTCTTGTAAAGCCTTGATCACAGTGACCTCATCTACATCAGCCTTCTTAAGAAGATTACTTATCTCTTCCTTATACGCATCAGCTTTCTCGGGGACCACGGAATCATCGTAAATACTATTGAGGCGGTGCTTGACAGTTCCCATAAATCTAGTCCAAGCATCCAAATAACGGGTGTAGATTTCATTCTTCACTCGAATATCGTGGTCTACCTTCCATGTGAAGCGCTTCTTAGGAACAGCAATCTCAAGCGGGTCGATCGGATCCAAGTGTAGGCGGACACGAATATCCGAGACGGTGAAAAATCTAATGTGGTCCATATGGAAATCGTGCGGACAATCAAGAGAATCATGAAGCTTCAACCCTTGGCCCCAGAACAAGAACTCGAGATACTTGCAGAAAGAGTAGCGGTAAGTGTGCTCACTCATCGAAACAATAGGTGTGTCCTTTTTACACTTCTGACAGTAGCTCCACATCTTTATGACTTCTGATTGCTGGGCAACTGGGTTAGGCTCTGTGAACACAGTAACCATACGATGATCATGGACATAAGTGCGGTGGTGGTCCATCATGGTTTTGACGCAACTACTAGTGGGACACTGTTGAGGGGCTTCCGTAAAAAGCTTCTCGAGGAACTGTCCCAAGGTGCCGTCGGTCTCCATACCGGACTGTGGGTTGCGGTCAATGTAGGACTCGATGGTAACCAAACTCGGCTCGGCGCACGGAATCTTGGTCGACGTGCAGATGACAGACTGCAGTGTTATCAAGGTCTGGTGCTCTGCGGGATCCGACAAATCAATGTTCCCCTGAATAACACCTTCCCATAAACGTCTTTGTGTCTCATAGGCGTGTAAGACGTTGTCATACTCAACCTCGTGTGCGGCGTGGATGATTCGCAATATCTGGCGTGGTACTCGTTGAGACATAGCGTGGAGCATCTCTGGACGTACAAGTTCAAATGGTTGGCCAGGATCGGTCTTTTCGGAAAGGTCTTCTCTGCTCAATTCCCGTCCATAGTAATCTTTGAGGCGGCCAAGTTCGTTCAAACGTGTCTCTAAAAGGCGAGCCTTTTGTAACAGGTAAGGCTGCGTGAACTTCACAAAAGGCGTCGTTGAAAGAATTTTGGTGTCGAACCGGTCAACAATATCACTATAATATGAAGGCTGTTGGGCAGTCTCGAGAAGCAATGGCTGCACAGAGTTGGCATTGGGGTTGATTGGAATAGGTGACAGAATGGCCGGAGGCTCTCCTTTCGCTTGCTGGATAGAAGGATTATCTGTATCTGTTGGCAATCCATTTGGAGAATCAGAAGGAACTGGCACATCGGCAAAATTATTGGATCGTTCACTATCCTCGGGCGCGGGGGGTGAAGCTTTCGGGGTGTAGTCGTCTGTCTCGAGCTTTGCAAGGACAACAGGGACAGCGGGTTCTGGCAACTGTTGATCAGGAACATCGATCAACAAGCCGGCGTCATGGGGTAGGGCAGAGATGGGCGGAGTAGAAATCCCGCTAACCAAGTTAAGTGACGCAAGGGAAGCCAAGGCCCCATCTTGCGGGACAACGCTAGGAAGCTCTAGTATAGCGGGAATTTGGACTTGCGAATCGCCGAGGAAGGACGACTCAAGCTTCAAATTATACATGACGTAAATCATGAACTCCACAATCTCTTTGAGCTTCGGCATGGTCCTGTTTCTCCCCCCACGTAGAGTGATAGTGCCACCGAGATCTGGGGCACATTCTGACAAAAAGATGTACGACTTCTTGCGTCCCGGAAACGAGTTGCTAACAAAAGTACGTACTTCAAACTTGCCACACTCGCCTAGTTTTACATCGGGTAAAGCCAACATATCAACGGACTCAACTACTGTGGCATCTGCGCAGCGGGCGACAGCTTCCATGACGGACTCTTTGACATTATACGCCACAGAGATATTCGCGTCCGATAACGACTGAAGTGCAATTCCGGAAGCACCTTTCGACGACAAGATCAAATGCGGGCCCGTTTGGATGATCTTGCTAACAACAATCCGTAGGTACTCGCGTTCTTGTGCAATCACAGGCTCAAGCTTAACAAGCTGGTGTTCCGTATGACGTTGATACTCCAGTGGGAAAGACAAAAGCAAAATCTTGGGCCGCAAAATCTTGCGTGACATGCTCTTCAATGCCACGTTCTTGGAAAAGACTATTCCAGCCGTATAAGCAGAGTCTGATGCCTTGGCTCCAGGAATCTTCTTGATTTTGACATAATGGCGGATGTCCATAAAGTCATCTTGGTCAGTATCTGGAGCTACCTCATCTGTGCATCTCTGAATAATTGGCGTCAGCACACGCGTCCACATGCCTGGATGATCAACTTTATTGTCTTGCAAAAGCTGACGAAACAACTGTTTAAAGTGTTTCTCGGCAATAGGACTCAGTTGAATTGTGGGAGGCGCACTCTGCGGTGCAGCATCCGGCACATACATTTGGCCAAAGTCAGAGCCCGGTCCATCGAGAGGACTGTCGACGAATACAGGCTCGTTCATGATATTCACAGACTTGAAAATACCAGATTTGGGGCGTGGTGAACGTAGGAAATGGGCACCTGAACTGACAATGCTCAAACCCCGTCTTCTAGACTGTCGAGGCATGCTTCCAAATGGCGATGATGGGTAATCATCAGTGCCACCACGGTTACTAAAGTTCAGTCCAGATATGCTCTTTTCACCTGGACGCATCTTATGACGTCGGGAACCTGACAACCAACTTCCAAAGTTTGACTTGTCATTATCCAGGACAGGTGATTGCACATCAGCGCTTGACGAAGTGCCTGCGCCATTCTCAATCTCGTCTCCGCTTGACCCGTCATCGGACATAAAATCTTGCAACTCTGGATCAATAATATTGTCATTGTGAAATGCAGGCAACTTTGATTTCCGTTTGTCAAGCAGTTGTCTTCGGAAGGGAACTTTTTCGTCTCTACGTTCTGTGTGGACATAACCATGGCTATGACCGTGGCTGTGACTATGACCAAGCATATGAGAAAGTCCATGAACGCTGTGCTTAGAATGATGCCTCCGATGTCCAATGTGGCTTCTAGAATTTGCCAAAGCCTTCAAGGATTTTATCGACGGTGCCCGCGATAAGGCTGAAGTTGCCTCGATCTCAAGAACGGGGGCGCCATTAGAACCGGTCCTGGTCCCAGCAATCGCCATAACCGGCATAGAGGATGAGGGCCTGTAATCTTCGTCGGTTGCCGCCACGCTAGAAGCAACATCACCTTCGGGGATGGGGGCATCATCTTTTGGGCCTCGTAATCGTGCCATGTACGCCTCCGCTTCAGAGTCACTAGAGTCTTCCAGTCGACTCTGGAAGAAATCGTGGCAAATCACACAAATCTTGAGACTGCCCTGGACACCGAAGGATGATCCGGGCACTGTAGTGGTGCACTTGGAATCAAAGATCATACCACATAACCGACAGTGGTGCTTTCGTCGAAATGCTGTAAAGACAGAAGAGCAGAGATAGCACTCTTTTGATGTCTCGTCAGCCATCCAAAACTCCTTGCTCAAGACACGCTTTCCCATTGCCGCAAGCTTGGGGGTAGCCATATCTGCCGGCCTTGTACCATCCATCTTAGATGCTGGACCTGTCACAGGAGATGAAGCAACAGGCGGGTGGACTTGGGTGTTATGATATATAGTCCCTTGAGCCGTTCGAGGAGTACTTGTGTTGATTATGTTGACCTCAGTGGACGATGATTGTGAGGTCGAACGCGGACGTATCCGGGCGATCACTGCAGGCAACTTGCTCCCAGCGGAGAATTTTTCGGCCGTAGATATTGGACGCTCAATGGCTGGCCGTTGTTCACTGACGGAAGGTTGAGGAGACCTGGCAGACAACCGGTCTACCTCTGTGGTCTGCTCTGGAGTGGAAGCATCAAGGGAGGCTAAAATGCTAGTAGCCTCGACCCCAGGAGTGCCGCGTGGTGTATCGCTTATGGCACCAATGCCCAACCCACTCGGGGCCATAGTCTCAATACTCGGCTTTCTAGTCAGTCCAGAGATTGAGTTACGACTGGTGGTGCTGGACCTAGAACGCGGCATCATAGACACAGCGTGTGCCATCGCGGATTGACCAAGAGCCAGAATCTCATTTGGCAATGCTAGCCCGGGTGGTGGTAAACCAGGAGATTGTGCCATAGCGGCAGCGGCGGCCACCATCTCTGAATCATCGATTTCTTGCTGCGGCATTAATCGGGTGTTGCCGCTAACTACATCTTTGAACCGGTTATACAAACCACTCAGACCGATTGAAGACCCCTCGGGTCTAACATCTAGGGCTGGGGTGGACTGGCGTGGTGAACCAATCTCGGTGAAGGTAGTGAGCTCCTCGCTCTGACTCGCAGTGTTGTGGATCTTGTCGAGCGTTTGAGACATTTGTTCGCGATCGGAGGGTTGCTGCGACGGGGCAGCAGACGGAACGATCGACGGAACTATTGAAGGGGGCTGGCACACTGATGGAGGAGCCGAGGTATCTGGTGGGGACGCTACCGCACTGCTAGCGCCGGGGGCAGATGTGTTGAACGACATTTCAACGACAGCTAGTGAGTGAATGCGTCGATAAAAAGCCGTTGCAGAAAACTTATGTCTGGCTTAGACAGAACAAACGTCATGAGACCAAGTATTAAAGTGTGTCGAGAGGCGGCACAGACATGCTGGTGAGTTGTGGGCAGATAGAGTGTGGTCCACAACAAGACGACAAGACGAGTGTTCTGTTAATAACTCTGGGTTGAGAATATGATAGTGACTTTGTGAAAAATGGGTATGCGCTTGAATATGAAAAATGTCGCATTCTATTTATTGAGTTAGCGAACTATTCTAGGAAGCGCAATCACCGTCAAGCAGCGTCTATCATTGGCTGATTGCTATGCGAATGCGCAGAACAAATTCTTGGGTTTCATAGACGAGCATAGACTTACCAAGGACAATTTCGACGGAAGTTAACGACAAAAAGCGCAAATAGACGTTTGTATCGAGTGACGTCAAATATGCGAAATAAACATTGGGGTCTATGCGATCACAAGAGCTCACGACCCGGTTGTTGTTCAACTTGGATTAGGCCCAAAGCTACAAGTGGGACAACCGCTAACGAAGTAGCTACTTCCTTGCGCTCGAACAATAGGGTTTTAGAAAACAGACACAGGGTTAAAATGAGCTAGCAATACTTCAAGCCGTAACTTGGCTTTGAATGTTTGCAATGGGCACTAACGATCAACTACGACATAAATTTTTCTGTCAATTATATTGTCACAATGAAACACTGCATATATTAGCGTGCCAACGTGCAGATCTTGAGGTCTTGTGTTTGGCTATATGCTCTATGATATCATGACTCTCCATGCCGCCTAGGTTGACCCCTCTACTGCGCCAGGTGACACGATGTGGTATACCAACTGACAAGAAGTGACAGTTAGTGGGGGAAATGCAACCTGGAGATAGGCCTAAAATAGTAAACCATTAGACCTAAAATGGGCGACACTACAATCTGGTTCTGGAAGACACAGGCAAGGGTTCGAATTTTACGTGTAAACAGTTGATATTTGACGACATACAGGGTCACATCAACGCGACTTTTATCGAATCTTCATTAACCATGACGAAGTGTTCGTCTCTACTTACATACTTTAATACATTTTTTGTTTAACGACATTCTTTGTTGGGAAATAGTTTGGTTAAACAAACAAATCAAATACCGAATTCTTTTGTCATCGACTCGTATACTCTTCAAAAACTTGGCGCGATGGGCGGCCTGGGTATCACCAAAAATCCGAAGTTTCCGGCGCACATATTCAAGGTGCCTGCTAAGCAGGATAAGCGACTAGAAGAGGATTTCAGTTGGTACCATGTACAGCTTGAAAAGGAGGGGACTGTGGATTGCGCAAAAAGTTTACTACCACACGACATTCTGGCTACCCTCGTGAATTTTCACTACAATAAGGCTCAGGCCAAGGTAGACGCGAAAACTGCCGGTCCTCGGCTAGAATCCAAAAAAGCAACCACTTTGTCAGAAGCACCAAATCCGGAGATCCCAAGCGCCATTGTTCAAGAATCCGCTCCATCTGTAGCGGTGGTTCCGGAACCAAAGTGTTCAACCAACGTCCCCCAAAAACAGACGCCAATCGCAACAGTAGTTTCAGAGACGAAACCCACAATCGCGGCCACCCAAGAATCAATACCACCTATACCACCGGTAGTCTCGGATACAAGGTCTACAATCACCGCTACTAAAGAATCAACGCCATCTGCACCAGTATCTTTAGAATCAGAAGCTCCGACAGCCATTCACACCCAAAATCCAGCAACAACCGATAATGTCAACCCCGCACCCTCTCCCATGCAACAGGTTCCCAATACGCCTTCTCATAAAAAATCCACACAGCCCACACAAGCTTCAAATGGTTCCCCAGCGACTACCGTATACTACCCATGGCCCGCCAGTCCCACTCACGCACGCACAACCTCCACCGATAGTACGCCAATAGTGATTGAACGTTCGAAAAACATCGGGGGTGCTATTTTGACTACCATCTCTTCGCAAAAACACGCCGATTCTGCAACGTCAATTGGAACGTCTATACCTCTGAAAACAACTCCGCCTCAACAGTCTCTTCCCTCCCCAGACAATGCCCAAAGCTTGAGTCCCGAGCAGGCCAGTACCAGTGTCCGGTCCATATGCAACAGTCAAAAGGTAGCCAAGTTACCCATTCCACGTCAACGGGCTGCCCCGACTTACGTCGTTCCCCTTGCCGTAGAAATGTCGGATATACCTGATTCACCTGAGTCTATTGCCGGTTCTGTGAGAGGGACTACCGATGCTCCTAGCAATCTCGCCGAGTCCATAGAATCAAGCGGAACAGGTGGGTCAGCCAACGTTGATCATGACATGTATGAGGACGTATATCCCAAAGACAACTTGAAGGTTCACGAAGCTTTCAGTCAGGATCAGAAACAGCAACCCAAAGTTCATGTGGGGTCAGGATTTTCTACACGAAAAAGGTCCGTGTTGTCATCTGACAATAAGCCTGTACGCAAAGTTTACAGTCCGGATCCTCTCAGTAGTGTCCTTCATTCGGACGATGAAAGAACAGTCCGCTCAACTGGGCTTGGTGAAGGAGGAGTACCCCTGTCTAATGTCGGTGCCCAACCAAAGGCACAACGGAGCCGATCCAATGGTGTCCGTTCTAATCAGACAAATCTTCAGGCGCCTCCAGATTTGACAAGTGCATCTCGTGAGCCCCTGTCTGGTATAGTGTCTTCGCCTTTTAATAATAAGGAGAACACTATGCCGACGCACCACCAGTCAACCAGGGGCAATGTGACTTCAAGTTTCCCAGTGGCTCAAGATCCTTTACAAGAGGTCTCAGTCTCATCAGCTCTTTCACCGTTCCGACAGAAATCAATGGCGACCGGTCTTACTTACCGCCCGCGGTCTACTCATGCGCTAGCACAGGACGAAGGGGGGGCTAATATTCGTCCTATTTCCGAACTGGGGCCTGGTGAGTCGCCTTACAACTGGTTCTGTTCTATTTACACCAGCTATCGCGGCACTCCGGAGGCGTTTGCCAATGGCGTTCGGTACCTCCACTATCTTCGACAAACTAAGCGGGCTCCTGAGTTTCTTTACGATGACGTCATTCGTGCTTTCACAATGCACTTTGGCACATATGTCATGAATATGCAGCAGCGGCAAATATCGCCCATGCCTGCTGTTGATTGGTACTATGAGCATACCCCCAATCCCATCTACCCCGGAGGTGCCATTCATCGGGAGAACTTGGACACTATCTACATGTTGACTTTTGGTCATCCTGCGCCCGCCGATGAGGACGATAAGCGCCGCCATCTCGATGAGGTCAGGAATTTCAATGAGAACCTTCGTCGCGAGGAGGTTGCCCGTCTTTCTGATGCCACTCGGCCGCTTCTCAGGGTTGAAGCAGCTAACAACGGTTCAAGCCGTCGCTCTTCACATTCCCGGATCGCTATTCACGAGTCCCCAGGTAATGAAGAAGAGGGTTTGGCTACATCTCCTGGTCAACACCAGTCACGTACTTCAAACAATCGTGGTGAAGAGAATCTCCGCAGACTGACGTCTGCTCCGGATGAAACACACATGATGTCGTTCGATATCACTTTCGATCAGACTCTTCACCATCAGTCCCAGTCTGCAGTTGTTAGCGAGGTCGATTCATATGAAGTCACTGAAGAGCCAGTCCAGCCCGTTCATCCCCGCCGGAGGCAGATAATGGCTGCCGTTGATGCTCCAATCACTCCTATTCAGGGCACTCAAATTCCAGATACTCCTATCTCAGTAACTGCCCCACGAGAGTCTCAAGTTTCCCCTCCTCATCCTATGGTAACTCGCTCGCGAGTATCGATCTCACCATCTGAAAATGGCGTCAATGGACGTATTCATGCTAATGAGGATGTTGATGATTCGGATGAGCCTAGGCCGAAAAAGAGAAAGGCACATGCTTTAAAAGAAAAGCCGTCGCGATTCTTAAAAAAGAAGAAGTCATCAATTGGATCACGTGGTAAAACACTGGCTGGTATGCATGGTAGTTTTTCGGTGGTATGAATTAGTTATTTCATTTCTTTTGTGTTGATTTTGTTTTTTTATTCTTCATGAAGCTTTTGGTTATAGATATGGTAGTTGGTTCAGTCTTGGTTATGGTGGTTTTGGATTGCCCTGGGCATCAATATACGTTCTTCTCTATCATACATATAAGTTCATTTCTCATTTGGCACGCTTTCCGGCACATGTTACTGGTCCTGGTGCAGCGATACCCTCTGCCCGTCTCTTAGCCTCTTCTTCTTCAGTTTTCAAGGTCATGGAGAGGGAGTGTAGACCGCCGGGACGGTCCATCTCGGTCTTGAAGAGCTTAGTTACACGGCGCTGACGGGCTAGGAGGTTAGAACCCTGAAAGGCGTCAGAGACGATGTAGAGTCTAGTATAGTTAGTATTTATGTATTATAAGCTTAGTTATGACATATGTACCTGTAGTGCGTGTCCTTACGGCCATGACGGCGTGAGTCGTCGTTGATTTCCAGAAAACTAGGGCTGAATTCTTTTTCAAGCTGGAATAGGTTAGTTTCGTACATCATCAAGGTATGTATAGTACGAATGAACTAACTCTAGTCCGAATAAGGTTCTCCATAGACAACTCTGACTCCTCTGCTGGCATGATAACCTCAGATTCAGCCATAGCGAATCTAGGAACACTGGTGGTGAAGAACTGCGGTTTTGTAGCGGAAATTAAGGGTGATAAAGGACGGATGGAAGAAATAGCGGTACGGCGCAGAGTGAAAAGGGAGCGGCCGGTTCGTGGAAGTCTTAATAGGGACATCACTACGCTTTTTAGTGGATTTAGTAGGTGTTGAGAGGTGATGTTGGTGTAAGAGGCCAGGATTTGGTGGTGTGACGTGAATTTGAAGGGATTGAAGGATTTGGTTGCTGACGTAATATGGTGGTGAGAGTTTAGATGTGTAACTGAGAACTGGGTGTGGTTCATCTTTTGGGTAGCAGTTACATGTAATTTTGGATCTTTCTAAAGCATTTCTACGAACCACTAGTACACTTCCAAATCATCACATTCCATTGTCCCCGTTGACCTCCTCGTTGCTGAACCAACCCTAGCAAACACCTGACCACTCCGGACAACGACAATCTATACGAAGCCCTTAACCGGTTAATCATGCCATGACAGTTCAAAAAGCCTGTATGTCTCCCTCCGACTCTCGAGTCGACGCATAACGCTTGAAGTTGTCCCTGAGCCGGGGTTTAAACCGAAAGAGCTCGGGGCAAGTTTTCATGCGGAGGTGCCTTGGTGGGGCGAAGTCGGCATTTACTCCGGGGGCTCTGGTGAGGGTGTTTGATCAATACTGGGGTTAGAAGGGGGTTACATTTCCTGCCTTGGTGAAAACAAAACAGGTAGTTCATCGGGTTTGTTGTAGTGTCGATACAACTTAGAGTGCGACGTTATCCCAGGAGGTCAACGATAGGGTTAAATTTATTCGAAGGGTTGTCAACGCAAAGTGATGGAAGTTTAGACGCAATGGATGGAACTATAGACGGATATATTTAAGTGGCGGGTATAGTTGTGCACATATCTCACGCGGTGATTCTCCTTGGAAGACAACGTCTGGTGTAGAATTCCCGACTACGCATACCAATAGTGAGTTGTCACTGTGCTGGTTGTCGCGGCATCATTTGAAATTGCCAAGTCTATACAACAAAACTCCTTCAACTGTTCAAACTCAAATCCAATTGGGATGACACAAGACCCGCTATAAACAGGTCTTTTGAATTATCCATACACTAGGAAGATGCCAGTAACAAGACGAGGCTGTAGATGTCATCAGATGAGATATCCCCAGGAGCGGAATCCCTACCGACCAACAGTGCGTTCTGACTAGCTCAACACACGGCTTACTTCACAGCGTCTTTAAACACGGGCAAATCTCGAAAATTCTACTGGTAGTCACTTTAAATCTCCGCACTGTCTGTCATCTCAACATAGACAGGGGATTTTCAAGATGGGAGTCCGTGGTAGGTGTGATATAATTTCACGGAAATCGACTGGCTGGTATTTTTTGGGTTTTTGTGATTACAATGGTGAACGGGAGGGAAACAAGAAGATATTGAAGATTTTGTGAACTTCACTCGTCATGTGGACTTTGACAAAGTATCTTCTTCGTATGTATGTACCTGCCTGACTGCCGCTCGTAACGAACTCATCAAAGCCCCGTCACCGCATCACAGACTCGTTGTGCAAGGACCTACGACACACTATACCTGTTATGCTAATGCACAAACTATTCCGGATAGCATAGCCAGATTTCTGGGTCCCGTCTTGAATCAAATTCTCCTGGCCAAAGCTCCGTAAGCCCCCGTCATTGTGCCCTTTCTTCATTCCTCTCCCTCTTATCAATAAAGGAACCCAACCACCTTTGAAATCATCACCACTTTCTCCCTCGGTGTCAGCTTCATATTGTGCTGTAGCCAGCTCGCGAGTAGCTATATACACATTCCTGCGTCGCCTTTGCGTGACCGTCCACTCTTTCTTTCCTTCACTTACTCTACTTTGTACATTTTTATTCGTGGTCCTTTCCGCTTTTCCACAACTCCAAACGCTTTGTTGGCGATCTTCTCGGTAAAGCTTGATACCTGCACATATTCTGTTTTAGAATCTTGCTTTTTGAGTTGGCTGAAGTGAGCACAGATCGAGTGATTTCCTGCACTTGAAGTCTAACGAGGCGCGCCTTCCTGTCGTGGACGTTGTACAATATATCCCGATTCGACAGCTTCGTCTTCATTTTATTTTGATTCTCCTTCTCGACTTTTAGACATCACTGGTGTCTCTCTTTTTCCCATATTCGCCATTACCTCGACGCGACTCTCGTATTTCGTAGATTACACTACGGCTTATAACAACAGACTTTTGTATTTACTCAACCAACGCATATCATTTCTTCATCTATTCTCATCTGTTTTCATTCGCCACAAAACCAATTCTGGTTCACATTTCCTCTGTCGCTTTCTCAACCCATCAGGCTTTACATCTTCCAATCCAATTTCTGCAGATTGACGTTGCCATTACTACAATCCTTGATTCTCACCAACCACTCAGGCACCATCTAGCAGCTGGTTCCTGACCCAACGTCTCCTGCAGTCGGTCCTTCAAGTGCTACTCTGCCATCCGCCAAAATCCACGACGCCACTTTCCCCTGTTGGTGCTTTGCCATATCGACGGCATCGGGCATTTGTTATATTTGGGCCCAATTATAGCTCATTATTAGCCCACATAGTCTGGTGAGTTTCCCCTCTTGTCGTGTTTTCCGTGTTTTACTCGGGTCTCGTGGGCCTTATTCACCCACAACTACGTCACTCCTGGTCTCGCGACATGGCTATGGCCTCGGCGTGTCCCCACAAGTCACGTCCAGCTTCCTATATCAATACATGTACATTGATATATTGACTGAGACATCTGTAAACGCTGCAGTATTGCGGGTAACCTTCCTAGCCTGCTGAATTTTGCATGTAAAGAGTAAAAATCTCTTCTTTCTCATTCACAAAATCAATACTCAGGCCTTCCTTGCTTTCTTCTTCCCGCTCTTTATCCACTTATAACTAGCTTTAAACTGACGGTAACTAAAACTCTTTTGTCGTAGACTAGTCAGATTACTCGCACTATCCCAACCAATTCCGATCTTGCAAAAAAATCGATTCGAGGTAGTAGCAGCAGTTCACTACGGCCAGCCGACTCGGCCTTTACATACCGATAGCAATTCAGCAAGTGCCCGTCCGAGTCTTGCTGGTTGTCCGTCTATACATACTCCTACCTCGACCGCTCATGGAAATTTGCTACAATGTCTTCGACTCCATCCCAACGACTTAAGCTCACACCTTCCACCTCGCCCTTCTTCAGCAAAGTGGCCAAGACGCCGGTCCGCGGCCGGTCCCTCAACGACGCCTCGGCCTCTTCCCGTATATCCCTTCAGCGCATCATCGGTACCACCTGTACATCAGCCACTGGGTTCGATGCTGTGCAGTCCAGCTTTGCGTACATTGCCGGTGGCGCTGCTGTGGTAGTTGATGTCAACCCCAACCACAGTAAGAAAAGTTACGCCAGCCGCTATCTGCAGCGTTTCTACCGTGCACGGCCAACTGCAGTTCCCGTGTTCATGTCGCCTAGTCAGCTGGGAAACTCACCATCGACACCTACTGCCGCCCCCAAAACCAATGATACACGGACTAGGACGTCCCTTGGTGTACGTGAGTCGGCTTTTGGAATTTCAGAATATGCCGACAACAAGACATGGACTAGTCGGGAACGGATCAAGGCCGCGTCTTGCCTCGCGTTGAGTAGAGAAGGAAAGTTTTTGGCAGTGGGTGAGGCTGGATATGCGCCGAGAGTTCTCATTTTCGGCCTACAGGACACTTCTTCTGACACGCCACTTGTTTGCATCAGTGAGCACTCGTTTGGTGTGCGCGCTGTTGCGTGGTCTCAAGATACGCGATTCTTGGCTTCATTGGGAAATTCCAATGATGGTTTCTTATACCTATGGCGCATCGATCCCCGGACTGGTTCTGCTAAGCTGTTCCAACAAAACCGCTGCACATCGGCAATCAAGGATATGGTGTGGATGGGTTCCAATCTTGTCACATTAGGTGTTCGCCATGTCAAAGCTTGGAAAGTTGAGGAGCAAACCAACCAGTCTCCTGTCAAAACCAAGTTCAACCCGGATCAGTCCAACACGCCACCACTGCCCCAAAAGACTCTTCCTGGACGCAATGTACTCCTAGGATCTCTAATTGATTCCACTTTTACCTGTGCCGCCGTGGTAGACGACAGCCGGACCATCATCTGCTCTGAAACGGGCGATGTGTGTCTATTAGAGGACGATGGCAAGCAAATGAAACTGCAGCGTGTTCTCCGACTCGACTACTGTATCTCGTCGATTACTATTCGCGATTTGACTGCGTATTTGAGCGGCAAGGCGGGCCAGTTCACGACTCTGGACGTTGCAAAGGTTGTCGACTTCCAAGAGGACTCGATTATCGAGAGCACACAAGCACAGAACGGCATTGCAGCCATGGGCTTCTTGCGTAACAATTTCGTCACGATTGATCATAACCGATCGATTGAGATTTGGAACCGTGATTATCTGCCTGGTCAGCACAAGGCCGATCCTTCGCGAATTCTGATTCCCGGCTATGACGAGCCTATTATTGGTTGTCAGACTATGGCGCGGCCGAACCCCCATGCGTCTGATTTCATGACTTGGTCGGGTTCTGGCAAGATGATTGAGTGGGATATCGACGGTCAGATACGGTCAACCTTTGAAGTTCCCCTCGACAGTGTCATGAATGGATCTGAACAACCAGAAAACCAGTTGACAGTCCTGAAGACAACAAAGAGTGGTACCATGATTGTTGCGGGAGACCGCCTTGGTGTCCTCAAGGTTGTAGATATTAAGACTGCGCAGTGTCTTCTTGATACCAAGGCGCATTCATCCGAAGTCCAGGACATTACCATATATGAAAATCACGAAAACGGTAAAATGATTATTGCCACTTGTGGAAGAGACCGCACCGCTCAGCTTTTCTACCGTCTTGGAAATGGCGAGATTAAACATTTCCAGACGCTCGAGTTTGCTGCCAAGGTGGTGCAGATTCTAGTGCCGTCTGATGACCGAATCATTACGTGCTCGCTCGATCGCACGCTTCAGATACACGACGTAGTTTCCCGCTCTGGCGATAGTAATGATCTCGCGGCGGTGCCTTCGCGTATGGTTTCCTTGAAGGCCTCCCCGACATCGATGACTATGCGTAATGACCCAGAGAGTCAGACGGTTTTTGTTTCTTTGTTGGATCGATCCATTTGCCAGTACGATTTGGCGACTGGCAAGATGCACAGTGCTTTCAAGTGTATTGACGAGTCTGGCACTGAGTCAGCTGTCCTTGAACGGATATTGCTGGATCAGACTGGAGGTCGGGAGCAAGAACGGCTTCTTGGTGTTTCCAACACTGACAAGTCGGTGCGCGTATACGACGCACAGACAGGTGCTTTCCTTGGTCGTGAATGGGGTCACACCGAGTCTATTAACGGCTTGGCGCTTATTGAGGTTGACGACTGTGAGCTCAAGACAGCCACTGTAGCCTCAGACGGCACGCTCATGCTTTGGTGTGTAGAAACCCAAGGTTCATCGGCGTCCACTACTAGTCGGGAGTCATCGCCAGCCAAGGAAGCTGCTGCACATCGGCCACCGTTACGCCGTGTTCTGTCCAAGGCTGAGCTTGCCGAGTATCAGAAGCCTACAGTGGCGTCAGCAGCTGGTCGTCGTTCACCACCCCGGAGTCTCAATAGACGGACCTCTCGCCAGTTCCTTGCGGCCGCCAACAATATGGGGAAGAATGGGGGTAGCAACTCGGATGGAGTTCAGGACACGCCGACGCGCAAGATTGGGAGTAGTGGATCTAACCGGGATAGCAGTCCGCCTAGCCCACGACGCCGTGTGACCCATCGGCCTTCGTTGCCTGCACTAGGAACGTCTGCTTCACGTAAGAAGAGCAATTCGAACCTTCGGCCGTCTGGTAATCTTGATATGGCCACGGAACAGGCGTGTCGTACATTACGTACATACCGGAAGAAGTTACAGTCGACGGAGCCTATTAGCCAGGGAACGCTCGAGGAACTCGACCAGGAATTGCGTTTGACTGTCTCGGCGCTTAGTAACCGGGCGATTCGCAGTAAGGCGATGAACGAATCAATGCTTAGTGGGCTATTGGACGAGTATTCAGAGCGGTTGGTGTCGATGTTGGATCAGAAACTTCGACTTTCATTCCCGGAGATGCGTGGGAGTTTAGAGAGAGATCGGAGCCGTTCGAGGGACTTTATGGAGTCGTCAGGGGAAATTATTCGGCCGCGGACGGCAAGTGGCGCTTCGAGTTCTACTTTGACTTGAGGTTTTTGGCTGTGGGGACGATGGACGTCTTTAGACGATAGTGGTTTGTTTGATTTGTTCGAGTTTCTTTTCTTGTTTCTGTTTGTTTACAGCTTGGCGTTTTGGATACCCCGGTTTCTCTTTTTGTTTTATGGTTATCTTTCCTTTGTCTGGGTGGGTTGTATCTTCCTTTTGGAATAGGTTATTATCTCTTCGTTTCGTGGTCTGTGTTATCAATACATTTTCATCTGGTGGAGCTTGGTTATCTATAGGGAGTTTGGGATATATGCCATGTCCTGAACTGTTTATAGACTGGGTTTCTATCATGATGTTTTTACTTTCATTTTGGTCATTCGTTATCTTTTGATACAGTCTATGTGGTTGTTAGTATACAAGAAGACCCACTCGCCAACCAACGAGAGTCCTATTTTTCAACACGTTACACGATTCCTTTCCCGACAACTCTCCGTCTGTCTCCATCTTCGTGTTCATCTTCCATCTCCTCCATCTGTTTTCTTCTCTCCTTGGAAGCCGCAGCACTAACACCCGCCTCCCGCCATCTAGCAGGCGGTCTCATCCCCTTATCCGCATATCCTTGCCAAACCGCCACACCTCTGTTAAACCACCGATTCTGTCTCTCCGCCTCCTCCTCCACATTAGGAACCCACTTCGTCCTCAAGATCCTCCGAATCGCCTCCGGCGAAACTTCAAACTGGTTCGCTAGGAATGGCGTCGTGTATTGCTCCGGATGCTGTTTATTCAGCGCGCGGATACCGGCGATGGCATCCGGTGAGAGCTTTTTCCGCGGGTTCCATCCCTCGGGGAATTTCTCTTTGAGGGCCAGGCGTTGGGCTTTCCAGGGTTCAGACGGGGTTTTCCGACGGCGTTTGGGAAGTTCGGTGGGCTCGGTGGGATCGGTAGGCTCGCTGGGCTTGGGGGTGTATGGGAGGGGGTCGCGCGATGGACGGGGCGTTTGGAGAGTGCTGCTGTGGCCCCATTGGCCTCTGTTGCGGTTGTTGACTTGTTCTTCGCGGAGGGTGGTGATGAGATCGGGAGAGAGGTCACGCCAGCGGGCTTTGAAACGGGGAGGGGCCGGTTGGGAGGCTATTGGGGGGTCTTCGGGGTTGGATGGGGATGGGGATGGCGTTGAAGGGGGTTCGTTGGGCTGAATGGGCTCGAGGGGGGTGGTGGGCCAGTCTTCGATTTCGGGTTGAATGTTGCCTTTGGCTTTGAAAGAGGGTCCCTTTCTTCTTCTGGGTTCGGACATGGAGAAATCATCTCTCCGGCTCTTCGCATACCGCTCTTTTCTCCCTTCCTCCTTCTTCCGTGCCTCCGCCTTACTCTGTGCCATCTCTAACTCCTTCTTCCGCGTCTCCGTTTTAGCCTGCACCAGTTCCAAAAGCTTCTGTGCCTTCTCCTGAGCCTCGGCACCCAACTCAGTCACCGCCTCACCCTCTTCAACGGCAACAACATGCCCATCCTGTCCCTCATCACCAACCAAACTTGGCAAGTCAGCCTTCCCCTCGGCGATCAAGCGTAACCTCCGCAGGGCGTTCTTTGACGGGTTATCTCCCAGACGAGCTGCATATTTGGTGGCCAGGGCGTGTTGCTTTGCTTTTTGTTCTGCAAGGTCGACTGCACGGCGGGTTTTTTTCCGGGCGTTTTTCGACATTTGGTTGTAGGGGATGGGAGTGTCTGTTGGTTTCGGAGAGATTTCTTCTGTGCATGTGGCTTGTGTTGATGTTGGATCTGAGGCAGAAGTTGATGACGATTCTGGGGCTGTTGGATGTTGCGTTGCGTGAGTGATTGGCATGGTAGAGTCCAGCGAGGTCGTTTCTGAGGAGATTTCGGACACATCATGGTCCCTTTCCCCATCCTGTTGTTCCACCACTTTCTCCGTTCCGGATTCCTCTATCCTCCAAGTCCGGCCTGCATGAAAAGTCCTCGCCACAGGAACCCTCGTAGTTAACACCCGTGAATACCCCTCGCTAATGCGAACCCGTGCAACCGACTGCGCCAGACGATTCATGTTCCATGGGAACACCATGATAGTCCACACGACAATATCACCAAGCCAGTGATGACGTCAAAGTCTCAATCCAACAGTACAAAGGTTAGTCACACCTATGTTTTCTCAAGATATCACAAACGTGACAAAAAAGGGTTCACAAGCCAACAATGAGGACAACAATAAGTCCAAAGATATAAGGGCAAATCACCCAATTTACTTGCAAAAGTACCAAAAGTCTACACAAATAGCGAAAAACGCAAAGTAATATTTCTGTGTAACATTGAAAAAATCCAGTGGGTCCTTTTTGAGATTCGGTCAAGGGTCAAGGGTTGTTTGTGCATATTGTACAACACATGTCGTTAGGCATAAAAGCTGGAAACATGTGAGGAACAGTATTTATACACGTCCCAACGTGATTTCGGTGAAGGTATTACATTACAATTATATTACAATTACATTACAAATGTGATGCGGTGGTTAGTTCGAGTCAAACAAAAAAGCACATTATATGGTTATTGATTCCCGGTGGCATATTCAGGGCTTCACAAGGCGGAAGAATCACGTATCACATGTGTCATGTTGTATACATTGAAGAAAATATAGTGTATAACAAGTACCCAAATAGAGGCTCAAAAGAGGCTCAACAATGGCCACAACCGGCCAAAAGAAACCGAACGCCAGCACAGCAAAAACAAGTAAACTAGAAACCCTAAACCATTACATATCCCAGAAACGAGTGACAACCAAGTCTAGATCCACGCAATAAACGAAAGACTATTGAAAAGAAAAGAAAGGAAAACAAGCAGGCCAACTGTGATGGCGACTATAAAATACAAGAGAAAAACAATAAAACAAATGACGTAACCAGATCAATCTACTCCATCAGCTCAACTGGTGGCCGCATGGTGTGGGCCATGATAGCTTTGGGCTGCACTGGTTCGTCTTCATCCTCACAATCCACAACTTCAATCGACGGGATCATCGAATCAGCTGAATGGCCATGTTGCTCCGGGTGCCAAATAAGAGTTGAGCTCCGCGAGCGCATCTTAAGCTTCTGTCCGTCTACTGGAGACACGGGAGATCCCAACTTCAAGTCATCAGCAGGACCAGCCGCCTCGGCATGTAACTTGGCCAAAGCGTCAGCAAGATCATCGGCGTGAACCTGCTTGTTGGGGGCATCCTCAAGGCGCATCTCCCAGCCCATAGGCGGCGATGGGGGAGGCGAAATGAAGAAGAGCTTGCCGGCGTCCGGAAGGGCAAGGTGGTCGTGGCGCGGGCCGATGTGAGTGGCGGGGCCAAAGTAGACACGGGTGCGCTGCCCCATCACAAGCTCCCCGTCAAAGACGGCGCGCACGCGCTTGGCATCGGTGATGGTGGGGAAGGAGACGATAATGCGGTTGAAGGCGCGGAGGGGCGACCAGGTGTTGATGGGGGCTAATTGGGAGATGAGAGCACGGAGATTTGCGAGGGCGGCGGGGGCGAAGAGAGAGGGGTTGTCGAGGTTGGTCAGGAGGAGAGTATTGGTTACGGGGGCCGGCGCAGATAGCGCGGGGAGATCGGAGAAATCTAACGACATGACGTTTGTGCAGCCGCGGCGCGCGGAGAGAGTAGGCGAGGGGGATTGTGGGGAGGCAGGGAGAGATGTGGGTGTTGCCAGACCGGTGTTGATGGCGAGAGTTGGCTTGGTGGGGCGCTGGGCGTTGTTGGGAGAGCTGCCGGTGGTGGTGATGGTGGGGATAATCATTGTGAAGATTAGAACAAGGGGCGATAATAAGTGTTCGGTTTGGTAGAATAAGGGTTGGAAGTGGAGATGAGGGTTTATTCTGAAGATGGAAGGAAGCTGTGTAGTGTAGTGGGAATTGTAGAGATATTTAAGTAAGAGAAGATGTTGATGATGATATACAAATCCAATAAATGACAAGAATCCAGACACCGGGAGCAGCCGCTCTATATACTTTACGGAGCCAGAGAAAAGCAACCAACCAACCAACTACATCGATGCAAGACCACACGAGTCAACGTTCCAACCTACAAACTGCGCCTACAATCCCCAGCAAGGCGGTTAGTAAAACCTCCATACCTCGCTTACCACCAAAACCAGGACGCTTCTGGACACCAATAATGGCCGAATTAATCAATTTGGTTAGCACCCCCAGCCAAGAATTCCATAGATCTCTGGCCTTCCCTATTCAGCCATGGCCAAGTTATACTGTGCGGCTGTGCAAGCTGGATGTTTCTGGTTTCTGGTTTCGTCGATTTCGGTGCGTTGAGAGTTCTCGGCTCTTTGTGGTGAGTGTTATGAGTTAATCAAAGAGTGTTTTTACTGGATCCTTTGTAACATATCGCCTACACCGGCCGGACTGATGAAATTGTTCCTGCATCATTTTGATGTCATCTGGTAAATGTAGTTTTCTATCTACACAGCCTACTTCTGATTTTTTTTTCCCAACCCCAACGATTAACCTAACTAACCAACCCCCTGTAACCCTCTAGCAGCTGAAGCCTGTTCCACATTCGGCGCAGTGCGCTGCCTCCCCCACCCACTGAATTTACAGCGACATAACTGGAGCCTAGCCCTGTAGCATGTTTGGTGATGTTGATCACCTGCAAGAGGGTTTGGGTTTTCCGTCGTGGCTTTGATAGTGCGCCCTCTTTTACAAGCCTCTAAACACCAGCCGGCTTGGTTATTTGTCTCCATAATGGATAGGAAAAGTGTATTCTGTGGATACTTGGCTTGTAGGGCGAGGTGATATAGCCTCGTTTGCTTGTTAGGCTGCCGGTTTAATGCATTGTGGACGGGAGTTAAACGAGGCCGAACAGACCAGATTCCGGTCCAGACGAGCTGATGGGTGGTTCTCGATGGTTTAGTGTTTCTTTGTGGTGTTTCTAACCACTGTTTATGGCTGAAATCCAACATTTGGAATATATTGACTTACACTTGACGTCTTTTGCCAAGCAAATATCTTTCCCCACACATAGTATTTTCTCGTTCCTTCGTTTCGTCCATATCGGACTTCATCAGGTCATTCGTGGCTATGTCCAGACCTTTGTAAAACCCCAAATGATGAGAAAAACCTCCACAGCCGCAACTTGCCCCGTGGTCTCATTCCAGAAACCTGCCACTTTCCTCTATTCACGATAACTCATTCCCAGCCCCGTCAGTGCAGAGATGGTCACCGTGCTGCTACTATCGTGATGGCTACACCGAGCTTTCAGGAAGGGAAGGTCTCTGTTGGGAGGTCTTGGCAGGTAGGTAGCTTGGACGGTTGGCGGGTGATTAGAGTGTCTTTTAGAGGGGAACTTTACACGTGTATCGTGGGTTCCGACGGTTGGATGCGGAGAGGGTCGGTTGAGATATGTTGGTTTTGTCGTTGGTGGGATTGTTCGCGGGTTATGGATAGGGCAGTGCAGCGTGGACTTGATGTTTTGGGTATAGATTCCAAGCGGTGAACAAGTTTCTCACCGTCAACGTCTGAACCCCTCATTTTTCAAAAGGACTAGACCGTAAAGGAAGTGGCTATGGTAGCTTCAGATCCACCTCCGGTGTCATTATATTGACCCTTTCTCTCGGCAGTTCCCTATGCCATGTAATCCTATGCACATCGAGTTTATCACTCTGTCTCAAAACACCCCGCTTTCCGGTCTGGAACTCGCACTTTGAGTTGGCACTATGCATGGGCTTGATGGTAATATGGAAACATCTTGTTTATGCCTTGCCAATGATTTGACGCTCGGGGCAGCTGCTAATCTATACACTACTCCCGTTCTATTACTACTTTGTTTCGATTATCATGAGGTCAGTGAGTGCTATCGGAGCGGGTTTAACCCTTGCAGTTGTACTACTTGCGGATGATGAAATGACTTTGAGATGACGGTGTGCGCCTTGGATATAATGTTTGTATGATGGTATAGCCACGGATGGTAACCACACAGACAATATTTGGTAAAGAAGGTTACAATATACTTGTAGGAACCGCCTTGTCTCCCCATGTAAGGCATCCTACCATTGCGGCAAAGTGGCGAGTATCGGTTGTGAAAGGTCCATATATATAATGACCAAATGTGGAGAGAAAAGACATTCAATTCATTTACATGATCCACCTGGACATCGTAAATCATCCCCTACGAGCACATGAAACCCATGAAATTCCGTGGCGAAGTATCTCAATCCCATACATGGCTGTACCAACGAAACGGTGAACATGGCGGTGAGTTGAACCTGCGTCAAGTTTTCTGGTCCGCTTAGTAATATATGTCATTCGCATATCCTACGAGGATCGCGATCGGGCGTAGTCGGTGTCATGCTTGCGCCAAGTGCAGAAGTGTCAACCGATGCTGATTAAGTCTTACCAACGAGCCATGTTCCTGTATCAAAATGCGCACTTGTATCAGACGGGCGCCACGTGAAACCGGGAGATATATGTATACTGCGGTTGAGGCGCAGTCGTCGCTAAGCGGTTACCTGGTGGTATTGTGTTGAAGGCAGAATGTTTCTAGAAATAAAGTGTAAACGATGTCAGATATTACCAAGCACGGACATTTATGGTTCCTGACGTCGGAAAGTAACCCGAGTAGTGGGGTAGATACGGAGCTTGTGTCACCCGAGTGTATGGGTCGGGGGCCTGGTGAACTAGGCCGGATTTTGTGATATTTATTCCGTGTTATGATAATTTAGGAATGGGAAGAATAAGATTGAACGGAATTCACCGAAGACCTGCTCTTTATGAATGTTGACGGGGTAGTCTTTATTTGATAGCTCAAAGTGTCATGACGCGGCTCACAATGAAGTATCTCCAACTCGCCTACGGAGCTAGCAAGTCGGGGGCATCCCCAATTTTGAGACACTAGAAGAAAACAACGCTTCCAACTTATTCGGCTATGTATCCGAACAAGCCAAGGCTACTTATCGCGGCTCTTATTACATGTAGTTGCGGAGACCCGGAGGCTCACGGGCTTGTTGACTTGTTTTCCTCATGCAGGTACACGCGATTACCCCGAGGCAAACGGCATCCAACATCCAGGCGTTTAACATACATATGTATGTACATATGTACATCTCTATTCTCGACAATCTACAAATACGTAACACCATGATAACCTTGTCTTTAACGTTGTTCTAGAATTAGGAATGACGTTCGTCTGGGGGCATCTACCCCGATTTCGTGTAAATATCCATGTACGACGTTGGTACAAAGTGTTAGTGAATAATTTGGAGATGAATCCAGGGTCGTCATTCCATTGTATTGGTTCCATCAGCGGAGACGTCCGTCCACAAGATAGGATCATAATGGATAAGTGATGTTCTCCAACGAAGAAGGTTTATTCCGCTATTTAAGGGTTCTCCAAGTGTTCGTTGTTCTTCTTGGCTTGTGAGTGGGTTGTCTCGGCATGGGAATTGTTGATCTTTAGGGATATGAAGCCGATAGCTAATGAACATCTTAGCATTTTAATGATCGTAATTACGACAGTTTGTACATGTGTACATACATATGTACATACTAAAACCCCGCATTCAAACTTAGACGTTAAAGAATACAACAACAACAACCCGCATTCAAACTCCCAAACCCTATAAATTCAGTGCCCCTATTCTTCTTTAGCTGCGTCACTAGAAACACACTATTCTATGCACATAAACACGCTACTAAACTAGTTCCAAGGTCGCCGATCTAAGATGTGATCAGATCAACTGGGCGTGTTAAAAACCCGACCGTTTTTGGAAAGTCGAAGAGCACCTGAAGAAGTTGGAGAACCCCACTCAAGGTATTTTTTGGCGACATCTTCTCCAATTACAATTGTATTCAATGGATTTCTTTTGTTTATAACTTGTGGCATGTTTTCTTTGTTTGCGTGCGAAGGGATTCTTGATTGACTTGTAAATTGATTTTGGCAGATTCTTTTCAAAATGCGGAATCCTCAAGTGCTCACTCTTTTTTACAATGTATATGTTTAAACTAATGGTCTTTTGACACTACCCACCCAATCCAAGGGATATTTCCTGTCCGCTCGAGTGCGCGTGATGTTCTCTAAAGCGGCTAACCCACCTTAAAAGCACACCTAGAGAAAAAAAGTGCGCCTCGGGAATTCCCCAGAAGCGTATCCGATGGATCCCATATAGGATGTAGCAAACAGTGTATGCGGGGAATTCTGGGGTCATCACTAGGATCACCACGACCATACCGGGCTATCCTCACCCGACCCCAAGCTTTTTTCTCCCGCTTGGACCCACGACACATCATAATTTTGTGAATTTTGCGGGGCCGGCCACTTAGGTGGGCAGCATTGGTCAGGGTAATGTGTAACTTTTCATTCACCCGTGAAATCCTACAAGTTGTTTCTTTCTCTTCAAGTTGGTACAGATGCAGGTTAACTATTGAAAGGGCGTGCGTGTCAGTGACGCCGGTCAGCAGTCGTCCGACCCGTCGGGAAGCGTCGGCCACCACAGCGCCTTGGATAGCTGGGTCATGTGAGCTGCGGCTCAATCACGACAGCTTAGTGTGTGAAATGAGTTGGGAAATAGGGAAAGGACGTCACATATTCAAATGGCTTTCTTCGCTCATGTGTCCCGATGTTATGTCACGCGGACTGGTATTTTCACAGGTGACGTGACCAATGATGAAACCCTTATTTTGGAATATAGGCGGTGGAATTGACCCTAGTGTTTGGTAGGTTCGGAGGTAACCTCCGTTGGTTGTACTTTACAGAACACGTCGCATTGACTGGGTTGTGGAATGATTCTTATGTTTGTTTCGAAGAGATAAAACAACTCTTTTTTTGTGATAGACATGGTGGGGTATTTAGATGATTATCTTCAATTCACCTCATGATGAGATATATTTATATCTCCAAAAAGACATATTAACGTCGTGAACCATACACTCTATAAAATCCAACCAACCAGATTCAAACCATTTCTCACTCCATTCATATCGGCTACCGGCACAGTTTTCGGCGTGCACGGTCTCCGACGGGACTGTGGACGATTTTGGAGGATTCATAGGATTGTGATTGTGAACTGGGGTTGTCACTTGCAAAATCCGGGGTAAAAGTGACTAAGTAACCATTTCTAGGATTGGGCTTTTATGTGCGTAAGCAGAAAAAAACCATCACCTGAATTGGATAATTCAATTGGAAAGAACAGATGTCTTATTTCGGTGACATCAGACGAGGACGTCTGTATGTCTATATGAATTTGAATACAAATCTGGCAACATCCGACGCATTCATCAAGACGAAATAGTCCCAAGAAATACGAATACAAAAAATAAAACTAAACACGTTAAGTCCAAGCCCAATACCCGATCCAAAAACAACAATTCTTAATTCCTGCCAACCCCTTCTTCTCCCCGCATTCCTTTATTCCAAGAAAAGAAAAAAAGAAAAAAAAAAACAGAAAACAAGCCTCCCCCGGATTACCCTTTGAGAAACTGTTAGCGCACATCCAGAAAAGAACCTAAAACAGTCAAAAAAAAGGACCGACGAATCTGGTAAATGTAGGATAATTAATAACCACGACGTCACGGGGCTCACCTTTTGGCGTTTTGCCTTAGAGAGTCTGTACTTAGCATATTCGCCACCCGATGTTTGGTTTGACTATGACTTCCTCGGAGACTGGCTGGATTTGGTGAGATATGTACATACAAAGTCTCGGGATATGAAGTTTCTGTTCTTTTTCGAGATGAACGAATGGGTACTGGTTTTTTTTCTTTCTTTCGTCTGGGAGTGACATATTGGACTGGATCATTTGGGAATGAATGCCGCGGTTTGTCACATGCGGAGGTGGTGTTGCATTGAGATGATTAGAACTGGGGAAGTCCTGCCCGTGTTACTTTTCAGGGTCTCATTTGTGAAAAAGTTTGGCCACAGTAAACAAAAAAAGGGCCACCTACATAAGACCTAAGGATGGCAACTCGGCGCCATAGCATTTCTAGATGGTAATAGTTCAAGGCAACAGCGATTTTTTCACGGCTAGTTTCAGACTATCTCCCACGAAAAACTGACGTCATGTTCATCGTAATCACCTATTTCATATGCTTCACCACCCTGCTGTTTCGCCTCGCTTCTTTCTCTCTCCCCATCTTCAAAAGACGACAACTTTGGATGCGCCTTCCCCACATTTTGCACGCCCCTTCCAAAAGCTCCCTCTCTCGTAGACCCATGCAACACCCCTGTCCATGCCGCTATTACTCCCTCTAGTTCCTTTCCCCAGATTTTCTTTTCTGCCCGGCTCAGAACTTGGCACACTCCTTCCTTTGCGCCCCCCCTCATAGTCTTTCTAGTCGTCCATCCTTCTTTTTGACATTGCTGGCGCAAGTACTTAAGGAACTGTGTCTCCCCGAGACCCCCCGTTGGAAACGTCCTTCTCCACATTGACAGCCTTCTTATCTCAATTCTTCATTTTTCCTTGAAAACGTGACTTTACATTCGGAGTGTTTTATTTCTTTTTATTTGACATGTCGTTAACACCTCATTGAACTCCAACTTTGTCGCATCACCATCCGACTTCAACGACCTTATCATCTACTATCACCGATATCAGCCCTTAAAATAATTCATCCATTATCAATCAGCAACCTTAGAGTTTTGCCTTACATTGTTTGTACTATCTGGTATATCGACGACAATCTTATCTCCATCGAGTACCGTTGTTTCGGGAAACTCCAACCGCCGTTTCTCCAAAAAATAATAATTTCATTGTCGATAGCTTCAGCCGCTGTCA
The DNA here is from genome assembly GCA_002018275.1 of Huntiella bhutanensis. Lineage (NCBI taxonomy): Eukaryota > Fungi > Ascomycota > Sordariomycetes > Microascales > Ceratocystidaceae > Huntiella > Huntiella bhutanensis. Next base: position 242,386 of record MJMS01000007.1, read on the forward strand.
TCCAACCCTAAGCACCTATCTGGCGCTGTTAGCTAGCTACTTGACATCTATCACAGCTGCTTCCTTCTATCACCGATATTTGTCGCGTGAGACATTACGCTCGTCATCACCATCTTTATATACATACATATTGCGTTAGCTAGACACCATTGCAATGGCGCAAACAAAAAGAGAGTCTCAGACTCCCGACGAAGACATCGATAACCTGGCCGACCTCGACCAGGAAATTGAATACGATGGAAAGGGTCGTCCCAAGAGACCTCGGACTCTTCCTTGTGAATTTTGCGAAAAGCTTTTTAGGTATGTACATCCACTCCCATCATCTCTGTCTCTAATATAAATCAACCCTTACTGACTTTGTGTAGACGTGTTGAGCACCTGGACCGCCACCTGCGCACCCACACCAAGGAAAAGCCCTTTCTTTGTGTTGTGCCGTTGTGCGGTAAGAGTTTCAGTCGCAGGTTAGTTCTGAATCATCCATTTCCCCTTCCAAGTGAGTACTTTACAGAAAATATTAACCTGTCTCTCTATACACAGAGATTTACTCCGTAGACATGAACGCATTAACCACAAAGACCTCCCGCTTGACCAACTCAGCAAGCCCCGTCGTCCCAACACCAAGCGCCGCAGCACCATTGCCAGCGATGACAGTACCGGCTCAGGTGACCAGCATCGCAGTTCCATTAGCATGTCTACTCCATACGTCCTGAACCAGCACCAAGTAGCACAACAACACATGACACAAGACCAGATGCAATCACAGGTGTCAGCACACGTTTCGCAACCGCAAATGACACAGGCTGCCCTCGCCTCTATGCTTGATGTGTCACCAGCTGGTACCATGTCGTCGTCTATGAATGTTGGGTACTCTACTTTGATGGGTAGTGCTCATGCTATGGAGGGCATGTCAGTGGCTGGAGGGGGGGTTCACTTCACTGATCCCTTCCCCCAGTCTGCTACTGATAACAACTTCCAACCCAACATCTTTGGAGGCGTTAGCAGTGTACCAGATACTCAGTATTTGCTGGCGCCTTCTACCATGTCGACCGTACCTTCTCACTCGCTGACAACTGCTGGTCTCAATGGTAACGCTGGCATCGACGGTGTCACTGGTCTACAGGTTCTTAGCGACATGGCGAGCGGTCAAAAGGCCATGAACCCAACCACGGCGTCAATGATCCCCGGAGCCGCCCATGTTTCGCTTCCCAGTATGGAGTCCCTCCCAGCTGCGCTTCAAACACCAATGTTCGCTCGCCCTCGTGCCGTCGACGCGGCAGAGGTGTTTGACTGTAACCCTATGGATGGCCTTGGCACAAGCAACAGCATCGGCTTCTGGACTTACAACTTTGCCATGGATGACACCGATCCTATTTCCTGGGCACGGGAGATTGCCTCAACTCTGAACTCGAGATTTCCGAGCCGGGCCGCATCTCCCGTAGCTGAAGACGGACCTCGTACGTTCAACCCCTTTGGCTCCCTTGCGACTATCGAAGAGCAATTCCGCGTGCCTTTGTTGCGTCATATCACCCCCGCTGACTATGATACTATAAAGGCCTCTGTAATGGCATTTAGTTCCGTCCTTCCTACTGGATTTGTCTTCCCATCGCGGCATACCCTGATGCGTTATCTGAAGGGCTACTACGATGGGATGAACGACAATCTTCCCATCCTGCATCTTGCAACTTTGTATCCCGCTTTAATCGCCCCTGAGTTACTTTTGGCTATTGCCGCCACTGGTGCCCAGTATCGATTTGAACCCAATCGGAGTTATTCCATATGGTATGCGGCCAAGGCAGTTGCCTTGGAGCAAAAAAGCAGGCGAGCGATGAAAGATGTTAACGCTTTACTACCGACCCGCTCTCAATATTCGAATCACTCAACACTTCCTTCTCCACGAATGGGCCACCGACAAATCAACATGAACGGCGGTGATCATCGGAATATCCTTGATACTTCCCGGGAACCATTGTAAGTGTGGCATGAGGCGAAGCGTGCGTGCGTGTTCATAGCTAACCCACAACTCGATAGTGCTCCCAACACGCCAGATGCTCGCATGGAAACTATTCAATCTTTGTTGATTCTTTATGCCGGTGGTTTATGGAATGCCAAGGCAGTTTTTGACGAGGCCAAGACTATTCAAAGTACATTGGTTGTACTTCTCGATGAGGCTTGTGTAGGATCAGAACCTCACCCGCCAGATTTAAACTGGGCTGAATGGATCAGCTTAGAGAGGGCTTTACGTACAAAGACCTTTGCTTACTGTTATCTCAACCTCTCCAGCATTGCCTACGGTACATCTCCTGTCATGTTTTTTGCCGAGCTGAAGCTTCCTCTGCCACAATCGGGTAAGCTTTGGCGTGCCGAGAATGCACAGAAGTGGGAGGCTGCTCGTCGCCACGAGCCAAATATTACTTTGGATCTTCAGAGCGCTTTCAACAGTATCATGGATTCTAGCCACTCTAGTGGTAGTGGATTGGTTATCACCACTCTGGGATTGTACGTGTTAGCTCACGCCATCATGCAACAAATTTGGCTCATAAAACAAGCATCAATGCGTGGTGGTGCAGTTGGCAGCTTAAAGGGCAACGACATCAGTGATCTTGCAAACGCTATGCGAAAGTGGGAAGTGGCCTACAATGACCGACAGGCTGCCAGAGTTCAAGAGATAGCGACACTGGGAACTGACCGTGCAGGCGACTCTGGGCTTGGAGCTTTCCCGCACCATATGAACGAAGCAGAAGATAACCCGAATCACCCGGCTACTCAAATTGCACACAACGCTACTTCGCTGGTTCGTTTGGCTAGCGTTAAGCTTTACACTGATTCTGGTTCTGGTCGTGAATTAGATATCCGGAATGCGGATCAACTAGCTCTCAAGCTTTCGAACTATCAAGTTGGGCCGTCTAATTTCAAGCCTATGCCGCGGACTGGAAACACCAACAGGGCTGTCTTCCATGCCCTTTGGTCGTTGAGTGTTCTTGCGAAAGAGGGAGTTGACTTTGCTTCCAAAACGGGACCATATGATTGGAGTATCCAACATTTGTTGTGTCACTTTGAATCTGCTACACTTCTTGGGCGTTGGTTGATTACCCTTTCGGTAACTCACCGCGCGAAGCCTCTTGATCACTCGGAGAAACAGCTTCTACACATGATCCGTGTAGTCATGTACGAGGCCGGAAATTCCGACTACATCGATCCTGTTCTGGAAAACGGGGATATCCCAATAAATATGGCTGATCCCATCGCACCTAACGATGGAGCCGCAATGAGAAGACTGGCTCGTACGGTGCTTCGTCTTTGGAGTCGTTTATTTCGTGGAAATCAGATATGGGAAATTGTCGGATTAATGGGAAATGGACTTGATAAGTATGCCGGGTTAGCAGAAACAGTACCGGCTGGCTATGGTGGGGCTACGGGAAATGGATTAAGGCCGGTGGATTTTGTTACTTGATGAGAGATGAGTTTGGGTTTGGGTTTGGAGAGGCGGTGTCCTCGGAATTACAGTTTAAAGATCCAGTCTGATATGTAATGATGCTAAAAGCGATGATTTTTTGTTCCAATTTGAGTTTAAGTGAATTATGAATAGGGTTTATAGGGTTGATTATGTGGGGTTTGGATGGAATTGGAGCTAACTATGTACATAGTTGCGACCAGCCATGCGATTTGCGACAGCGAATTATGTTGCTTTGTATCTGTGATTTATCCATCTTGTACCCTTCAATTGAATACATCAACAACTAACACTAACATCTCGACTCCTATAACCACAACAACCGTCAAAATGTCCACACAATCACCCCCACCAGCCGCCGCCCCAGCGTCCCCATCGCCATCACAACAACCCCCTCTCCTCCTCACAAAGCCATTAACAATCCATCTATCATCACTCCTCTCACCACACATCAGCACCGTCCTATTAACAAGTTCCTCGGGAAAGTTACTCGCCCACGTCGCCTCCCCAACACGAAGCACCGCCGATCTTCGCACCTTGGCCACCGTAGCGGGCAGTTTAGTCGGCATGTATGGGGGCGTGGAGGAGGGCGGGTTACCGATTGTTACGGATGAGGAGGACGATGAGGTGTCGGGGGTTGAGGAGGATGAACATGGGGATGCGAGGAGTTATGATGGCCGGAGTTTTGATGATAGGAGTGATGGGGGATATCGCGGGGCGAGAGAGGATACACCTACCGAGGAACCATCTACCCGATACAACGTCGTCCTCTTAACAATCCAATTAACCCTCGGCACGTTAATTCTCCGCCGGTTATCCTCGGGCCTCATCCTCGCGGTTCTCGGCGCCTCGGGGACTCCCGCTTCTAGACCGACGTCGTCACATCATAGACATGGCCATGCGCAACATCTGGGCGTGCCTGGGGCTCAACCGGCTTTATTATCGTCTCTTTCGGGGGTTCCCTCGGCTTTGGCGGTGCCGGGACATGGTGAGGAGGCGGTTAGTGTGGGTGGGTGTACGGTGGCTTCAAGCGTTAGTGTTGTGCAGGTTGGGATGGCGCAGGTGATGAATATGCGGAAGGAGGTGGAGGAGTTTGCGCTGAGGTTAGATGGGTTACTTTCTACATTGGCCGTTCCTGAAGAAGGTGTGTTTGAATAATGGGGGGGTGATCATGTCTCGTTATAATTCATAGGCTTTCTACGCTGTTCTAATCAATCAATGCTCATCCGCATTATCCCGTCATTAGTATCCACCATTCCCTGTAATCCTACGCGACCCTTCCGGGCCAAACTACCACTTTCAGGTCTCTGTTGTTGTTGCGATCCTTCCTTGTTGACCCAGAGCATATTATCTCTTTGTCTAGGACTTTGCATAATAGGCGAGCCGTGGGCACTCAGACTAGGAGAGACAGCTCTCCGTTTAAACTGTAACGGGTCAAGATCGTCATCGCGTCTTCTTTTCTGGCCAATACGGATGTTCACGTCGGCCATGGGTGTGGATGTCAAAACTGACAGGTCGTTGGGTCTTTGAGAGGATCCATCCAACATTAAGTTATCAACTAGTGTCCCCGGGCCATTAATAGGTCTCATAAGTGGCGTCGAAAAGGAACCGTCCGGCCCCGCAAAGCTAGTAACCTTCTTGGGAGCCTGTCCTGATTGGAACATCCGTTTAGTCCCCGTCTTAAAGGCATCTGAAAGGGCAGTGGCAGCTTCCATCATCATATCGTCTGGAATCGTATCCGTGGGGTCCTGAGCCATCAGATTTGGAGAAGACTGTGCGGTGGTGGATGTGGATTTGGGAGGCGCAGGTCTATCACAATCCATTACTTGTCGGACAACTTCTGCTTCACGACGGAAGTCGGAATCTACAGGTGCTGTCTCCTCTGCAAGGGCCGCTCTAATACGCGCGAATCCTTTTGTTTTGGGCTATTAATTGTTAGCAACACATCCAATAAAGTAGCAAATCTCCAAACTTACCAGCATATTCATCCGTTTCGCTGCCACTTTCCGAATCACACTTCGATCTGAACCATCACCGATACTCCAAATCCCATCTTCACCAGCGTCACTCCCTACCGCCAACCCCGTTCTTTCTCCGGCCCAACCGACGCTTTCCCGTCTAGCTCTAGTCAACATACCGCCGGGCGCCGGAGGAGAACGACTCAGATTAGCAAACGCCATCCCCTTAACTAAAGGCCGTCCGCGCCTCTTCGGCTGTCGCGCCCGCTTATCACGGTAGCTCATGAGCGGGTTACTGGTGCTTGGTGCTCCGGGCCAAGGGGAGGCGGAACTGACAGCTGTGCGTTGGATGTTGGGGGTCGTTACGTAGGGTTCTTCTGTGTCTTCGTCCATCATGTTATCGTCGGATGAAGAGTCGGAGTTGTACTCTGATGCATTTTTCTTGAGGCCAGTTCCCGAGTTACTGCGTTCCAGTGCAGCGAGGAGGGATGTCGATGAATGTTCTGCTCCCGCATACTCACCCGAGCGGCGCTGAGCTCGCATACTATTTGTCGTAGGTGAAGAATCAATAGCATGATCCGGCGCCAGGGTTGAATGATGAAGACTAGTAGCTGCGCGTGAATAATCCATCCCTCTAGATCGTCTAGGAATGATATTCGTTGGTGATGAATACAAAGCCCGATGATCCAACTTAGGCGATGACGCCAATCCCGCCTTCCCACTAAGAACCCCCGAGGAAACTGAAGATCCTGACCCTGAAGGAGACGCCGCGTCCCGCGAAGGCGCGAGATGGTCTAGGTTAAGACCGCTAGGTTTAGACGTCATGAAGGTGGTTCGAACAGGCGTCACGGGCATGGCGAGAGATGCAGGTGGGGGGTCTTTCAGGTGGCTGTCATCTTTGGATAGACGGGTAGATTCGAGAATTAGAGGAGCTGGAGAAAGTTGTGGAGGTGGCGCTGGTTGAGTTGTGTCTGAGTAGGCTCGGGCGCGGCCGGCGGGGGCCTTGAGAGTTGATACATTGTTTTTGGTGCTGGCGTTGATGTTCATGGTAGAGGGGGCATCGACGGTCATGGGCGTGCAAAACGGCGGCGGCGGATTAGTATCCATTGGGGCGATCTTGATAATAGTCGTTGTAGATGAAAGAGAGTATGACCCTATCACTGAGCCGCTGCGTCGCAAGTCTTAAGTTCAAAGAAGGAGGGTAAAGAGATGATCACAATCCAATATACAATATCAATGTCAACAACTCCGTAAACAAATGACAGACCCTCTCAATGTCACGATCTAAAAATCACATTTCACTAGAGTCTCTGTTCTCTCGCTTGTCAACCGCACCCCAAAATAGGTCAAAGTACTACTGCACATGAACACACAAAGACCCAAACAGGAAAACCGTGCCCTTCAGCACCCCTCCCATAACGTCGCAGAACGCGATGACCGCGTAACATGTGACGTCGGTGGCGCTGTGGCGTTCCATGTGGCGTATAATCTTCAATGTATTACTGACTAACCCATCTGTATAAATAACCCTAGATCCGTTCTTTGAGTTTCTCTTCGGTGGCTTTGGATTCGGCAAGTTTGAGTTTCCAGGAGCCGTCGAGGTAGGTGGTGAGAATCCGTTCGTATGAGTCTCTGGCCGTGGAGTTTTCGGCGGACGTGAGGCGCGGGGCTTCACTGAAAAGACGGGACCAGGAGATTTCGGTTTCGAGAAGCTTGGCTTCCCTGTCTGTTAAGCTGTCATCGATGAATTTAAAGGACCTGTAAGCCGCGTTTTCCCAGGCGGTAGCTGGTCTTGTTAGTATGTCGGCGTTAGCTTGGGATTATGTCTAACTTACCAGTCCGGGGTGGAATTCCATGGAAACAATCAGCTATGAAATGCAGCATGGCACCATGGCCTACCACTACCAAATGCGCATCACCTTCAGGATTGCGCCCTCTCCATTCTCTCGCAATAGCCTGCAACTCCCGTCTAGCCCAATGACCTCTCTCAACAATTCCTTCAAAAGTAGCTCTATAAACCCCCGTATTATCATTCCAGCCCTTCTCAACCCGCGACACATCCACCTTCCGACCAAACTCCTCCATCACAACCTCCGGCTCCGACCCGGTATCCGAAGGCCACGGCCCCGCTTCCTGAAGCGAAGGAAGCAACGTGATAACCATTCCCTTTTCCGCAGTAGGCGCAAATCCACCGAGACACGTCTGGATCGTGCGACGGAGAGGCGACGCGATGAGGTGGGTTATGGCGTCATGGTGGGGGAATTCCGCTTGGAGGGCGCTAGCTTGCGATTCTCCCAGTGGGGTGAGTTTCGGGTCGGGTAGGTCGACGTTGTGCTCGGCGTTGTGGTAGCCTTGAGCGTGGCGAACGAGGTGGACGTAGATAGACATTTTGTGGTGTGTTTACGGGCCGGGAAACAATCACAAAGAAGATTCACTGTCTTCTTGTCCTTTATACTTCACCCCCGTTGATCCATCTCCTCACTTGCTAATCCCCCTTATACACGGATCACCCTAGACGGTCCATCCTTCCTTCTGTAGCTCCCCTTACACATGGCGGTCTGTCCACTACACATCTTTGAGTCCCAGCCTTTTGCCACCCCGATAGAGTAGTGGTCTAACTATATCGGTTTTGGTTACTGGTGAAAAAACCTGGAAATAATTGAACTTAGCGTAATCTGATTAGACTGCAGTGGCTAGTACACAGTAGTTGGTCGTTGATTATATTCACCGTCGCACAAACATTGTCGTGCCACGACCTTGGCTTGTCCGAATTAGCCTGATTATGGTGGATTTCGTTGGCTGGAATGGACTTGCAAAATTGGAAGCTTCGAAGAGCCTTACCCGCGTTTCTGGAAGCCGCCTCGATAGGCGGATCGTGAACCCCCTGTAATTTACTAGGGTTAATTCCGCCTCCATTGTTATCAAATCCTACAATCATGTGCTCGTTTTTGACGTGCATGCGTTATGTTATGGATCTTGGGGCAGACACCAAATTCTATACCCGTTTTTGCCCGACCGAAACCTATCGGCTGCATGATACCAAATTCAAATTATCGTCGATCCTGTTCGTTTCCAATGACATCATGACACCGAAATACATCTGTCAACAGTACCACGGAAGTTCCCGGTCTAATCCTTGTCCGTGCTCCAAACTCACAACTCTGTGCAACACATGTGATCGCCGCTGCATAACTACGTCGATGACGATCCAACCTTCTCTTCAAATGTACGCCTGGCATTGAAGGATTTGAGTCGGCTCGAACAACTAGTTCCCCACTGGCCAGCTTCTGTGGTTCTGCATCCCTAGCTACTTGCCTATAATCCAGTGTGACATTGGGCTGCAAAACTGAGGGTACATGTGTGTGTATGTCTGCAAGCCCGTTGGGCACCGATATTGTTATATTCTTGGCACTCGGGGCTCTCTGACTGGCGGTGCTCTTGTTAACTAGTGGGATGGAGTTGGGAAAACTGCACACCGGGATTTGGTTGGGCAGCAATGTCAAATGACGGTCGTATTTTCATGATAGGCGTGTGGCGATTATACACATGAAGGATGAAAACAACACAGATTGGGGAATGCGCCCAGGTACGGTGATATATCCGGAGACTTATACACGGCCCTACCGTTTGATGTGTTGTCTTTGTAGTTGGGCACGCCGTCGGCTGGGACAACCACATTTAAGGCCTGTTCATCGCGTATATAAAGTTCTCCGCCAACCTCGTTTCCACTACATTGCTCAATCATCTCACGCGACACACTCCCCTTTATACAATTCACCACAATGGACCCCTTCGGCGCCGCGGCTTCGGCCCTCAGCATGGTTGACGTTTGTCGCCGGATTCTCCAGAAGTTTAAAGAATGCGTCGAAATGCCTACCAGCTTTATGGAACACCACGTCAAGTTCAGTCTCTGTTGTGCTCGATTCACCCTTCTCTGTCCCGAGGTCAAGAATAGACTCGAAGATCCAATCACCAACCCCATCATCCGAGAATGCATTTCTCTATCCATCTACTACATTGCAAAGGAGTTACACTATTTACAATCTGGTTCTGGGAAGTACTGGGCCCCTGACGATCCATATGGCGTTCTCACGAAATTTAAACACGCCAAGGACTCTGTCCGCCGCTTCTGGCATGAAAATGTCGACCACCTCCTTGACGTCCCTGGTTCCCATAGTCTCTTCCGGGCTCATACCGACGATGTATCTACCGGCTTCATTTACCAAGCGCTGGCCCACCCCACCGCCTTCTCAACTGCTTTTGTACCCTGTGCCGCACAAATGACCGCGCAGATTCCCAACCCTACAAGCGTCCTGAGCCCCGGGAAGAAGATCTATGATGACCTGTTACATGCGTTGGAAGCACCGGGCGGTTACTGGAATCGGATTTCTTGGGTTGCGAAGGATAGCAAGAAGTTTGCGAAGATTTTGGATGGGTTGGGTCATGTGTTGCACGGGCTGGAAACTGTGGTTGCGGCTGGGAAACCGGATATTTACATTGATCCCATGTTTGAACACTTGAAACACAGTCTTCAGACAGAGCAGGCTCACGATACGTTTTACCTGGTGGAGGAAACTTCGGATAGCGAGGCAGGTGATTACCATGAGATCAACGAATCACCTGCTACTATGGGTGCCATTAAAGATGATATCCCAATTTATGTGGTGCCGAAGGGCAGCACATTCCGTGCTAGTTCGGAGAATCTGAAAAATTATGCGGCTTTGCCAATGAAGCGGATCACCAGGGCTAGTAGACTGGGAGCGTAGTCTGCCTATTTGTGGGTTTGGACTGGTTATTGTATGGTTGGGAGCTTGTAGCAGTTCGCTATAAGGCTGGTGGTGGAGTGTATGCCTGCAAGAGAAAACAATGTTTTGTTGCTGCTTGCGGGATACTTTACATGGACCGGGTGGGGCACCGTTTGGCATAAAATATTTCATGAATTTTAATATACCATTTTTTGCGTTTATCCTTGTTAGCTACAGTCTCTCCATCTCTAACTCTGTTTCCCCCTCTACTCTCTATCTCACTCGTAAAGACTAATAAATTTGAGGTCCACAACTACGTAGAATACATACATCTCGTCCTTGTTTTCATCCTCTGATGTCCGCCGTGATTAACCGACTTTGCCAGGGCATGATACAGAGTACACGAGAACCCCTTGTAATTCATAGACAAGAACCCCTCATATGGTGTAACACTCACAGCCCATGTGCCGAGTCTTGAAAATTGCACGCCATTGACATAAGGGCATGTAGAATTGTCGGTGCACCGGACACAAGAGCACAGCCGCGTTCAAGTTGTGACAAACATATCTAGAGTGAGTCTACCGTTCTTTGTTTTGAGCCTTATTGTGTGTAACCATTTACTTCTTTATACCATCGTATTGACTCATTATGTTCGCTCAATGCTTCTTTTTGCGTTTCCGGTTGGCGTCAAGAGGTAGATTATCCTTTTCACTCAAAGTACTTTCTGACAGTGACACAAAATCTTCAACCTATGGCACACCCATTCATAGCTCTAGAGGAAGTAGTTTATTAATGACAAATTCACGATTGACAACTACGGCCGTGTTTATTACACTCTTGCGTCAACCTCCACTTTAGTCACGCTCTCGGCGACTTTTTTCCAAGTAACACTGCACGGAGGGATGCATATGAATCATTTACCCAGCCAGGCTAAAACGCAGAAGAGTTGTTTAGCAGGCGACATGCAGACTACGCCTCAGATGAGGAAATGCGCATGATGGGTGCATTCAAGGGCGGTCTGGCTGCAGAAGTAGTATTTTTTGATAGGCTGGTGATCTGGTTGGGCGGTGTTTAGGATGCGGTATTCTACACCGGATATGATACGAATTGGAGGAAAGCATGAAGTTGCTTTTAGCGATTAGAATCGTGTGATAATGGGCTTTTTACGGCCCGTGAATAGATGACCTCGTTGCAGAATCCCACGCTACTCTAGACGGCGCTCGTTACGGCCAATAGCCTTTTCGGACTTAGTGGCTATATTACCGCTTTGCCGGCGTGTACTACTCTTCAAAATAAGCAAATATTACCCACGCAGAAGCCATTACACTGCAGTTAAGAAATATCATCACTGTACAACAGCTCATCAAATGGATACCCACCGTAGTTTGTGTGTGCATCCTAAAGTATGATTCTGGTCATTCATGTCGCTGACAACCTTGAACTCCAGATGTGCATGTGCGATTATCATGACATGGCTGTTTTGGCCAAAAGTAACCGATCATCTGGGGACAGAAATGTGCCCCGTGATATACCCGTACAGTAGTAAGACTCCGGTAGCTGTTTATTTAGACGCGTATATCTCTCCGGAATCAAGGCCAGTTGTTTACGCTGTAGAAACTACCCCGCTCATATACCCGAAATGATACACGAGGTCTAGAAATGAATCGTCTGCAGGTCTTCATGTCTCCGGAGTTTACGGACTCAGCCTTGGAGTGGCTATTCATCATGATGTATGAAAGCGCACATATGTATGTACCAAACGAGCCAAAGGTTGCACTACATGGACTACTCGCCAGTGTTAAGCGCGCTCATTTCAACAGGTAGTATATAGAGTCGGAAATCCATGCTATACCCAACGAGTCCCCTAATATACCCCATATGCACCTAACACGTCCTGTTGTCATCGGCATGCAGACAGCCGACATTGACCCGAGGTAGGACACCCTCTAATACATACATATGTAAAATGTATCAAGCTCACAAGAGCCGGCAGATAGTGAAAGGAATATGCGCTTCGTGGAATAATCCCAAATTGGACAGGACACGTCAAATGCGCCAAGGCAGACCGGAAGCCAAGCCCATCGATGGCATCCCTATGGGCGGAAATCTCCATGATACTAACAAATAGAAATAAAACCCACCCATCAATAACACTATTCGGCCCTTGAGCAGTTGACCAAATGCGGAATATGATACCGTCATTGACACCTCCGCACTTGCCTTTTATTTTTAGCCAGGGGACGCGCAGGATCTTGGATTGTATGACAGGTTTTGTAAGGTGCTTTGGTCAAATAACTCCTTTTGGTAGACAATGACGCCCAAGGTATGGCTGTGTTTATTTTTGGACGCTTAGATAGGGCTAGCTTTTGAACGTGCAACTCAAACGTCGTACAGCTTGACTTCTCAGTTGCTTTGATATCGTCGATTGAGGAATGTATTCTTTCCAATGGATATTCAACAACCAACATCTAGACTCTTTCGTCCCGACGAGACTGATTTCATGTACAACTACCTGCTACGTGGTTACAAAGTAAGGAATGTGATTTGAAATTCTAGATCACGTCATAACTTTACCCGGGTGTCATAGTAGAACCTACCGACGTATGTACCTCCCCGGGCAGCTTTTACTTCGTTCCAAAGAGAGCGGAGAGATTTCAGTCATCAGCAGGTCTCATCAGAGGGGAATATAGTATGCTGATGATACACAAATCATGCGGTGATCCCTGGGGAACTAAGAGTGACTTTTAGCTACATAGAGGGTGGGTGAACAACCCCATTTTTAGCGGATAGTCGCAGGGTATCACAGGTGTTATAGGCAAAATGTACCGGTCAAGGGGTCTGACGCCAAGTTGATGCCGATGTTTCCGCATACTCTTGTCGTATGGATATATAAAGATGAACATCTACCCCGCTCTCTGACTCTCATGACTCGGATATGTAATCAAACCATCTAATCAGCATTTCTAACCAACTCATCTAATGTACTATGCAAATCAAGCTTTCTAGGCACCAAATATTTCTAACCAGTCTTTCTAATACACCTTTCTTCATACGTCACAATGTTAGACGGAGCCAGCGCCGCAGCTTCACTGATTGCCCTTCTCGGGTACTGTCTTAAAGTCATTATCACAATCCAACAACATTGCCACCCATCTTCCAACTTCATCAGACAACATGTAGAGTTCGGTATCTTCTGTGCGAGATTTCGTCATATGTACCCAGTTCTCAAAAAGCAACTCGAAGACCCCCGTACCGAGCAACTCGACCGGAAGTGCATTGCCTTTTCGATCTGGTATATTTCCAAGGAGCTCCAGGCACTACAAAATACCTCCAAGAAGTACGAGCCCAAGAAGTACGAGCCCAAGGCAGAGCCAGAACCAAAAATCCCACCTTCTTCTTCAGAAGACATTTCGGACAACGTGCCACCAGCTCCCTCTCCACCTCCGACTAAGACATCAAAAACCCTTGTACGTCGGGCTCCTGAGTCTACATCGACACTATCGTTCTCTACCTTTTCAACAAACAGTCTCGTTGGCTTTTCCGACATCTCGGAAGAAGGGCAGGAGGTTAACACTGAGCTTCTATCGGGGATCCACCAGGGTATTGGACTCTGGCACCGGATTCGGTGGGCTATGATAGACCACAGAAAATTCGACGGCATGGTGGTGTCTCTGCGGAATGTGCTGGGCGGACTGGAAAGTTTGATAAGCATCAACGAGGCAGCTTTAATAGCAGACACGGGGACCCGGTCGAGAGGAGGCAAGGACAAAGCAAACTCGCCCTCTCTACGTGTGTTGATTAAGAATGCGAACGCTTCATCTATGAGAAGTGAGGAGCTTATTGCGAAGCTCAAAGAGGATGGCAGTAGTGTTGCCGAGAAGAAGTGGATTCTGGTGGAGTTCATAAGTCAAAAGATGAAGGTTTTGACAGCATCTATTGAGGCGCGTCTGACGGAGATACCAGCAAGCCCGAGTCGTATGAGTCTAGAGTCCTCAGTGATAGAGATGCCGTTGGATATGAACCGGCTGTTAACTCAATGACGAGCATCCGCTGTAGTCATTTCAAGTTGAATACCACCGATCTAGTGGGGCAGTTTGGTATAGATACCTTTTCATCGCTTGGCGTGTACGAGAGCAATCTCAGTAATGATGGATTAGGAAGACAAAGGTAATATGAATCTCGGATAGAACAATACAATAGAAAACTTGCTCATCTACTCTTCAACGTCGTAAACTTTTATAAAACATTGATGACGTCACATTATGCTACCTCATAATTTCATAAGTGTCCACGCTACCACTAACCATAAACGTGACTGTGGGTAAAAGGACTTAAAACCAGCATGTATTATATTCACCGATTAGTTAATATAGAGAGCTCTTTCTCAGGTGCTATCCTCTCCGCAACGCAGTTTTCTTACTACTCACTCGTGCTTGCTACTTAGAAACTGATTAAACATGAGATATGTATCTGCAAGTGGGAGGCAAGTGAGAGCTTATGTGAACATTGTTATCGGAGTGACTGTCAAGAGCAAGCCTTATAGCACACAAGCATGGATTTGAAGATTAACCCGTTCTGGCTGCTTTAGCTTACTGAAGACTAAACTAACACATTCAACCACAATACTCTCCAAAGGCCAACAACAGCGGTACTACTACATTGACTCTTATGAAGTATGTTCTCTCTGCACTAGAGCTATGTTGTCATATAAACCGAGGCCCTAAGTGCTTACGATCTTAAAGCCAACACAAGTTGCAAAACCTCGTTAACGGGAGTTATCTTCAGGCTTTTGCAATTTAGCTTGATTGGTTGATAAATTGTAATCAGGGTAGTTCTCAGGGCGACTAATCATAGGCCAGTGTTTTCTAAAGCTTGTTAGTTGGAATGTAGATGTTGCTTTAAATAATTTGTTTCTGGTGCTTTTAGGTGATAGGCGTCGAGCAGAAGTCTCGCTAGATGAGCTACTCTAAGCCAATAAAATATACTAAGTAACGTGAGGTTAACGTCCCTTAAACCACAGCCGATCTAAGGACTTCACGTTGAACTACTCAAGGTTAGGTTCATCAGTGTCAGGTCTCACCGAACAAAGAACAGAAACACGTCTGCAGGTACTTTATGATAGCTGTCTACCCTTTGGTTAGCCGTGATTACCCAGTAGTTCCGTGTCCTCCGAATACCCCCTTGCCCTGCTTTTTCAGCGCTACTTATGCGAAATCCGCAGATTCACCATAAAACTCACACCCAGCGCAACACACTATCGGACTGCTCGTAAGACGGTTCCTCCACTCGATCTCTAGCAGTCAGAATAACGAGCAAAACAAAACTAGTACAACAAAAAACAAAAGCCACCATGCTCCCGAGTGTGAAAGTCGGGTGTCGGCTAAATGTCACCCGAGAAACAACTTCACCACGTTCCGGGTAAAGAGATCGGGCTCCGAACCCTTTTCTAAGAAGGAGACGGATGTTTGATCCAGCAAAAAGGAGGGTATCCAAAGGTGAAACTTCACGTGGGCCGGCTGTGGTGCTGACTTGTGGCGCCAAAGGTTGAGTTGATGAAGATTAGGGCCTAACAAAAGGTGCCGTAATGGGCAAGTGCCTACTCCTCCTTTCGGTTCTTCTTAATCGTCGGTTGTTGTTGATACCAGGACTTGAACTTCCTGAGCGTTTTGTCTTTGAGCCGGTGAATTGCCCTGGCCTGGGACATCCATGGTGTCTCTCGCGGGACTGCAGCCGACTTGGCGAGCTTGTCTGCTTCCTCGTTGCCATGTACATCGAAGTGGCCTGGCACCTAGATATAGTGGACCTGGACGTGGAAAATGGTTCTATACTGTTCTATCAATTCTTTGGCTTTGTCGACCTCATGCTGTGAGGATCCGGTTCTTGTCGCAGTTGTGAAGATTGGCCTGGGGAATTATCTGAAGGCTCATTCTGATGGCCACAAGTTCAGAATCAGCAACTTCATGCCACTTGCCTATACAACAAGTGCCCGCCATGATCTTTTCATTCCTTTTCTCGGCGTACCAGCCCGCTCCGGTCCACCCGGTGGCGAGCATTGAGCCGTCCGTATAGATCCATACGTCGGGTTCATTTTGACGGTGTGATCTTAGTGCCCGGTGGGCGTTAGCTTGTACTGGGTAACGGGCCGCTGGACTTGAAAAATGGATTCTTTTAGGGTTATAGCGAGGAATAAATACACATCAATCAATTAATCTATGACGTTGCGTTTGGACCTACATATGTACTGTACCTGGCTACGGTGGAACGTGTGTATTTTACCGCCCGACCGGGATCATCATCGAATGTGAATTGAAATCGTGAATTAATATGAAAAACCCACAGCGCGTCTATTACCGCGATATCAAACATATAAAAGCCTATTTGTGTGTCCTAGTTAACCATTACTTAACATAATTGGAGCGTACACATGGATTCACAATATCTAGGCTTTTATAGTTTTTTTCTTTTTGCCAACCATACTATTCTCGACTGATTGGTATATTTTTACAGATTTCCACAAAATTGATTTTACCCGCAAGAGAGCATGGAACATGTCAACATCGAAACTCCCACCGCCTTCCTTTCATATATTACGACTATTCAAGAAACGACATGACCTTCGACGGATTTTTGATGCAACAAATACCCCAGATTCTTCGCCATTGAAACCAGCGCGAGAATCCCTTGAACAAAACACGACAGCATGTCTTGATACTCTTGAACGTCTTAGTGGCTCCGTAGTTATACCGGAGTCCTTGGATGCCAACTGGAGAAGTTTTCGTGATCTGATAAAGAAGTATCAAGACTTTCGAAATCTTGCCATTATATTGGGGGCTACGACAGCGGAATCTGTGGGCCAAGGAACAAGACTCACCATTTTATCATTGACTGTACTATTATCTCACACCATAGTGCATTTGATTTGCCTGCTTGATCGCCGCTGGCTGTATCTTAGTACCCAGACAGTTCAGGAAGAGCACCAGTGGCTATTGAACTCAATTCCAGCAATACTGGAGATCGATGTCCCATGGAAGAGGTATCCACAGTACTGGACACATTCCGAAAACATTGAACTCTTGCCAAGACAAGAAGAAGCCTGTCTGAATGTTATTGCAGGCGGGAGATCAACAGAGCTTGTTAACTTGGTTTCTACCCTCGACAAGCTCAACGGTTGGAATCGATTGAAATGGCGAACACGACAAAATGAGGCATTGCGGCAGGAAGTCCTCCATATTAACAACTTGCTAGATGGAATTGTGGGGATATGCAACTGTGAACGATGGGCCGGACTCATGCGTACACTACCTCCTGAACTCGCCCGCCAACAAAAGTTACTTGATGGATTGTCAGCTCGCGCGAACTTCCACGTTAAGTGGACAAGGCCCGATGTATTGGAGAAATTGCAGAAGTGGTTAGGTATGGTGACCCACGAATTCGATCTGGACCAGACTTCGCCGCCGTTCAACGGATCATGGGGAAATATTGGACAATGGTTTGTGGAATCTCCGCAATATCAGGCGTGGAAAGAGTCGGCACCAGGGACAAATGGAAGATTCCTATGGTGCTTGGGTGGAAGTAGGTGTCACACAATATTGTGAAGACGCATGATGCTAACGATAAAACTAGTTGGTATGGGAAAATCAATTTTGATGTAAGTGCAGATCGTAGAACTGTAGCCAATGAAACGGAAGCCCTCAATCGAACACTTGACATACTGACTGCCGTGTTGTTAGGGAGGCTATTGTGCGCCAACACCAAGCACAATTGCAACATCTTCACATGCGGGAACGCCCTATTCGGGTAAAAGTTTACTTCCATGAGCAGTGGCCAGTCGTTGAAACTTCGTTGTTGCGTGTGATTGTATACCAACTACTGTGCCAGATTACAATACCAACAGATCGTCTGGCATCAATCTACGAACAGCTTTGTGTGGACCATGTTCCGCCTCCTGACATTGAGCTTCTTTATCAACTACTCCAGGATTTAACCACTACATACCAGATCTATTTTTTTTTAGATGCTATTGACGAGTGTTATGGACTTGACGAGCGCCATGGCTACGGGGGATCCCTAGGTTCGATGGCAAACAAGGTTATTCGTACGCTGACGAAACTTGGTTCTACACCACGAATAATTTGTTTTTCGCGGAAAACCTCGACCATTAATGAACAGGAATATCCCGAGTTTACCTTTTGGAATATTAAGGCACATGATTCTGACATTGAACATTATATCAATTTCCGATGGGGCTCAGAGCCAGAGCTAAATTCAAACGAAGCTTTGAACTCTAAACGGGAAATCATTAAGCGCGCAACGGCAAATGCCCAAGGAGGGTTAGTAATACTCCCACCAACTCCCGAGATCACTACTAATTGAACTGTGTCACTAGATTCTTGCTATTATCTGTCCAAATTTACAAGAAATGGGACTTTGAGCTATTTGCTGCCCTGGAAGAAATGCCAGTCGCGGTTTTTGAACGGTACCATACTACCGTTGCCCGCATTCTTGAAACGCCACAATCTGACGTCATTCACACAATCATGGCCTGGGTTTCTATCTTGGGGACCGTATCAGTGCCCGACGATCTTCCTTACATCGTGTCTGAACTACCAACATTTACTCTCACCTCCATATCACCTCTTATTGACGACAGTCTTGGTATCTTGGAACTTAGACAAGACCATATTGAATTTTCTAATTTGGTTGCGCAAAACTTTGTCTTAGCGGAGTTCTCGACTTTATTTCCACAGTTCGAATCTACCGTGCGAACCCAACTAGTTGATCCAACTCCAGGGACCAGATCGGAACATTTGTTGGCAAGGTTTGACTCCTTCAACAAACGCCAACACATCACAAATCCTCCACTCTATAACTAGGCCCACCTCGGTGCATAATGCGGCTAGATAAATCGGTTGTGGTTTCTAAGGCTCAGGTATACGTTGGCGAATAATCGTCACAGCTTGCGGGTGCCTTCCCGGTGAATTTTCGAGACGTCAATTATTCATTATAAGCGGACAAGTAGGTGTTCCCTTTTTAGCGTACGCTTCCTCGCTGCTTGGTTTATTTTTATACTGCTTTAGGATGATGGTGGATGATTTCTTCATGAACTGATACATACTACTTATTGTGCTGCACAAGATTCAAATATGGGCCGATATATCTTCGTGACTTGCGCTTGAAGAGGGTTCCCATCACCCGTGTTGTACATTCATTTTTGTAGCCTTCAAAGCTTTAGAACCCTTCACAAAACTTTCACTAGTCTGGCCAAATTCTACTTCATGCATCCCATCTTTCTTGGGTTATTGGTCACCTGAGGGTACAGGTCACATTACAAATGAGGATGGATTTGAGGGTTGGTGCCCAATGAGTCTTCTTCAAACCTTACTCGATGTAAATTCCCACAACACTGATCTTGGAATAAGCGACCCACGGTTTAATCAACTAGGTTTAAGGAACTTGTGGGCGGGCTGGATTTTGCACGGTTGGGTCGTTACGCATTATTGCACATGTAGTCCATATTCCTATCATCATGCCTAAACAGCACGCCAGCCGGGCGTTGTATATACGGCTGTAATCTTATTGCATCAAGTTAAGGCTTTCTAAATGCCATGAAGGGACTTGGAGGTATCGTGATATATATCTTCATCGGTGGACCGTCGTATCTCGAGGCATTTCGACATACTATTTTCTCGTTCGCACTCGCATGTTTCGAAAAACTTATATCATCTCCTCCACTTCTTGTGTATCGGTCCATTTCATTCTTTCTCGATTCCCACACTTCCGTGATGGTAGATCCCGCCGGAGCTGCCATTGCAGCGGCAAAACTCACAGTGGAAGCCGGTAACCTCTGCCTTGAGGTATATAACTCCTATCCAGCTTATTTCGAGATTACTGTTGAAGTAGAAAAGCGAAAGATAAGTCTCGTGAAAACCATCAAGACACTCCGCACCCATGATGGCATTTCGACTAGAAATCTCCACGATGAAGCGGGGGCGTTAATTGGTGCACTGAAAGGTTCTAAATAGCGGGGAGATCTTGAGCAGGCTATCTTGGACCAGCAACGCTTTGTGGACAACCAAGCTGTTATTCTAGATAGAATGAGTAACCTGGTTTCTGAGATTCGGCCACCATGCTACAGACCAGGAAAAGGCAACAATAGGTATGATTTCTCGCTCAAATCACGGTTGTGGTTTCACTTTACCAAGACTAGGTGGGGACATATTACAACACTGCTACAAAGTACTCAGCTAGCATTGGACCGAGAAGTGGGTTGTGCCACGGAAAGGCGAGCGCTTCTGGTTACTCTCCAAAAACACTTCTCTGAGACTACCCACCACGAAACATCGGCAATAACAATCCTAGATAGGGCTGGGTATGCTCCGAAAGGGTATCAAAGTCTTATTCGGGATCAAATCGCTCTGATGAAAAAGAATGCCAATCAACAAAGTTTTGTCTTCCACGGCCCAAGTGAGTCCTACGCTGGTCTGTTTATCTCATAGTTCAATTTCACTAATGATCAAACTAGCTGCCTGTGGAAAGTCAACTGTAGCGTATGTCACGTTCACAATCAACACTCAAAGTCATTGACTAACCCAGCCATGCAGTGCCGCGCTGAATGAGCACCTGCAAACAGATGCTTCTAGAATCGTTGTCTTCGTCAATTGCCAGTCCACAACTCTTTCAACGGAACGTGACGCTCTCATGCACATGGCAGAGCAACTGTTTACCAAGACTAACTACCGTTCATTGTCTCCAGAAACTCTGGAAATGATGAGCCGTGCATTGCCCATCACCTCTTTTAGTATTAAGTTACTGAAAGATGTCATCATCGATTGTGTACGAAATAACGCAGTGGATGTTATTGTGGACGGGTCAACTGGAGAGAAGCAAGACCCGTTTCTAGTCTTTTGTCGAAAGCTTTTATGCGACCATAAGGGAGTTCGGACAATCTTCTTTTTGCAGGAAGAATCAGTAGATAAGTCTCTATCCCTCGTGAATAAGGATGACTATTTAATTTCGATATCCGACGAGGCAGTCGATTTTCTTTTCCAAACGGCCACAGAGGTTCATCCGTTGCTGGCTCGGTATGAATCTAGTATCATCAAAGCCCTGAAGACCAGTTGTAAGGCAAGGTATGCACGTTGAATTGAGATCCCGTCTACTTTGCTTCAACATGAGTGTTAACCGCAGTGTCCAGCTACTACATAATCTATGCGTTACTATTTGAGTTGTGTGGTACAAACTCTATCGCCGAAATTGAACACTATCTCCCGATTGCAACTTTCAATCGTACCTATATAAACCAAGTCAGCCAAGAGTTAGCCCGATCGAAGGTCTCAAGTGCTTATGACATCATTGTCATTGTGCTTGTGGCATTGAAGCAATGGGCACCCGCAACAGAAATCGTGTCTTTCGCCGCGGATATTTGCCAACACATGTCTGCCGTTCCGTCAGCAGGAGTCCCCAGGCGTAGGCCCATGAAACCAACAGAACTGGAACAACAAGTTCGGTCAACTACTACCAACTCAAGCTTTTTCCTTGTGGAGCGAAACGGGCAATTCGGCCTTCGGGACTCAGGTTGTATCGGAATCATTCTAAACTTCGTGCAGTCAGGCTTACCAAACTTTACCGATTGGTTTGTTCGAGCATATGTGCGGCAAAATCGCCTGGAAAACCCCATCTGCGCTCAGATTGCCAAACGTGTGGCTCTCGTATACCCAGCATCTTGCAATTTGTTCTTGAACGAGGTCGATAAAAGTGCCTACTGGACTTCACTCTTGAGGGAGACGACATCGACAGTCTTCAACAACAGCCCACTTGATTACCTCCGGTCTTTGGGTAAGGACCGCTCCATCGCAAAACATCAAGTCCAAGAAAGTCCGGAGGCATCTGGATTATTAGGTTTCATCGCTGTGGAACCCCCGGTTACAGGGACTACTGGAATCAACGGTCGAACAGGTGTTTCTTTAGTAACATAGAAAGTTGACAACGGGTACATACGTATTACTGTTAACCCTTTTTCCGCCTAGACAAATGCAATACTTGTGGGGTGGCGTTGTGATATAACAGAAGAACCCATTGAGGGACATAGAAAAACAATATTACAAGTGGTTGTCTAGAAATACATCCATATGTTCGTTCCAAGTCCATTTCCCTAATAACAAGTCTCAAATCCTTTTGCACTTACAAACCTTTGATCTTTCGCTCGCAGGCTTGCTAGACCTGTCATCTGTCGTTCGTCAAATTCAATTAAACCATCCTTGGGCCCACGTAACAACCCTAACACTAAACATCTCTGATGTGGGCCTAGCCTATGGAGAAACTCAATACGTCACTTACATGAAGAGGAATCACACTTCCTAATCTGGTGAAACCCCTCCACTTTAACCATAGGATTAGTTCAACACATATTTTTCTCAGGCAAGGCAGATTACTCTGTGAAAAGTGCCGTTGTGGTATGAAACTTCAATTTTCTATTCGCCCTGCTGTCTTGTTCTATCTTATGTACATTGTTCCTTCGGGGAGTTTCAGTCTACTGGTCGGACGATGGAGAGATTCACGAAACCTGTTTGGTGGGTTAAACTGGAACGAAGTGTGATAGTATTGCATACAA
This sequence comes from Huntiella bhutanensis, assembly GCA_002018275.1. Taxonomy (NCBI): domain Eukaryota; kingdom Fungi; phylum Ascomycota; class Sordariomycetes; order Microascales; family Ceratocystidaceae; genus Huntiella; species Huntiella bhutanensis. The sequence goes on from MJMS01000007.1 coordinate 265,150, forward strand.
CATGCAGTAGCCGCCCTACTACATTGTGATCCCCGTTTATGTGCGTAGAGAATTCGGGGACATAGAACCAGTTGCACCTACTTGATAGCGGAGTGTGATAGATGCTCTAGACAACGCCTACCCAACCGTTTTTGTGTCTGGCAGTGAATGGGCAAGTAAAAGTCAGGCACACCTTTCAGTGAACCTTATAAAAAGGTACACATCTCCTCCACCATCTTACCATCAGACTTCAGATGTCCATCCGAACTTCCCAAACAACCTTTTTCATCACAACATAATGTTAGACGGTGTCAGCGCCGTGACTACTATTATCGGCATCTTAGTCAACTGCTTCAGCATAATCGAAACAGTCCAACAAAATCTCAATCCATCCGCAAGTTTCATCAAGCAACATGTAGAGTTTTCTCTTTTCTGTGCGCGATTTCGTCATCTCTATCCTACCCTCAAAGCACGACTCGAAGATCCCCGTACCGACAAGATTGACAGGAATTGTATTGCTTTTTCCATCTACTACATTGCCAGTGAACTTGAAGCACTGCAAAAAAAATCTCAAAAGTATGCGCCCAAGAAGTCAAAACCAGCTCCCCAGCCTTCGCAAAAGCTACTGAAGGCCCCTCCATCCTCAACCGCTGAGTCATCAACCGCCGTCGTGGATATCCTCCCTGTGTCGGAATCGTTACTCTCTTTCGCTACATTCTCTACCCATAGTCTCCCCGGATTCTCTGAGATCTCTCAAGAAGGCCAGGGGGTTCGTGATGAGTTACTCTCGGGCATTCATTTTGGAGTGAGGTTTTGGCGTCGGGTTACTTGGGCTTTAATAGACCATAGGAAATTCGACAATATGGTGAAGTCGTTACGGAGTATCCTAGCAAGTTTGGAGAGTTTGATGAATCTCGGGAATGAAGTGGCCATACTAGAGCAAACTGCGGCCAGGACAAAGATATCCACCAAGGATACATCGGCATCGCCGTCCTTGAATGACTGGATTAGGGCTAAGAATGTTTCGACAATGAGAACCCATGAGCTCATTGCACACCTTCGGGCGGATGGTAGTAGTGTTCGGGATAAGAAACGTATATTGGTGGAATTTGTTGGTAAGAAGATTAGGGCTATAACATCTTCTATTGAGGCGCGGTTGATTGATATGGCACTTAATCCGATCCGGATGCAATTGGAGACAACTGTGGAGGCTAGAAAGTTAGTAAACAGGGGGTAAGTATTCTCTATAGCAATCTTAAGCGGAGTGGCCCCTCTGGAATACGAGATGTTCATCGGAAGACCTCTCGTGTTTTGATATACTATGCTTTGTATATACGATCATTAGCGGTCCCTTGGTTGGTTATGCAAAATCAATGATAATAACAATAAATGGCGTGATCACTCTCTACTACCTAGCCCATAATATATGTGTATGTGTTTATTGACCCAAACTAAGATATTCCCATCATCATGCTCATCTATCTCTTCTAATGAATACTGGTATTTACATAGACTCCACAACAACCCGCTCGTCTCCTGCACGACGGGAATTCTGCTTGTTTGAAAAGACGCGGCGGCGCTTAATAAGGGTAGCATCAATAGACTCCCCACGGCGCTCAACAGACTCATCGTCCTCAGTCTCGTTATCCTCAACGCTCTCCACAGAAAGAGCCTTGTTAGAGGTAGTGGACAAGCCACTGCGGCTAGCGCCTGAACCATTACCAGCAGCCTTGGCGGCACCAGTGCCAGTAGTCCCTCCGGTGGTCTTACCGGTACCCTTACGACCAGTACGACCGGTGCTGGTGCGGGCAGAGCCGGTGGTTGCCGCTCTAGTAGTGGTCGCCTTGGTGGTCTTACTAGTGCGAGTACGAGTAGACAAGGAAGTAGCAGTGGCGCTAGTAGAAGTGGCAGAAGCAACAAGGGCAGCATCAGTGATACTATGGGCCTTGAGAAGCTGCTCAGCAATGTTGATACCAACGTCATCGGAGGTCTTGGCACTGGCGAGGCCCTTCTCAGCGGCGGAAAGATCAGCATCGTTCTGCTTCACTTGGGCGTCAATGTCAGCCTGCTTCTCGACAGACTGGATGGTGCTCGGATCGTTGTCAGCGGGGGTGACGTCGTCTTGCTGGACGGCCAGGCAACCACCATAGTCATTGGCGTTCTTGCAACGAACAGTGCAGAAGTTTCCGGTAGATCCTAAAGTGGGTTAGCGTGGTTCGTCTGAAGGTTCATCACAGTTTCACTCACCACCAATGCAAGCTAAGTCAGAAGGCATGGTCACGGTCAAAGTAAGGTTACCAGTGCCGAACTGGGTTGAATCCTGAGTGACAGTCAAGTTGGTCTGACCATCAATACCAAGAACATTGCTAGCCTCATCAAGATCGCAGGAGAAAGGTCCGGAGCCCAGAGCAGATCTCTGATCGACGGTGATGACCAAGTCACCACCCTTCTCAACATGGGTGAAAGCACCCGACGCAATAACCTTCTCAGTTTCACCGGACTGTGAGACACCACCCTTGAGAACGGTACGTCCACAAGCGTTCACAATGTTGGCGACAGTCTCGTCCTGCGAGATGAAGTTTGCGTCTCTGGGGTCAGTTAAGACAACTAAAAGGTGATTCGAAGTTAGTCATCTGGTTACACATACTTTGATTTCACTAGGTTGTGGAACAACCAGTCAAGGAAGGGGCAAAATACATACCAGCCATGGCAGCACCTTCACCCATGGTACCCTTAGCGCTGACCAGGACACCTTGGGCTCTAGCCAAAGCAAAGGTGGCTGAGATAGCAAGAGCGCGGACAAAAGAAGGCATATTGGAATTGTGTGGAGGAGGAAGTGGTTATAAAAGAAAAGAAATTAATATGAACAGAAAATAGAAGTTACAAGATAAAAGACAGCGCAGCTGTAAAGAATAGAAGGCAAGGAAAGCAAAGAAACAAAGTACTACAGACCGGCTGTTCGAAAGAAGAATAGAACCACGACCGAGGAAGATGTTGGTGACGATGGAGATGAAGACAACAGACAAACCACATTAGAGTTCAGCGTGGCGTATATATAGTTTATATCAACTAAGCATACTCGTAAAATCCAAACTGCCAAGACCCAAGACCCTACCAATCGCCGACTCGTATGTACATCCACGTAAATGCAAGTCCACCCACCGCCATAATGTCCCGGAAAATCACTCAGGGCAACACACACCGAGCATGTACGCGTGTAAGTAACCCCCGAAACCAAATCTCTGGCACCGACAGCCACCGCTGTATCAGAGTCGGACCACAATTAGATGCCATTGACCCAAGTATAAGGCTTGGCCAAGTACTCAAAGGCCTGTCCGTTTCGACAATTTCGGCCGTCGTTGATTCTCCCGGGACGCACGGATGTCACCCAGCGGAGGAGTGGCACCATACCAAGACCACTAATTCAGTTCGACTCGGGCACGGACTCGTTACAGTGATTGACAGTGATCTGGAGATCCTGTATACGCCGGAAGGATAATTTCCTCTTTAGGACGTGGCAATTAATCAAGCCCAGGGGAGAGGCCGCTTTGTAGTTTCAGAATGGGCTGTTGTGAGGTGATCGCTGATCTGACAAGACGTGTACAGAAGAAAGCTTAGACGAAGGCTCTCGTGATATTTATATTCAAGAAACGGAGAAACGACCTGTTCACGGCTACAGTATTGCGGAAACGGATCAATACAGTTAACTTTATTCCCGACGATTGTTTCTTGGTTCTTCAAGGAAAAAAAAAAAAAAAGCCTTAGGAATATTACCCGAATGTGGGTACCACAGCGTCCAGAATTACCTTGTTTGTGTCACATCGTTCTTGGCATATGCACGAAGCCCCTAGATGACGTTTTTTTCGGAAACCTGTCTTACGACGACTGTAATAGACGTCTCAACAACGCGCGATCCTTCGTTTAGACCACAGAGCTACTTACATCGCCGACCTGTTTCGGATTTCCGGCGTGCCAAGGAAGACAGAGCGGTGTTTGCTAATTTCTATCATCGGATGGTTGGGATTGGGATATGGCTTTCGGTACCTGACTTTGTCTATATAGCTAAAGATTCAGCCGGGTGTATATCTCATCTGGTAGCTCTATCTTTTACAAGTTCATCTTCACCAACTACTAACATCTCTTAATTCGCTTCTTTTCGCAACGTGCTGTGCACTGCTTTGTCTTTTTACTTTCCAGAGTTGATCTCTTAGGTTTTTCGGTTTTTTTTTTTTTTAGAACTCGCATTTATTTGCTTTTTTGTATCATATCTTCCCAAATTCGCCATAATGTACCCTTCTTCGTTCATTCTGTCGCTGGCGACCCTCTTCTCCTTGGTTCACGGTCACGCTCTGATTCTGAGTGCCACTGGTATTTCAGGATCAAATGCCGCTATCGGGTTTGGAGGTAAGTCGTCTCACTTATACTAAGTTGGGTATTTAACAAACTAACAATATCCTCGTGATAGTTGATGACAGCATTGCCCGCAACTGCTCTAACATCAGCCCTTGTCAGCTGGATACCGTGATTATCCGTGAGGCTGAAATCTCCGCCGGTATCTCTGATATCTGCGGCCGTAGTGAACTGAATGGCAACATCAACATCACCGGCGCCATCAGTAACGCTGAGTCCGCTGGTGAAGTCACCAAGATCACTGCAGGCACCACCATGACTCTTACTATTCACCAGGTTAACCAGGATGGCAAGTTCTATACCCCAGAAAGTCCCCGCCAAGCTATATCACCTAATACTAACAAACACACCAGGTGCCGGTCCGTTCACTTGTGAGCTTTTCTCTTCGGCTACCAGCACCAATGGTACCAGTCTCATAGTCGTCAATGATGTCCCTGGTGTCAATGGTAACTCCCAGGCCAAGTTCAAAGACTTTAACATCACTGTTCAGGCCCCTACCTCTTTTGATTGCTCTGAAGGTAGCACCAAGGACATTTGCCTGGTGAGATGCCGTAACAATGCGCTGGCCGGTCCCTTCGGTAACTGCTTCGCCGCCCAGAAATCTTCTTGACGTGGTGGATATGTTATGGGCAGGATACAGTAACGAGTATATATGATGTTGGTAGTTGAGTAAATACACATGTACATAAACGATTGGTGTCGTCCTTTGACTTAGTATTTTCTTTACGTTTGCTTGAAGCTGTTAGGCAATTCCCTTAGTTATCCTAGCCTCATGTCAAGACTTTCTAGTTAAAGTACCCTCGAGTTATTCTATACACTTAATAGTTTTATTGTTTATAAGGCACTTCTTTATAACTCACGCAGTGTAGTTTGACTTTTCTGATATGAAATATTATTGGCAGGCATTTGCTTATAATGTGTGTATTAGTAGTCCACCTGTAATATTATCTTCCAAGTTAACCTATTGAGTACTCACGTGTCACCCATCCCAGAAGTCAAATACGCGACTTTATGATGTTGCTGACACCCAAGACTAACATATTTCTCTTCTTCCTTCATCACAAGCCGTCGCCAAGTCTTCATGAAGTCAAATCCAAGTGTGTAAGACGAATGTTTGTTTCGTAGGGTTATACCCTATTGTACTTACACCTCGGAAACTATCCGGGGTACCCGATCTTCAGTACCTGTAATAGTACATATACTCAGTTTGTTCTCCACATTCTGAGTAGCCAGTCAAGACATGCTTCCCCTCAACGTATCTCCATAATCCCATGTCATCTTTTCTCTATATTCCTTCAAGCCTCATATGTATGGATGTACACTCCTTTCGGACTCGATTGTACTTCCCATCTCCGTGCGCCAGCGAGGCTCATGCAGGCGATGGGGATGGATCCCTTGCATCCCACTCGCATCAGCGTGAATCCGGTTCTTGCCGATCATTTTATTGTCGCTTAGGACTTACATACATAGAACACGGGGAACTGGCTCGTGATACTGTTGTCTCCAAACTCTCTCGGGCGAGAAAAAAGGATGACAAGATCTGCTATTAGGTTCTTGAGGCCTGTCCGGAGATATATCTTCATCACAATACAATGGCAAGATGGCCGAGCGGTCTAAGGCGCTGTGTTCAGGTTTCTCAAAGAAGCTTCGCAGTGGAGCAATCCGCGCGAGTTCGAATCTCGTTCTTGTCAGTATTTCTTTTTGGCGATTTCTGTATTTTTGCTCAAGTGCTCAAAATGATAGGCCATGGTTGTCTGTGTAGAAGTTAGGCATCCATTCTCATTTTAAAAGTCACTTGTTCACCTGCATGCATGGGATTGGAGTGTAAAAACTATACAATGATAAAATACTGTAAATTCTCTAATCTAATACAATTGAAGACAAATTTGTACTGTTGACCCTAAGGCACCACTAACAGTCCGCAGAGCCGCATTATTCCGATAGTGGCAGTTACACAGGACATACGTGCGTATGTACACATTAAGTTGGATATAGGGCGCACCGACTCAATCGGATTACGTAGGAAGGGGGGCAAGAAGAATCAGGATGACAAGAGGCCCTGGCTGTGACTAAAATACACGGGGATCAGGGTATAAGGGGTGATCCAATGGACCGGATGTGTGACCGTCATTGTCACGGAGTGTGACGTCCGATGTCGGCCTTACATTTCGCCAAGTCGCGCCTCACGGGCTCTACGCCAGTTAGGGGCAATGTTGACAGAACACCAAATTAGAGGGGAGGTGCTAAGGCAAAGGCCAGCAAGGAGAAGGTAAGAAAACTGATACGACAGAACAGAAGTAGTCATTTTATCAATGACAGCAACAGCAATAGCAGCAGTCGAGCAACGGACAAAGTTGGTGCAAGCGGTAGCAGCGGAGCTCTGGGACTGCAAAATGTCAATGAGAAGGGTAGATGTGGTGTTCAGAACAGCAACCATTCCGTATCCAATGATGAAAGAGAAGATACCCAGGACACCCTTGTGGATAGAATATTCTAAACCAAAACCCCAGCCAATTACAGCGGCTGAGAAGACAGCGACATAGATGGGCATAAGACGAAGACGAGCCAACTCTTTGGGAAAGTCGGCTCCTTCTTCAATTGTGGCCTTGATACGTTTATAGTCCCAATCGGCAATCTTTCCAGTGATAACAGCGCCGAAAACCATACCGAAGCCCATGGGGATGTACCAAAGACCAAGTTCAATTTGCGACAGATCGTAAATTTCCTTGAAAGATGAAGAGATGGTGGCCGTGACGGTATACCACGTGGCGTAGATGATACCAGTAAAAGAGAGCATTAGGCAGACATCGGGAAGAAGGAGGATCTTGAAGGGGTTCTGGTAGGGATTTTTGGGCTTGATATGATCGGTAGAGGGCTCAGGGGAGAGACGACCACGTCCGATAATGGGCACAAAGGCCCGGTAAAGGCGGGGAAGTGGAAGGGAACCATTACCGGCAATGTTCCGGGAGGTCTCGGGGTAGAAGCTAAAAGGGCTTGTTAGTTAAATGAGAAAATGCAAAGAAAGATGTTAAGCGGAACATACAGAAAGATCAACAGGAAGCAACCAGAAGCAGAAATAACAAGGAACCAAAAGGTAGAACGCCATCCAAGAGTCATGGAAAGAGCACCGCCAATGGTAGGCGCAATAGCCGGGGCAATCATAGGGCCAATGTTGAACACGCCAAAGAAACCTCCACGTTCCTCGGGAATGGAAATGTCACCGATGACACCGGCGCCAAGGGCAACAGTGCTTGCACAGCCGGCGGCTTGCACACAGCGGAGAAGAAGGAGTAGCCAGAAGGCGTTAGTGGGGCAAAGGGCGAGACCAATACAAGAGGCGACTAGGACTGTCATGCAGCCAAGGAAAGAAGGACGACGACCGTAGCGGTCCGAGATGGGACCCCAGAACATGGGAGCTAAAGAGACAATGTTAGTTAGGGTGAGAGAGGACAGGGAGGGGAAGACAACTTACCACAGCCTTGGAAGACTAGGTAGGTAGTGACAGTCAAGTTCATGTTACCAAGAGACTGACCAAAGGCATTAGCCATAGCGGGAATAGCCGGAAGGTAAATGTTGGCAGGGAGAGGGCTATCGTATGTGAATGTTAGTGAGTAATACCATGATGAGGTGTATCGAAGAACTTACCTGTGCAAGCCAGCCCAGGCACAGATGAAAGTTAGAGCCCATTTCTCAGGACGAGTGTAAATACTATAGAGATTTCCACTCTTAGTCCGTTGCAGGCCATCTTCTAGATCCTCGGGGCCAGTGTGAGAAGCTGAGGACGAAGTATCATGGTCCTTCTCGGATGGGGCGACGGAAGTGGGAGTTGGGGCATCGATAGGCTCAACGACTGGGGTATCGGTAGGAGCCATGGCGGAGAAAGGCGATGATGAAACGGTAGGTGGGGGTGCAGCGGTGGTCGGAGGCTTAGTTTTAGTTGTAGATACCATTGTCGAATGATTAAAGAGAGAACGGAGAACAAAGGTAGGATTCGAAGGTGGGAATCGGGTCCTTTATAATCGGATCTCAATCTATTCTTCAAGATACACGGACCTAGCGGAAAAGCCCGATATAAGTGTAGGGTGATATGTGACCCGGGCCGTGTTTTCAAGTAACCCAAAGTCGCACGATAATGAGCCGGCAGGATGGCTGTTATCAGATCAACACCGGTATGGAATTTCAAAGCACCAAACACTGACAAGACCGGAATAGGTAGACAGGAACAGGGATGTATCTTGACTACTACTGATTATGCAAAGTGGGCACAACAACGGGCTGGTTATGTCTATTTGGTGGCAGTTAAAATATGCCAATACGGGAGACGGGCTACTGAATTTACGGAGGGTATGTGTAGTGACGGAGAGAGAAAGAATGCAGTTGTCTATCAGAAGACAGTTGCGTGTCGTCAAGAGTGGGGACAATAGAGTTGTCTCCGTGTAGTGAATATAGAGGAGAGAATGGGAGGATTGCAGACAGCCGAAGTGGCTGCGTGTGTGTGTAGTGACTTGTATGTGTAGTGACTGTGTGTGACCAAAGCGATACCAAGAGCCGCAACGAATCGAACGAACGATAGGTTTACGGGCCGAGTGGCTTGACAAGGGTCAGGAACAACACCGATATTCGCAACAACGGGCTTGAAGGCTCTATGGTGTGAATATGGTCTACGAAGATTCCCCGTCGGGAGTCTTATACGGGAGTGGGGGGATGATTTAAGTGATATTTCTACGAGTCACGACGCCGTCACGAAATGACTATTAACTATACAAGTTCCTTTAACAACAGCAAGCCTAGGGAAAGCCGAAGTCACTACAGAAACCCAAAAGATTAAAACAAGTTGGTAGGTGTGAAGGATTTGGGACTGTCACGCCAGATGAGTAAAATATGAACCAATGGTAGCACTTTGGACATATGACGGATCAGCCAAAATTTCCCCGATCGGAGGGCGGGAGCCCAAGGTATTTATGCTTGAGGCAAACTGCTGAGTCATCATGTCATTTCTAAGACAAGTATCTAAAAAGCGGGGGCCAATCAAGCGGAATCGGGCAAATGTGGGGGTGTGCGTCCGTAAATGTGGGGCCTCAAACAAGTTCGGATCCCTTAGGGTTTTTTCAGCGTAGGAGTTCATGAACCCTATGAAACAATGGTTGCAAAATAATAAACAAATTTGGGCAGGATTTTTAATCAAGGGTTACCGCTTTCTGGAAACTATCCAAGGTTCCAAGGTATTGACTGGTCAGGCTGATGTTGCACAAATTTACATGTCTGGCACAAGCACAATGATGATATCTACAAACATGCAACCAGTAGAACTTGAAGATATTTCCCGATAAACCCCTTATTAGTAAACGGCGATCTACAAAAAAGCTCACTGACCAAATGAATTTTCCAGTATTTTTTTCTAGGGTGTTGGATGGTGGCTGGTTTGTTTGTTGGTTGGGCGTGTTACCGACAGGGCGGGTCGGATATAAGGAGAGAAAGAGGGTGCCTACCCAAAGTGAGGTAGTTCTATAAGAGGCCTTGACTATAACGTGCGTGTGTTTAGATATATAAGGCGGCCTGTTGTAAGTAGTCCAACTCCGTCTTGGCGCATGATCTTCATACCTACGTGTTTTAATTTTCTTCTTCGTTTTCTTTTGTTCTTTGCCAACAACAATTGCCACCAGTCGCATGTCCCTCCCCAATGGCCTTCTCGCTTAGTATCGCTGCATCGGGGATCTCGGATAGACCGCCACAATCCCTCTCGTTTCTCACAACTCACCCGCCCAAAGTCGCCAACACTTACTCAGCTGCTCTTTCGACGCATACAACTTGCCACTACACAGTTTCCATTCAGCGGTGAACGATCATCAGTCACCGCCGTCTATCCTCCTTCTTCCTTCAGGGCTCCCCGGCGCTATGATGTCTCCTTGTTTCCACCAACTCGGCACGCACCCGCATCTGTTTTCCTTGTTGAGACCATATGTTCTTGGGTGAATTCTGCAAGCGGCGATGATCACTGCTAGGGATCTTTCGTGACCCTGGTCATTGTTCTGAAAAAAGGCAACCACCCCCTGCTAATCAAGCGAAGACTCCTCATCCATCGACCGGCCGCCACCGCGGCAGCCCTCTTATTATGCTTTGTTGGCCCTCACTGTGCTGGCAGACATAGTCAACGAGAACGATGATCTTAGTATAGCGTCACACTCGGCCACTCCCACTCCCACTGTTTTCTCCAACAGGGCGTGCTTTTCATACCTGCTTTTTTGCGGGTCATGGTCACCTCTACCGTATTGCCGGGTAATCTATGTAGCTAGCCAGGAGAAGTCGTCCCGCATGATAACCAAAACAACAATTGTATCATTCTTTTAAATACCAAACCGTCACCCAGTCTTACCGTTCCTCTGCCTTGTCGTTTCATAGTCTATTCTGCTCTTCCTTTTGTCCCATTGACTCCACATTTGATTCCATACAAACCGCTCGCCATCCTCCCCGACGCTCATACATATCCGGAACAAGCTCCCGCCAGCCGAATGGATCCCCATCACCAAGGAAACTTCTTTATCCCGCCCACATCAACCTATCCCTTCCCGCAAGCTTCTACCGTGTCATTTTCGAATTCCCTCGAAGCCAACTTTGACCAGGCATCCATAACTTCGCCTATAAATCACCATTCTGTCCCATCTGGGTCTACCCAGCAACCTTCTTCGTCGTCAACCAAAAACAATATGTCTCTTCAACAACGTCGCAGTCTACATACAACCGCTGTTGGTGTTACTAAGCGGAAGAGAATCCGCGTGTTCACCGATACTGAGAAAGCCCAACATCGCCGATTTGAGAAGAGTCGTCGTGAAAGTTTCAAAGTCAGTCTCAGTGTAAGTAACCTCTTGTATCCCCTTAAAATGTGTTACCATGTCTAATATTTTTGTCTCACCAGAAACTTGCAGCTGTAATTCCTGCCACAGCCCACACTGACCCTCGTCGTCTGTCTAAACACACCGTGACTCGAGCTGCAGCCCATTACATTCAGACTTGGTTCATCCACGCCGATAGCATAATGCCCATTATATCAGCCTATGAGCGTTCCTTAATGCCGACGTCTCCCGATACTTCCCCAAGGCATTCTCCCGTGCTCGATCCATCCGTAACCCGCGATATAATCGCCGATTTCCGTTCCGCACTTTCCGCCCTCCGTTTGATTCGGGACGGCCAAGCCCGTGTCGGCGCAACCCGTGCGGAAATCGAAGAGGCATACGAAAGAGAAAAGGAAGAAAATGACCTTGAGGAAATCACCCCGGAAGAACGGAAAGTTGAGGAACAATTTAACAGTCTCATTCAGGGTCTTGCTCTGGCAGAACCGTACGCGCCACACTCTGATGACCACATGGTCTCTGTTTCTGGTGAAACAGAAGCCGCGGCTGCGGTAGAAGTAGCTTCGGCTACTTTCAGACAACCGCAAATGTCCTACCCAAACGAATATCTCGCCGCACGCACTCTACCTCCTCTCGGCTATAATACTCTGCCACCACCAACGCCCAATGCGCCACATTCTACGACTACAGGCTCATCAACAAGCCACATAAGTCCCTACCCGCCCCAATCACTCACCTCGTCAACGCCTTCCAACACTCCCAGTCTTCCGTTTCAAGATGCCTTCCAGCGAATAGACCAGCCCATACCCGGTCAGCCAATGACCGGCCCCGTACCAACGCACTTCCCTAGACCACCGCCGCAAGCAATACACGCACACCAACGAACTCCTACTTCCCCCACAGGAGCACCTAATGTACACTTTGCTGGGTTCCCTGCTGGCGGTAATGCAATGCAACAACATGTGTCTTCGGGTAACACGGATACACGAACACCTGTCACGCAGGGATGGAATTCAGCACCGCAGTGGGGCGTTTATGACGATCATGGAACTTGGAACATTTAACTGTCATTAATTTAGACATTTTTGCATTTTGTTTTTTGGTGGATACTCGTGCTTTTAGTTATTTTGCATTATAAAAGGTTCAAAAATCATTCGTTTCATTTAGATTTGTGTAACTAGAAACCCTTAGGGTTCATATAGAAAACATACATACATACATACATACATACTCTTCCTACTCATCCTGTTGTTCTCCGTCTTCATCATGGTGACCTATTTGAACGACCAACTTTTCTTTCATGCCTCGGAGCCAATCTTCCCACTCGATCTCTGGTTGTGTCACCTGAACCCGTTCGTGATGAGAATTACAGCCTATCCAAGTCTCACGATGGGACTCAACTGCACTGTAACAAGCATCATGAATAAAGAAGCTAGCAGCACAGTCTAAACAGGTCCATGTGCCAACAAGCTCATGTAGTGGTAGGTGGCACTGCCGACACGCAAGATCCGTCCAAACAGGCATTTTAAAGGCCAAAAGAGCAGTGTCAGGGTCCTCATCAGCGTCTCCGGATGTAGCAGTAATAGACTGATGTAACAAACTAGCTACAACTGAAAGACCTTCAACATCCCCTCTCGCTGCAAGCCAACGGCGCAGAATTTGTAGAGCTTCGGCATCATTAGAGGCCTCCTGGTCTTCAAGCATAGCCACAGCCATAGTCAAATCCGCCATCTCAGTAGAGGCGATTCGCCACGGTATCGCCTTCTTATCAGGCCATTGTAGGTGAGTTCGCAGGAACATCCACTGATGTCCTTCTACCAGTGCCGCGGTCATTTGACCTTCAAGCCACTCGACACTTTCCCAGAAGGCTTCACGCTCAGCTACTTGTTCGTTGGTTCGGTCAACGGCAAGAGCGAGCTGACGACAGGCCATTAGGAAGGCTGGGGCGACGTCGGCTAGGATGGAGGCACGGCCGGAGATGGGCTGGTGGAGGTCTCGCTCGATTAGGGATAGTACGGTGGCCCATTTTGTCTCGGGGCGCCAGAGGTGAGCGGGGATGGCTAGGGGGAGAGGGAGGTGGGTTTTGATTTGGTGCCATTTCTGTTTGAATGTGGCGGTGCGGGCGAGGACTAGGGACATCTCGGGGGCTTTGGATAGACTGGCTATGAGATCTGGGAATGTAGGGTCGGCTTTTACGTTCTCTTCAGGTCCTCTAAATCTGGCAGCGACGCGCCATCCTGATCTATTCCCGCCATATTGAACCACCGGTGAATCATCACCATCGCCAACCGCGACTGGTAAAACCGAAGCAATCCCGTATAACTCAAGGATGCCCCAAATTGCGTTATAACTCTCAAGGCGGTCCATCCAACTGAAAATGACAGGCAACTCTGCAAGCATCGCCCAAGCATCTGTTTCAACCGCCTTGGCAAATGCACTCTCTGCATCTACCTGGGTCTCATCTTTTTCAGCGAAAACACGTCCTAACTCGAGATATACTCTAGCTAGCGAACGAGCTAGTGTAGGCGAGGCGGGTTCTTCCAGTAGGCTGATCACATGCTGGAGCATTTCGGCCTTTTCTGCGCCGTCGTGTAGATGTGACTGGATCCACAAGGCGGCCCAGTTATCGGCGTCGAGTTCAAGGGCTTGAGTTGCTAGATTTCCGGTGAGATCGTGGAGATCGCGGGCGTAGGGTGTCAAGGCCCGGTATAAATGGGCTGTCTGACTGAGCCAGGTACTATCCGGCTCATCGTGTCCTAGTAGCTCTTGACAGAAGGTGGAAATATCCGTGATTGTGTCAACCGTTGGATGGAAAATAGGCGATTCTGCAAGACTAGTCCATGAATCCTCATTCGCCTGTGGATACGGCAAAGTAACGGTATTCGTCAAAGCAAACAGGAAGATGTAGCCCCGTCGGATGTCATTGATGTTACCGATCTCCCGTCTCGTGAACAACATCTTAGCATAATGCGTCGCTGCCGGCTTCAACAAGAATAACGCCCGTGAGCTATGATCCATCTTCGTATCCCACTCGGAGATGAACGCAGGGTCAACTACACCCCGAACAACCCGGTCAGCGAACCACGGGACCAAAACATCCATGGCATGACAAGACAAAACCCAACGATACCAATGATATGGAACTGCCCCTTCAAGACCAGCAGCGTCATTGGGAAGACCGTCATCCAATACACCCAACTTAATAAGATCCACTACGGCCGCAGGCTCAATAAATAGACGTCCTAACCAGCCGCCTAAAATCCTCTTATATTGTTCAGGGCATAACCGGACATCAACCTGCACAAGATGGTTAAACAGGCGACGCGCAGCATACGTGACAATTCCTCTTTCCGTGTGGCCTACAGAGAACCGTGGGCGGCAAACAAGAGCTACTAGACAGCGGATAGCTAACCGGGCATGTTCTGTAGCGCCGTCTCGGAAGATACCAGGGCGACCACCCCCCTGTAGTGATGCGAAGAAGCCGTCAAAGTTGAATCGGGCGTAGACATCCGGTGGACAAACGTTACCAAGGAAGTGTTTTACCATGCGTAATTCACCCTCAGCCACCGCCGCTGTATTCGTGCTAGGTGTCGCCGGTAAATACATCTCAGCCAAGGGAACCTTAAAGTACACCAACCCGTTATCCACCTGGAACAACCCCATACGCTTCTCAATGCGTGCTGAAAGTTGTCCTACAAGACCAACACCAGGCACACTCCAATCACCATCTGCCAAACGACCTACCGCCAAGGCCGTCTCACACTCAGCCACAGACAACCACCTAAGAGCGCCCGAAACCCACAAAACAAGCTCGTTGACCTGGCCAATTTCAGTTGTCGTCAACCGCTCATGTAGCAAAGCTACGTCTTGTTCAACGCGCACTTGTCTTGAATTACCCATTGTAGACAACAGCCTTTCGATATCCGCTACGTCGTCAGCCCTGCTAATGTCGCTTAGGAACCGGTCGATCTGGCCGATGTTTCCCTCGGCTGTCTCGTTGCAGCGGTTTATAATCCGGTTTTGAAGGTCGGAAATCCATAGGGGTAACGGCGTGCCGGGGGTTGTTTGGAGACTTTCCATGGCGGCGATACGGAAGTGTAGAAGACTGTTGATGTCCCGGCCGTTCCTTTCAGCTAGGGGGATGACATGGCAGGTTAAAGAAGCCTCAATGGGGGCAAAAAAGTCCTGACACCCGGTTACAACCATTCTGAAAACACCCCGATTCGGTCCTCTTAAAAGCGGAGAGAAAACTGAGAGGAACTCCTTTGAGCCGGTCTCCGACCCTGGCCAGTTATCCACTACCAAATACACAGTCTTCTTGAGACTCCGTAGCTGTCTATTCCAAGCCAACAACGCCACCATCAACTCTTGTAGACTCCCCGCATCTCCAACCATATCCAAGGCTGCCCGGCCAAGAACCTCCAGCATAGCTCCATCAGCCATGGCCATAGACCAAAGCATTTGTCTACCCGCCGCCAAGGCCGACTCACGTGGGACTCCGTCTTTGGGTGGACGTATGAAGCAGCTGCCGACGACACATGGTGTCTTTCGAGAGATGTACTTTAAGAATGAGGCGGCGAGGAAGGTCTTTCCTGTGCCGGATTCTCCGGATAGACAGAGGATACCACCTTGTTCTTGCCAGGCGGATACCTCTTCCTGCTCGACCAACCAATCTCCCGAACCAGTCAGAGACGTTGAACGGACACTGTCCAATACAGTAGTATCAGTAACCGGGTTACTCAATGCTTGTTTCAAAGCATGCTTCAAATCCACCCGACTCTGACACTCCGTCAACCGGCCTACCACCGCCTCAACCCCACTACGGACCTCCCCCGTAGCCAATTCAACCCTAGCAACCCCGTCCGCCACATGCATCCCCGACTCATAGTCTAAAGCCGCAACGACACCCGCCTCAGTCCCACCCAATTTCTCCATCTCGGCGAGTAACTCTCCCACCACACCCTCTCCCAAAAAGACATTCTTGAGAAGTTCCTTTCCGCGTTTTCTCCGACTAGTCAGCTCAACAAGGGCGTTACACACCCGGACAAACAGGCCTAATTGGCGCGTCACGATGCCTTGGAGCATCGGGTCGATGTGTCCCACACGACAATACACGGCCACCCTTTCCAGCATGGAGCAGGCCGCATCTAGGACTGCCGTAGCCTGGCCCGCCATTGAGTCCCATGTTGTATACGCTGAAATAAGCCAGCTTAGTACATTAAAGCAAAGTGATGCCGGTGGATAAACCTGTTTCAATTGTTAGCTCTCATCTTTACATTTCTTTCACGTCACAACTTACCATAGCGACACCCTCAGCAACAAGACCTCCAACCTTCTCCACAACTTGAAGAACCCGCCCAAATACTCTCCTGCCGCTCCCCGTCTCTTGAGTCCCTTTACTATCATCCAAGTTCTTCAACGACGCCAAAACGCCTTCCGGGGTCATCTCGCCATCCAGTTGATGGCCCAGTTTCGTCGCCAGTGCCTGCACTGCTGCGTAAACCGCCTCCCATTCGGTAGTCATTGCGTCTGAATCCATTGTGTTTGTTTGATATGAGATTATGGAGGTTCTGTGATGTCGCGATGAACAAGAAGTCACTTGTTCTTTTATGAAGAAACAATGGACTTCGCCGCAATGTGAAACCGCCAAGCTGTGCTCGGACCGTTGGTCTTGCTAACCTGTCTTTGGAGACCCCGTCGGTTTTGTACGACCAGGTTTGTAGCGGGTATCAAAGTCGTAGAGAACATGGTAGAGTAGGATATAGAAAAGGTGCTGGTTCGGAAATTCATTGTTAGATTTCACCCAGTAACCCTTGCATTTGGCTTTATGGTGTGCGTGTGTGTCCCTTTTCCCTGACTCGGCCTCATGGTCTGAGACAAGGTAAGTCTTACCTTATGATTTCTCATAGGAATGAGACCTTTCAGAGGCTGGCGTGAATGAGGCTAGTGTTGTCTTTCATGGAGCCTCACAAATGATTCTGGATTGTCTTGCGACTTGGAATGTCAAATCAACAAATGACATTCTAAGGACAAGTACAAAGACACTTTTAAGCTGCCGTCCTCATCTTCCGGCTTTCTTTTCCCTTCAGGTTATAATATCTATAGCGTATGTATTGGGGGGTTTTGTTAATTCATGTAATAGTGTCTTTTTCTGTGTATAACAAGATTTAGATTTTGCTATCAGTAGTAGGTTTCATTGTAGTGATATATTAGGGCTTATAGTTTGTACATGTACATAAACTCCAAAGCTTCGCTCCTAACAATGTACATGTGACCCTTCCCAGGTACATATCATTTCTATTTAGAGTGTGTTCACAATGGATGACATAAACTTATACTACCAGTCCTATGAACTCAGAATATGGACGTTAAGTGGTTATCAAATCTTTCCACTTATAATATCACGTGATATGTTCTTGTCAACCAAGCCATGCATACGCAAGCCCATGAGAATTCAGTTACCCTCTGACTCGGCTACGTAGCCATCGTAGCCTAGATCCCATCAATCTAACAAAACACAACTCTGTCTTTCTGCGTGTATATGTGATAGTTCAACCCTCATTCCACCAGGCCCCTTGGGTAGATGTAGGCTTAAACTTATACAACTTCCTGCAGCTACTAACAATCGTGTCATTCCCAATTGGGCAAAAATCCCCGGACTGTAGTTTATAGTCTGCAGGTTACAGCTTATAAATCCCGACTGTCACGGAAATTTTCCATTGTGGATCTTATGACCTACATCTTACTTTTTATGTGAAAGTCAATCCCATCGACCTTGTTATACAACCATTGACGTTAACATGACCTGATTATCACGACGAACTGGCTCACATTTAACCCTGTTATATGTAAACTAGGGTTCTCTAGCATCAAATCAATCGATACAACTTCTGACGGAGCTCGATTTGCTCGGACCTTCTCTGAATGGGTCTTTTGCCTGATAAAAGTGTATAGCACACTTTTAGTTTCCATGTCTGGCGTGGAAGATATCGTAACCCAATAGAAACTAGTCGGCTTCCTTTCTACAATAGCCCGCACGGTTCGCGTTTTCTCTGTAGAAATTTTCGTGGATGCGTAGAGAGAAGGCTGGTGAGCGAGAGAAGAAGACTGCCGAGGCAAAGACCATGATAAAGCAAGTTCAGCCGGTAATTGCTGTTTGTCTGTGTAGCATATGAGAGAAGAGAAAATGTGCCTTTTTTTTATTTGAGTATCTTGACCAATGGCGGTCCTTTCTGTTTTTGTACTACGCAGTCGTCAATATCAAGATATCCCGACATGTCACATTCTGCCCCTGATTTTCTATGGAAGAGATCATCCCTTTGTAACACCGATTCTCCATCCTGCAGCCTGCGCGGATTTAGGATCCTGACGGCCCACCATCGATCGTTATGAGATGGCAGGAATCGAATTATCGAATATGTGCTATTCCTCATCGACCTGGGCCCAATCCGCTCAAGTCTAGTCGCCCGAGTCACCCGATGTAACGGGTCTCCTTTGGTCACCGGTGTTATAACCGGAAGGTCGATTCACACTGCCGACCATTAACGTTTCTATATAAAAGCACGTACCGAGACGGCCCAAGTTACATGTTCCCAGCCTCGGTCTGTCCCTGGACTCTGCATTAAGGATTCTGGTGATGCTACGATGTGGATTATCCCGACTGCAGCGTGTCAATGGAATCCCCCGCCATGGCCAGGAAGGAATGATGGACGTTGGAGTTACCACGAGACCTTGGCTTTACAGGTATAGAGACGGAATTCCGTGCACCTAATCGCCATCGAAAAGGGTTCTGTCACTTCCACGTTGGGGTGTCGATCAAAGGATTGGTGCCCTTTGTAGCGGTATGGTAAGATGTTGGTCAAGGTGGAAGCTTTTAGGTAGTGTTGCATATCGGATGGATTTAACCTGCAGGGCCGAGAAATCCGGTGTGCATGTGGTATCTGAGCCAAGGCGCCGTTCCACGCTTCTTCTGGAAACCCAAGACCATTCAACTCCACCGAGGCCCACGATTCGCATCCATCATGTGGTCCAGAACCCAACACGGCCGGGCAGGTATCAACCCAATATTCCCAATGACTCTCCCGACTCTGGTAGCGAAGCACTTGGAAGGCGACCTACTGCGTCAGCGTCAGAGCGCTCACCGTCAATTAACTATAGACATACCCCGCGGGAACTACACATGCCACACACGTCATTGTAGTCCACTCCCACTCGTATGTCAAAAGCACCCGCCAACTCGAGCGATGACCGTCATGACGTGACGTCTTGAAAGCCCACCTCCATAGTCAAGTACTTCTATATATGTACACGTGTGGAGACATATGCAGCGGGAACTTCTTTTTCCGGTCGTCGACGGGACCACCGACTACACCGCGCGTGCCACACCGTTATGGCACTGTCGATCCCGAGCCCCACAAAGCTATCCGACCTGCCAGATAGACTCAATAAAGTGCATATTTCGCCCCATCAAGCCCATGATTCTAATCTAGCTGGAAGCGGGACGCCGGAATGGGGCCTTCGGTTGACGTTCTGTATGTACAACGTGGGGAGAGAAAATCGCGGGTATTCGCACGTGGATCCGGTAAAAACGGAAAAAAAAAAACGACAAAAAGTCCCTAACAATGTTCCGGACCTACGCTAAACCCTAGTCAACCAGAAAAAAACTCAACCATTATAACCCTTGTGTTCGTCAATCCACATGGTGAAACTTCAATGAACCCTAAACACGCAATAGCCATGTTCACAACCCTTGCAAATGGGCTGTTGATAATGAACGCACGATTGTATAATTTACCGAGTTACGCAATTTTCATTCCATTGACAAGCCCAGCTCGCCTCATTTGACAATCTTCTAGAAGGCGAACCAGGGGGTGTATCTTAGGGCGTAACATTTCAATTAGCGCACAGGGTTAACCAGAAAGCATAACAAAGAAACGCAAGGGTATCAGAGCCCAGAAAAAATGTCCGGTTCGGAATGTGGCGTTCTAGCGCACAATTGTGCTCGCTTTCATCGGTGTTGACATTTGAACGGCAGGTGGCAGTACGAGCGGTGGCGTGAAGCAGGAAGGTGGGCTTTTTGATCCTGAACTTGTGAATGGGCGTGTAACCGGAAGCATGTGTTGTATCTTGATATCGCTAATGCCTTGTCACTTGCTTCACATGTGTAGGCGAGCGACAGATGGAGGGAACCAAAGGATATTACCGCTCTTATGCTCTCCACCTCTCGGTCTCATAACCGCCCCACACATATGCGACGGAATCTTTCTAGATGCATGGAAAAGGCATCATGTGTGAGAACCAGTTTCAGTACTCTGATATCACTTTGTCATCTATATAACTCAACTCGTTCACAACTACCGCTTCGTCATCTAAAAGTCTAACATAATCTAGCCATAACAACCGCGTTACAGTGCGCGGACCGCCCACTGAAGCTGAAACTAGTCTGGCCCAGTGCCCCCTGGAGACCCTCGGGACCGCGTTCTAACAGGGCCTCCGAAGCCTGCACCACGTCTCGTCTTCTAGAAGGTCTTTGCTTACCCCCGTTACCTCCTCATTCGTCGCAAAACTGCCGATTGTTGGAGGGAACGTCCAATTCGTTGTTACAGCTATTGGTCTGAACATGTTTCCAGCTCGTTCAGCGCTCAGCAGCTTCAGCTCAAAGACCGCGCTTTAGAAAAGTGAGAAAAAAGAAGCTGCATAGCGTAATATTCTTTTATGTCTCGCTTGTTCGTTTTGGTGGGGTGAATGGGTGAGTTGACAGATTGGTTTAGTGTCATCATAGTGCATAATAGCGGCACATCATCAAGATAGAGACCGGAAGAACCATAAATCATACACTAGCTCCCGCGCTCTAAGCCAAACTCGATTAGAGATTAACGTTCCGTCATCCAACAGAGTCCTACGGAAATGATACACTTTGGTAATCGGACCCCGCGATCCTCGTGGGTTGAATTGTTAGATATCTTGCCGACTCCCTTGCCGAACCAGTCAGTACTAAAACATGTGGGTTGTGGTGGTCTTATTGCCTAGACGCGGTCTTAGCTCAACCACAAAAAGTATAACCATGGAACCAAAATCAATTGTTTAATGCCTAGTGTGTAATTGTCGCCCTCACTCCGAAGTGACTTGCTTTGTAATCCGTGTACCCCGATACCCATGGTTTAGAACATTGGCCGTCGGAGAATATGTACATTCGCATGGTTTGCGAGCCTTGAAGCCTAGAAACCCCGCCTTCCTCTAGCATAAGTAAGATTTCGGTAAAAAAGCCCAAGCCATCGTGGTGACGAACAAACCAAGCAATTGACGAACAGCCAAGTTCTTGGCCTTAAGCTGAAGCCCGCATATTGGCGTGATATTCAAGAACTTGTCGGAGTGTCAACGTCATGTCTCAACTCTGTTCCGATAAATGTCCTGAAGATCAGGTAGGAAGGGTTACCTAGATGAGAACCTCTTGAATGCATAATCATGCAAAAGCAACATGCGCAGGTGTGCCTCGTGGCATTGCGTCAGTGGCTTGGCCATGTTCGATCTTGTCTCTAATCTATCGACGTGAACCAGAATCCATGGGTCGGCACTTGCCATTCAGCTAATTGCTGAGAGACGGCAATGAATACCATGTTGGATTTCCTTAAGCCTTGTTTCGCTAGACTAGTTTCTAGTAGCCTTGTTCATTCTCGTTTTGTTTTGCTTTAGCCTAGCCTGGTCTTTTTCTTGGTGCATCAATGGGTTCTCTGGAAAAGAGTGTCTCGGGTAAAGAACGATGTCGGGTTTTTTTATGTGGTTTGTCGAACCATTTTAGAATTTATAATCAAACATAGTTGTGTAGTCAGCCGAGGTACACTACATCAGTCATGGCACAGCCAGCTTAGACTATTTCTGTGCTGACCGTGAGTACATACATACATATGTACTTGCGGATGTACGGCAAATACGGAATGAGTGTGGTATACAACCGACCAACACCTCAAAACTTCGTGTGGTAGGGCTTGGTCCAAGCGGGATGCTATGGGTCTGTATGTGGCCCATACGCCTGGTTGGTATTCGTGAACGAGACCTGTATCGTCAGCCTTCTCGACTTCATGTGGCAGTTTTCAAAACATATGAGGCTATTGCGATAAGACCGCACTCTCCGAAATTCATCTCAACCCGAGACAAGTGCAACTCAAACATTGGCATCGCTGGATAGAAGTCTCCATTTCTCTGGCGATCATACATTCCTAGATATCACTGCGTCTCTGTGTTCCAGATAATCTATAGGCTAGCCGGGTCCGTAGATTCGTCGTCGACTGAACGGCAAACATGATTGGCTTTTTTTTCAGCTGTCCCAACTGGCATCAGGGGGGATCTAGATTTTGGCGAGTCGGAGATGGTTCGATCGGGGGTCACCCCTCTTCGTCATACAGGTTGGAAGGAAGTAATATTTCCTCCAATATTTGTTAGACCAAGCAGATAATGCCTTGTACTCGGGCGGCCGCCTGCGTGCGGGGAAGAAACCGTGGCTGGCAACTAACTATCGTCAGATGAAGAATGACGACTGAAGGAATATGGAACATTAAGCGGGCGAGGCTACGCAGTCTTGGCTCCTAGCTAGTTGTTTGCCGGGCGACGTATTGCATATAATGCCCTGCGGTAGGGTTATCAAAATGTTTGTACACACACACAGAAACCAGACGACCAGGGACATCTAAGACGACAGGGTGTGATGTCGCCATCCCCAAACGGTAAGCCATAGCAGTAGCATATTCTGCATATTGATACATTAACAAAACAGCCTAGTGATGAATACACATGCACGCCCTACAGTAGAAGACATTGTCCGTTCGCCGGAGTATATCATCGGCTTTTGTTAATACATCGGACAAACCATATACACAGTCTCCGAAGAACCAGAGAATAAACTTGCCAAGCCACACCAATACATAATATGTACAAATCAGGACTGGTTGTGGCTGGTATTGGCTATAAGTTGATGGGACGGAAGCGGGGAAACGGGAACACGGAAGAACAAAATGTCATCACCGGCTGAGTTACTTCTAGATGCAGAAATATTCTTCGAGATATTGTTCACGTCATGATTAAGCTGACGATTGGATTTTTGTCAGGCGGTCAAACTTTGCCGATGCGGTTGCAGACATAGGACTAAACAATGGGTCAGATCATCGGCGTTGTTGGGTTGCACTGCATGTGAATTGTGCAATTTAAAGGAGTTAGTTACATGCATTTGTAAAACCTTGAATTATACGGTATGCTCCATACGGAGAAGGAAAGAAACGCCTAATATTGACAATGCAGAACGTATGTACCATCTTTTTCATGATTTTATGCCTCGTGGGTGTAGTTTGATAGTCTGATAGAGTTATTTGGTGCCTGATATTGGTGGAATCATGTTTTATCACATCACACTACGGCATAACGAATTTGTCTATTTGCCGATCAATCTTCAAAGAAGAATCCATCCCGAAGTTGAAGATGCCATCACCAACACTAATGATACTTTGTTATTTTTTTTTTCCCGCTATAATAACATAATAACTCTCACGTGCTACTTCTATCGCGACCATCAAAATACTGACCCAGGAACTGACAGCCTTTTGTTTCAATCGACATACCAATTAGTCTAGTTCATCTTCTAGCCTGAAGCTTAGTGTATGTATATAGTGAATCTCCAGAACAAACAGCTGCCAAACTCACCATGATGTCTCACCCATTTGGCAGGACGGATTCATCATAACTGGATCAGGAAGAAATCCTAGGCGACGTTCATTCTAGGGTCCCTTGACGGCACCACCGAGCCTGTGCATCCAGGGGCCCTTGTCATGGACGTTTGGGGCGTGGGATCCAGGAAGAGGGACCGTGAGTTTCTTGTGCAGTGCGAAAAAGATGGGGTGGCAACTATGGGATTCCCATGGTTGTAGAATATATGCCCTATCGTGCATCAGCAAGCTGTAGACTCGTCTATCTAGTCTATCGGCTTTGAACTAAACACCTCATGCAATACCCAGCCCCTTCTCTCTATTCAGGAAATACCGTCTAAAGGGAACTTTGATGTTACCAACTACCGGCGGTAACCACACTAGAGAATACGCCTGAATTGGATATTGAGTTACCGTGCGTATTCCTGAAAAGAACCCATATTGTGTGTGTGTGTGTGTGTGTGTGTGTGTGCTTGTGTGCTTGTGTGTCTTCTTGATGGATGGTTGATGACAAGTCGGTGCTCAACTTAGGGTGTATGTTTGGTCTACAAAGTACCCTGAGGGGTCCAACTGGTCAATGCCGGGGTGTGTATATACGGGGTCTTCGCCCAAACTCACCACTTCACAGACCGGTAAAGCACAGGCTCACATGTGCCGAGAAAGACTCCCTTGCACAAAGCTGTAGAAGCACAGCACACCTTTTTTGCAGCACAAGCAAGGAGTTGGATTCTCGAAACACCCTTCACCCCGTCCTGAGATACCGGCCGTGTGTGCACATCGTGTCCGATTTGTATAAAGTACCGACGATCGCCTGTCCTTTAGCTCACTCTACTTCCTTTTTCTCTCCACCGCACTCCGGCCCCGTCATCCCCTCTTTACACTCTTTCCAAGACTCCTCTTGAGGATCTTAGTCTCTCTCTTTACACTCTTTCTAACTTTCACTTCTCGGTCTTGCTTGCAACGACTACACTTCCGCTTCCTAACCTTTTACACTTACTCACTTTCCATCTAATCCTCTTCCTTCCATTTCACAATGGTTCGCAAGATTGCCTCGGCCCTCCTGGCCACGGCCGTCGCGGTCTCCGCTGCTGATAGTAAGCGCCACGCCTGCCGGGCTACGGTCAACACTTCCAACGGAACCTCGATTGCTGACCTCCCCGTCGCAGCTATCGCCGAGACTGTCTCCGCCAGCTCCAGCAACATCACTGCTGAGCTGTTCTCCTCGGAGACTCTCCAGATTACCGACGCTGTCATCGCTAACCTCTCCGCGTCTACTAACAACGAGACTGACGCTTCTCTGTTCGCCTTTGCTAACAACGACACCACCACCTTGACTCGCCGCTCTCTCTTCGGCAACTGCAAGACCTACGAGGGTGATTCTCTCTGGCCTTCCACTGCTACCTGGAACCTCTTTAACAAGATCTCCGGTGGTGCTCTGATCAAGACCGTCCCCATTGCCTCCGTCTGCTACAACAACTTCGGCAACTACGACGCTGCCAAGTGTGACTACATCTCTAACAACTGGGTTAACGACTCTTACATCTCCACTGATCACCCCACTGCCATTAACACTCCTCTGTACGAGGGTAACCACTGCAGTCCTTCTACTATCTGGCAGTTCACTGACGGCAACTGCACCACTGGTGGTCTTCCCGCCTACGCCGTCAACGCTACCACCGTCGCTGACGTCCAGCTTGCTGTCAACCTTGCCCGCAACCTGAACCTTCGTCTGGCCATCAAGAACACTGGTCACGATTTCGCTGCCAAGTCCATGGGTGGTGGTGCTCTTTCCATCTGGACTCACAACCTTAAGGATATCAAGTACTACTCTTCTTACACCCAGGGTAACTACACTGGTGCTGCCTTCAAGGTCGGTTCCGGTGTCCAGGCTTTCGAGCTTTACGCCGCTGCTAACGAGGCTGGTGTCACTGCCGTTGGTGGTGAGGGCCAGACTGTCGGTGTCATGGGTGGTTACATCCAGGGTGGTGGTCACTCTCCTCTTTCTGGCTGGTACGGCATGGCTGCTGACCATGTTCTGGCCTTCCAGGTCGTCACTGCTGACGGTCGCTTCGTTACTGCTTCCAACGAGCAGAACCAGGATCTCTTCTGGGCCATCCGTGGTGGTGGTGGTTCTACCTACGGTGTTGTTACCTCCGTTGTTGTCAAGGCTTACCCCAAGCTTGAGGCCTCTACCATGTCTCTTTCCATCGGTCCTACCTCTGAAGATGGTCTCACCAACGAGAAGTTCTTCGAGGCTCTCCGCATCTTCTTCAAGAACTTCAACAAGTGGGGTTACGAGCAGCGCACTTACATCTACTTCACTGTCGTTCCCGTCGCCTCCGGTTCTTACATGCTCAACATTGCTCCCTGGTTCGCCCCCAAGATGGATCTCGCTACCTTCAAGGCCAACACCACCGAGCCTTTCCTTGCTGAGTGGGCTGCCATTGGTGTCAACGCTACCCCTACCTACAACTACGCCGACAACTACTACGATGCTTGGCAGGACGCTTTCCCCCTTGAGTCTTGGGGTCAGAACACTCTTCGCCAGGGCTCTCGTCTTTTCCCCCGTGACAACTTTGTCAACGAGACCAAGTTCAACGAGACCTTCGCCGCTATCCAGTCTGTTGTTGAGGAGGATGCCATGCTGATCGCCTTCAACATTGCCCCCCACAACGAGGCCGGTACCTACCCCGACAACGCCGTCAACCCCGCCTGGAGAGATACTGTCTGCCACTGCATTCTCGCCGGTCTCTGGGATCTCACTGCCACCAAGGATGAAATCACCAACATGTCCCTTAAGGTCACTGACGACTGGATGGAGCGTTTCCGTGCTGTTACCCCCGGTGGCGGTGCTTACATGTCTGAGGCCGATTACGCTGAGCCCAACTTCACTCAGTCCTTCTGGGGTGACAAGTACGCCAAGGCCTTGACCCTCAAGAAGAGATTCGACCCCTATGATGTCTTCTACGCCCACAACGCTGTCGGTTCCGAGAACTGGGAGATGACTGAGCAGATCTTCGGTAACCTGGACCACCAGGCTTCCAAGCTCTGCCGTGTTTCTTCTTAGGAATTCGGTTGGACTAGCGGTTTCACATCGCTGAGCTCCCTTTTTGCTTTTGATGTTAGAGAGGTGTTGGGAATTTAAGTTTCTTGGTAACAATTTTGGATATATGATTGTAATAGTGTTGTTTTTTATTATCTTTTTTTTTTCTGGGATATTTGAGCTAGGAGAGTCAGCGGTGTAAACCTTTTCCATCTTTTGTGTTAAAAAAATATATTGTGCTCTCGCACGCTTTCGAAAATATCGAGTTTTGTTTGTGCCAGTGATTTAGTGAATTGTGTAAGTTATAGAGAGTAGTTGTCTTGGTGAATAATTACATGGTAAACTTTGATGATGCCTGTTACAAAAGACCAAAGTAAAGTGATTACGGGTAACATTAGAGTGTAGAGGAGAGGCCAAGATGTCTGCATTCGATGTAGTTGGCAGTTATATATTGAGTTGTTGAAGCTAGAGAGGGCGGAAAAAGCTATGAAGATGCTATACCATCAAGGACCAAACTTACTCCCGTCACAGTTACTAGTCTGTCCTAGTCCATCGCAAATATAGCTCTGTTAACAACGTAACGTCCAATAAATATACCTTCATGATGACACTCAACTAAGCGTTGGGACGAAAGTGTTAAAACTCGGGTTCACATGCGTACTCATCACTCAAGGTTATTCGGGGTCTGTCTCCGAGTAGAAACTAATTTGTACATGGAGATTTTCCAAGTCAGTAAGTATTGAGTGTAATACTATCTATGCACAGAGAAGTAGGGCGGCATTAGTAAGGATGATATTTGTAATGTGATAATATTGCTAAACCTTCACGAGTGTTGGTATAAGTGTTGTAAGTGGTGATAGTAGAATTGTGTATGTGTTTATTCGGTTCATCTGTTAAGTTCTGTAAAGAGGGGAGAGGAAATAGAGCTAGCAAAGAGAGACAGAGACGAGACTATATACCTATAGTATCCAAGGCAAGTCCTTGACAGTAGACTCCAGGTATCCAACGCATGCTATTTCTAATGGCCCCAAAGTATTTAACGCAGGTGCTTTAAAGTAGACCCGAGGCAGCCGGTGTCAGAAGCCTATTTCACAAATAGATACTCTGACGTCAGTAGACCCAATACATTCGTCTCCACGTTAGTAGATATTCGATCATGTTAAGCATAGAGCCCATCTGGAAGTACATGACGATTCCAATATGCACCGTAACATTCGGGTCAGGATGTCCAGAGACAGATGAGACCCGACAGATCTCATCGATGGTTGAAGTATAGATAGTGAGAAATTCCACGATGAGAAGTGCATTTAGTGATATACAGGAATACAAATCAATGTACATATGATTTAACAGTGTATCTCGTCAGCGAAACATTGAACATATCATATATATCTCCACCGGCTAGTTGGCAGTCCTAGATGGGAAACATTGTCAACATGTGGACAAAATTGTTGAGAATGTTGAGACAACCCAGTCACTTTGACGGGAATGCATGTGATACTTGATGTTGTGATCTCTTCATCTTTCCCCCTTTA
Source organism: Huntiella bhutanensis (assembly GCA_002018275.1). Lineage (NCBI taxonomy): Eukaryota > Fungi > Ascomycota > Sordariomycetes > Microascales > Ceratocystidaceae > Huntiella > Huntiella bhutanensis. Next base: position 293,657 of record MJMS01000007.1, read on the forward strand.
TACAACGAAGTAAACAGTTACCAACTACATCTAATACACAGATCCTGACTTCTCCTCGATACTCCAACGTTTGCCGAAATGACTGTAAGTTAGCAACCAAGTGTGCTTTGTTTTGTCAAGTACATGTGCCAGCTATAACTTGTGTTTCTCTATCAAGACGTATCGATTTGATGACATACGATTATAGGTTACAGTAAAGATAACACAGTGACCATCACAATGGTGAGAATATAATTTGGTAGGTTGCCCAAAACTACTCCCCGAACCAAGGCACACTTTCTCTATTCATGAGAACACATAACCCACAGCAATATGCCTAAGAATTTCATTGTCGAACTTCCTCACTCAGTAAACTCAGAATTGCGATCAACAGTTATGTGCGGTACGGAAGTACTATCCGGCAATGGGTCGCTCCGGTCGCTTATATACTCCAGGGGGTTTCCGATGTACTAACCTCCGGAGACACTATACTCTATAAAGCGAAACGTCTGTGAGCCCTCATCTGTTGGTGGTTAACTTGCTTTTTGTCCTTTTAACCTACTCTCTTCTTCGCCATGACACACGAACATGTCCATGTAGGTAGATAACCTTATAGTCTATCACACTTGGCCTCTCATACCACAAACCCTAGAACAAATCAAAGTCAAAAGAAAAAAGTTTATTGCTGCGTGTAACCACATGTTCATGTTCATGTCAAACAATGCAGTACACTACAAACAACAAGAAAACAACATTCTAAAAAGCAATCTCAACATGGATATATATACCAGCAAACGCCAAATTGACCTGTCCCAAGTAACGTTTTATTTTTTGAATTCTCCCGATTGTATTGATTCTCTCGCTTTTGTTCTTTTCTGATCCAAAGAGAAAGAGGTTTCCCAATACTCTCCCTTTACCGGTTGGACTTGGCAACACGCTCGAGCTCATCCTTCTTCTTGATGGCGTACGAGTTGCTGGAACCCTTAGCGGCGTTGATGAGCTCCTCAGCAAGGCACTCAGCAATGGACTTGACGTTGCGGAAAGAGGCCTCACGGGCACCGGTGGTCAGCAGGGAAATAGCCTGGTTGACTCTGCGGAGGGGAGAGACATCGACGGCTTGTCTGCGGACGGTACCAGCGGAACCGATACGGGTGGAGTCTTCGCGGGGACCGCAGTTGACAATGGCGTCAACAGCGACCTGGATGGGGTTCTGGTCGGTCATGAGGAAGATCTGAAGGGGGTGTTAGAGGCTGTTGTTTGTGATGGCCGTTTTGGTAGGCTGCAGCGACTTACGATCTCGAAAGCGTGGGCGACAATGCGAGTGGCCATCAGCTTCTTACCGTTGTTGCGGCCCTGTAAAAAAAAAATGGTTAGTATGCGTCCATTATGCCACATATGGCCTTCTCCTGCAACGTAAACTTGGGACCATTGACACAGATTCCAAGTCTACGCCAGGGAGACCAAAAATGAGCCAAACTTACGTGCATCATCAGGGCGTTGGTGAGACGCTCAATGATGGGGCAGTTGGCCTTGCGGAAACGCTTGGCGGCATAGCGACCGGCGGTGTGGGTGACGTAGACGGGGTTACGGAGGGAGACGTAGTCGGTCAGGGAGATGTCGCGGACCTCAACCTCGGTGCTGTTGACGAGCTGGTTAGCGTCTGGTGTCCGACAATCAATTCCCACACAACAAAAATGGCGAGCAAAGTAATCCCCAAGACACGGATTTTCGAAGATAAAACAAGGAGACCGTATGTTGATGTGAAGACAAATTGGCGATAAGGTCAAAGGTTCGACGTAACGCTGAAATAACGATTGAGGCGAGTACATATGTCGTACGTGTTTTGCTGACAGATTGAACGGGTGGCAGTTGGCGAAAATCTCGTGATCGTAATGTCGTCCGGCTTTCCTAGCCTCATCTTCAAAAATCCATGTCTCTGTGCGGGATAAAAAACTGATGGAACCAACATACTAATCCCACTTGTTGAACAGACGGACCTGGCCATCGGTCTGGACGTCCTTGGGCAGGACCGAAGAAGTAACCTGAATATCACCGGTGTCGCTCATGTTGACTGTGATCGCGTTTCGACGAAATAAGGGGTCTTTTTGGCGAGATAGAAGATTCCAACACGGAGAGACGTCGTTAAGGTAGACCTGGGTAGGCTGGGTGTTGTGAGATTTTGCCAAAATTCAAAGATGGAAAAATGAGTGGGTGCGTCTGCCCATCCTGGACAAAGTGGGGCACTCTTTCCTCGTTGGGATTGGCAACCAATCAGAGTAGACAAAAACGACAAGGACCCCCGCTAGAATTAGGGCTTTTCTGCCCTTTTTGTGTGTGCCCTGTGTGCCCTCACCAAATTCCCGATGACTAAGCTGGTTGAACTACTCCAACAAGAGAAAGCCAATACTATCAATTACTGGCGCCTCTGACCTTTCTTCTTTCTTTCGACGACACGATCCAAATCATCAAAATCAGACAACATGGCCCCCGCCGCTAAGAAGCAGAAGAAGAAGTGGTCGAAGGGCAAGGTCAAGGACAAGTGAGTCTTCGCGCTATTATATTCCACTCGGTGTTGTCGTTGTCGTTATTGTCGCCGTCGACTGCGTCATTTACATCATTTCCGACATGATGTGATTTTTTTGCGGCCTATCATCAGTCTCTCAGCATCGCGATCTCGACATGATAAATTTCGCCGACTATCCAACATCGACTCTACACTTTATAATATTTTGTCAACACAATTAGTCAACTTTCAATGGAGTGTGGTGTTGTTGTTGGAGGCCGATGAATGCGACAACCCGAGTTGAAACTTCAACTATCTTGCATCAGCCACTAACGTGCTTTCACTCATCAGGGCCCAGCACTCTGTCTACCTGGAGAAGACTGTCTCCGAGAAGCTGCACAAGGATGTCCAGTCCTACCGCCTCGTCTCTGTCGCTGTCCTTGTTGACCGCATGAAGATCAACGGTTCGCTCGCCCGCAAGTGCCTCAAGGAGCTTGAGGAGGAGGGTCTGATCAAGCCCGTTGTCCAGCACTCCAAGATGCAGATCTACAGTAAGTTCCACCTTTGATACATGACGTGAGGCCTCTCTCTTAAAGTTGCCCCACGTTGGCTATGTTGACGTCACTTGACCCCACTGTCAAGTTGACTCCCATGCCACTCCTATGACGCAATTATGCATCGAACATTCACTAACAACTTTACAGCTCGTGTGGTCCCTGCCTCTGAGTAAATGTTTCCACTCTCTCTGGAATGATATTATGCTGGAATGTGGTTATGGGTTGCATTGCTTTCTCTGGGATGGTTGGCTAACGGAAAATACACTATGGCACAAAAGCCTGAGTTTTCATGATTGATATCCGTTGTTCGCAAGAGCTCAGACATGGTTGGGCAGTTTGTCAAAATAAGTAAAATTTTGAAAAAAAATTACAAAATCTGTCTTGCGTGCCGTGATTTCTTGAATGTTTTGCATGTATGTACATGATCCAATGAATAAAGCGGGTGGTAGGGCAGCCCTGTGATGATAGCAACGCAGGACGACGACGCTAAGGGATCATAACTTGGTTTATCGTTATCGATAACAACATACATATGCATTCAATTGTCACCAACGTGAGCTCTGGTTATGCGATGCCATTCGCGTGTGCCGGTTCGGAAGCACACCGGGTGTCCTCAAATCAAACTAGGTTTCGCCTGTTCGGAAGTTCGGCATCTCCCCTAAATTCTGGGTTTTGAGTGTGAAAATGTTATGAATAAATGTGAGAGGTGCACGTACAGTTGACTATGTCTGTACATAAATGTGTGCAAGATGTACATTAAAAAAGCAACGAGCCTTCATCAGTTTGTGATCGAAAAATAGGCTTTTATGTTGTCCCAAGACCACAAATACACAACCGTTGTTGAATGGCACCGAAGTCGGGATTCCAATGACCGAATACTCGCGCATGGCGGGGTTTTGGCTGTCAGGTTCCGGGGCAATGGGGTTTGTTGACCCATGTAACCCCGCACATAACCGACGCCTCACGACAAGCCAGGTGTGCTATAGACGCCTTGGGCAAGCTGGAGTTGTATCGGAGATCGAATGTTGAGAGCTCACAAGGCCATGTGTTGATGTTGTGTATCGGTACCTTGAAATCTGGTCGAGAACTAAGCTTATTGCTCACGGCCCGCAATTGGAAACGGGTTCGTCTTCATCGACTACCTAGTAGTTCGGGTCTTAGATGAAGTTAGCATATCAATCAGTCAGTCCGTTAAAATCCCGTCGAAGGCAATCGCACGGCTGTGGGATTCCCAGCTTGGCTCCAGGTTCCAGACCGGAAGGAAACACTGTTCCCCAAAACCTCGTAGGAACAGCTAGTGACTACAGTCAAAGGGAGAATGGGTCGGCTTCGGCGGGTTCATTATTATGGACAAGGAGCCAAGCCCTAACGTTTGACTCGGTCAAACACATATTCACAATATGGTAACGTCCCGGAAGCCGAGCAGCATCAATGTACTGGCTAGAGTAGTCCAAGTTTATGTGATACATGTACCTGACAGAAGACTAAATCAGACACATACTGTTTAGACCGAGTCCGGCAATGGTTGAGTCCACATGTAAGTTGTTGGCCGATTGACGCCGGCTTTTATTGTAGTAAACAAGCGCCGGACGACCGACGGTCAATTCAACATCCGCGGGCCTTCAAAACCACTTGAAACCAGGCACGTCTCCTACTCTTAGCAACACCCTGCTGGCCGTCATACTGCAGCAACAGGTTCGTGGCTTCTCTGCAGGAAAATGCGGGGGACATTAACATGCTACCGAGCCTGCCCCTCTCAGAAGCCCCTTCCAACTGTAGAATCGTTCTTTACCCCCCATAACAGTGGAAAAAGTCGACACCTGAGGCCACGACGCCTCCAAAAAAGCTCCAGTGGACAAACTGGGTCCCTGGCGCTGGTGAGGTTTTTGATCTTAGCGGCTAGCTTTACTAGAGTTATACTGGGCAAATCCAAGTTACAGGGCTATTCGCTCCACTCTTCTGCCACTGTTAGGCGTCCGACTTCCTCCGAGCCGTTAGCAGGATCCGCTCTCATTGGCCTGAGATTTTGCGGTCCCCGAGCGTTCCTCATTGGGTTTTTGCTTTCTTCCCTTCTTCTGTGTTTCTACTCCTTTTCTTCCCCTTCGCCAAAGCTCCATAAGCTTCCTCAATCTCTCGCACATCCCAGCGGCCTTTTGCCTTCTTTGTTCATCATCCCCCTCAACATCATCACAATGTCTTCCCGCGTTGTTTCCCGCATTGCCTCCGCGGCCAAGGTCGCCCGCCCCTCGCAGCGCACCTTTGCTGGTAAGAGAACTCCAATTCCCCTCGCACCGTCTCGTCGGACGTGCCGATGCCATTGACGACAGACTGTTTCCGCCCGTCCGGAATAGTGGATGAAGATACGGACATGCATCGATAATGGGAGCAATCAAGCAATTAAGCATAGCAGCAACACGAGACATTAGCAAGACGTGCATCGCGGTTCCGTTCCAATTCAATTGGCTCCAGCACGGCCCGTAATCCCGTCCGTCTCCAATGGCTACCTCCGGGCTCGGGCCTTTTTTCTTTCCGGACCACATATCACAATAGGATGCCATTCGGATACAGCCTTGTCGTTACCATTCACTACTTTGTGTCCATTGGTTATCAATTGGCTCTTCAATGGCTCGAATCGGCTTCAACGGTGTCCTGAGTTCGGCTTGTGGCATAGCCGAGCCTTGGGCCGAACTCGTCCCGGAAAAATTGCACACGGCCAAAAAATGACGCACGACAGCCTCGCCGACCAAAGCCAAATACTCGTGTACCCGAATAACTAGTTGATACCGGATGCCTTTGTTTTCATTGAATTCGATGGTGTTGTTGTCGTTGCCGATTAGGTCCGATTGACGCGGCATTTTTTTGCCACTGGAGACAATCCACTGTGTCAAATCCTACTCAGTTGGCCGTCACTTTTAACAATGTCTCACTACGCTATGCTTGCTCTCGATATGCTCTCTACTTCTATGCTACAGTCTATACAAGTCTTCAGGCTCTGCTTTTGATGAATTGTGCTCCATTGCCGTCTCTATGGATTGCTAACATTTTTTCTCCCATCAGCTGCCCGCCAGGTTGTCGGCCGCCGTGCCTACTCCTCGGAGGTTGCCAACGCCATGGTTGAGGTCTCCAAGAACATCGGTATGGGTACCGCTGCCATCGGTCTTACCGGTGCTGGTATCGGTATTGGTCTCGTTTTCGCTGCCCTCCTGAACGGTGTTGCCCGCAACCCCGCTCTCCGTGGTCAGCTGTTCTCGTACGCCATTCTGGGTTTCGCTTTCGTCGAGGCCATCGGTCTTTTCGACCTGATGGTTGCCCTCATGGCCAAGTTCGTACGTATATTCCTATTTCATTGTGGGGGTGGTCTTGTTTTGCTAGCATGCCGAGGTTGTCCGGTCTCACACGTGACCAGGCAAACCTCTGGCACCGCCGGTGTCACCACTCCCCCCAGCATACTGTCTCAACTGATACAGCCGCTAACAACAATTGCTCGTTTAGACTTAAATTATGTACCAAAATCATTTCACAGTCCACAAGGCTCTGGGATAATGGCATGCTGAAGTTTGCAGGAATGTCTATGTCGAGCGTATGCTGCTGATTCCCTTCTGTACCAATTTAACCACATTCTTCACGTCTCCTTGGTTTACTTTGTTTCAATTGCCCTGTTTGTCGATGGTGCTAGGTGTTATGGATTCGGTGTGATACGATAACTTGACGAAATTGCTTTCACTGCGGTTGCACAATAATCAACAATCAACTTAATTAGCAAAAATGATATGTGTGATGTTGTTTGTAGTGTTTAAAAACGTAGTAGCAAATGGGTATGTTCGGGGTTCGGAGGGGCAAAAAGTCACATGCTCGGACATGTATTTCCGGATGCAGCAATGCATTGGGTTTGCAACAATTTACAGGGTTTACGATTCACTTGGTGGAGAAGGAGAGACGTTACGGAGCATGAAAGAATGTATAAAAGTACTATATAGTAGAATCTACTGCTCTCGTATATATGCTGTAGTATGAAATACAAGAACAAAGCCTAGGCTCGCGATAATGATGAATACGGACAACTCGAAAACAGGATACGCACTAGTAAGGACAAAGTATAGCCACACTGTGGTGAGTGAGAACATGGAACTTTGAAAGGCCCCTAGAGAAAGAAACAACAAATCTAGTTGAGAAGTTGTTGGAAGCACTGTCTTACTAAACAACCCTACCGTTGATAGAGTTCAACATTGGGTGCCGTCCAGATTGTAGACAACCGTGCCTCCGGTTGATGAAGACCGGATTATCTTGTTGAAAGATTTTGGCGGTCATGGATAGGGTTAACGCGGGTTAACGGTATATTGTCTGTGCTCATTACTGGTCATCGGGGGATTGACCATTACGATAGTGCCATAGACGACTAATGTCCTTAACTTTGACGACCTTGTTCTGGATCTCACTGGTATGAGTAGTGAGACGAACGCGAACGTCGTCACCGGCCATCCAGTTTTCTCCTGCGCCAAGGTTACCGGTGGGTTCGCCGACCAGCTCACGGGGACTATCTGGGACGGCGTATCCGTCGACAATGTGCAGCTCTGACTCCATGAATTCTGAGTTTTCGGAGGTCATGAAGTAGCCGTTGTCGGTGGGTTCGAGTGGGAACATGCCGTTGAGATAGTGTTGAACAAATTGGTGACCACCAGTGTCGGCGGATGTCCGAGCGAACACTCGGCCCATGTAGGACGGGACGGGAGCCACAGGGAGAGACGCTTGCGTGGTGAAGTGTAAAACGCTGAAGAGACTGATGAAGTCGGTTGTATGCGCATAGTGTTCAATGTGGCCGATGGTACGGGCTTGCGCAGTGCCAAGGGAGATGTTGGCGGGAGCTGTCGCGAGGAGAGATGGGAGAGATTCGTGGGTAGGTACGATGGGGAGAAGAGGGAAGGTGCGGGATTTGAGAGGCGGACTGAGCGGGACGGGATCCGGAGGAGAACTGGATAGGGTAGTCGGAAGGGTTATGGATGGCTTGGCGCGGGCGGGACTGTTGAAGTGGTTTGCGGCGGAACCAAAGGTGTAGATTTCGAGTTTAGTGAGAAGATCTTGCGGAAGTTCCTGGAGAGCCCAGTCGACGACCATGCTGGCGACGATTCCGCCTTGTGAATGAGCAATCAGGACGACCTTGGTGATTTCAGGGTCGTAGAGGGTTTGTTTGACGGTTGCGTAGGCAAGACGGACATCATCTGTGGCATAGCCAAAGGATCGTTGAATAAGACATTCGGCAAGGTCAAAGAGGATTCCGTAGGTCTTATTGTGGATACCGAGAACGGGACGGCCAAAGGTCATTGAGAGACGGTCGATGCTGTTTTGGAGCCAGAGGCGGCCGGTACCAACACCGTTTATGAATAGCCATTTCTCATTAGGATGGACGTTTCCAGAGGGGAGAAGAGTGGGGTTCGAGCGGAGAACCCGGTCGCCGTTGAGAGCGTAGTTGGCAATGATGGCGTTTACGGTGATGAAGAGACCGTAGATGGAAATTGTAGCCCAAGTGGAAAAGAAGAAGAAGAATGGTGAAAGAACAAGCATGGAAACTTGGCCTACTAGGAGGATACCTTGGGCAGTTCCTTGGATTAAGTTTTCACCACTTGGGTAGTGTTCATCCAGACGACTAGGACTGGTAAGAGGGAGTGCAATTGATGGGAGAGCACGGAGGTGTCGGAGGAATAAGAGGGCATCTAGGAAGAGAAGACGCTGTGGAGAATCGGTGTAGTTGTAGTTTGTTACGCGGGAGCCACCGATTTGGGAACTGAAAAGAACGGTTCGTTCCCTACGGAGGTTACCGGGACCGGGAGGAGACATGATGATTATAGATTGAGTGATGGACCAAATACGATGTGGGTTTATTTGGCCGGTAAGAGAAAGAGAAGTAGAATTGATCCATGATTGTAGATTGTGAGATGTACTGTTGGTTATATAGGGGATTGACAATTGACAATTCACAGGTGTGATGTGTTGCCTACCGCATGACTGGGGTCGGTTTTGGCACAGAGTGAATGGGGCTTTGTTACATGGCCGCCTGGCTATTCCGAATAGTCGCGGTTAAAGTACATTCGGCGTTCTAAAAAAAGGGCACATGTTGGTGAGATTGGTCACTAGTTATTAAGGCAGGGCTCGGTGACTTGTCATGTGTAGTATATACGAGAGATTCCCGCTACAGGTGATGGAACAATACCATTTATTCTCAATCCATTATGCAATCCCAAAACGACAAAGTGCAGAATCTTAGACAATCCAGATAGGGCTATATTGAGGCAAGAATAAAAGCAGGTTGATTGGTCCGCAGAGTTGAAATCTTACAAAATGACGGCCTAGTGATTCATCGGCGTAAACGGGTAAACGGCACACCACATGACCATGCCAGGGCAGGCGTAATAGGCACTGACCTGTCAGATGGCCGTCGAGAAAAGTCACCGGTCAACTCAAATGACAATATCTTTACGAGAAATCCCCAACAAAAACAGGGGGAAGAAACACTTGTCGTTGAGATAACCTCGCATTTGGCAAATTAACCTGCAGCAGGATGGCATTGTGTAGATGGGCGTTTGTGCACATCTAAGTGAGTATTCGGCCATGACGTTGGTAAGACCCATGTTGCTGTTTTAGGCACGGCGTGTATGTATGGATGTGCATATGTTTATGGAAAGTGGAGCCGATTACCGGATTGGGTGTACAGCCCCACTATCAGGTGCCAATCTGTCAAGAGCTACAAGCCCGACGACGTCAATTGATGAATTGAAATGGCTAAGAAAGACAGTATATCAGCGGATAAGGCGCTTTAAAATTGACAAAATGGCGGAAATGGATTCTCTCGACATTCGCATTGCTGATTATCTCGATGATAAGCTTCAAACACCCGATGATTTCCCCTCTTTAGATGCTCTTCTCGCCGCTGTCGAGCTGCAGCGGAACCAGCTTCAGACACAACTCGACACTACCATAACCGATCTTGATCGTGCCCGGAACGCCCAGGCCACTGCCGCGGACGAATTAACCTCCCGAATTGTCGCATTCCAAACTCTCCAATCCTCAATCGACGCCCGAGTAGCCGCCACAGCACAATCAGCTGCGCCTACGGAAGCTATAATACGGCTCCAAGAACCTCTTCGGAAGATCCAGGCCGTGGAGACCGCAACGGCTTATTTGGAGACAATCCAGGAGGCGTATGGGCTACGAGATCGGGCGTTGGCAATGGTGGCGGAGGACCCTGCGGCGGCGGCACGCTGGGCGAGGGAGTTAGAAGCGTTGGCCGGGCGATTGAAGGAGTTGCATGTGGCTGCTGATGAGGCGGCGGGCCATTTAGTGGGGTTCACGGAGGGTATTGTTTCGGAGACTTGGACGGAGATGAGGAGGATTTTGGCTGGGCAATTGGAGGAGATTTTGACGGAGAGAAAGTGGCCACAGGTGGAGGTTTCTTCTGAAATGGACGATGAGTGGCTTCTTTGCTTTAATAAGGTTTTGGACTTGCAAATGCAGGAGATTTGTCGCCAGGCGCATACCGGGCCAGCTGTCTCGTTACTTCCTATGGAAGTCATGGCGCGCATCTTCATTGCTGAATTCAGGTTTAATTTCCTCTCGGAGCGGAAAACTAGCGCGGCGGACTTGACATCGACTGTGTGCTTCAAGTGGTTCGTGGATACTATAGAACGCTGGGAGGAGTTCTTCAGAGATAATCTTGGACGACTGATGGCACTTAAAGTGAAGGGTACTTCGGCGGAACAAAACCTTTCGTATGTTGATCCCGTGTGTGCTTTGTTAACGACTATGTTACCGGTCATGTTAGAGAAGACGCGGCAGACACTTCAAGAGAAGGCAGATGATGCGGCGTTTTTGTCGAGTTTTATTGTGGCGTTGATGGATTTTGATGACCAGATACGGGGAAAGTTTCTTTATGATGACGGCTCTGAAAATGGTTGGGATGGCCTGACGACTTTGGTGCTGGAAGATTGGTTTCCGAGGTGGTTTACTGCCGAGAAAGACTTTGCTATGCAGAGATTGCAGGTTATCATGGATGCGCCAGATGCCCGGACAATCGACTATGACTATGGGACAGAGAGAAAAACAAAGCCTACCAAGGGTGCTGTTCGGGTAACGGATCTTTTAAGGGGGGTAACGGGACAGTATCAGCGCGTACGGAAGTTTAGCCACCGGTTGAAGTTCTTGGTGCATGTGCAGATGGATGTGTTGGATACGTATCATGATTATCTCAAGGGGGGGTTACAAGCTTATCAGACCATCACGTCGGCGGTTGGAAGGACACTCCATGGTGTCAGTGAAGAGGATCAGGCCGCCTTGGAGGGAACTGGAGGTATGGAGTCATTATGTAAGGTGTTCGGAAGTGCAGAGCATATTATCAGTCATTTAGACGACTGGAGCAACGAAGAGGTAGGTTTCTTTGACAAAAGAGTGAGATTTTCATGCTAACAACCATAGTTTTTCGTAATCCTCTGGGATGAACTCCACGGTCGCGCCTCAGGCCATGAACATAAACGAATCACGAGTACAGTCACCACAGAACAAGTCAAGTCTCGGATATCAGGCAATGTAGAAAGTAAAGAGGCGGCGTTATTCGACGAGACAATCGCCTCGTTTAACGGTGTTCGCTCATTGGCGAAGGATCTACTGGTCTCGGCTGTCAATGACTCCCATAATAAGGCATTGAAGCCGTATCTGAGTAACTTGGATTGGACGACGGTATTGCGGGATATTAGTGAGGCGGTGAGTGCCTCTAGTGAGTTGGCAGAGTTTATTAATGTAGGTTTTCTGGATATATTCGTTTGGAACTGTCGACTAACCCCATCTAGATGCTCACCCGCAACATGGACTTCCTCCATAAAATCCTCGGCCTTGCACCTCTTCGACGAATTCTCAGATCAGCACTTGATAAACTGCAAACAACCCTATGGAACAACGTCCTCATGCACAACAGCTTCACAGCATATGGAGCCGCCCAGTTTCTTCGGGATGTAGACGCCATTGTCAACGTTATTGAACAGCGGGTACAGAATGCTTCTAACACGCTTGGAAGTGTCAAGGATGGTGTTAGATTGTTAAGTTTGCCGACGGAAAGTACCGATGGAGTTACGTTGGCAAGTGTTACTGATAGGGTTTTCAGAGATAACGGGGAGGCGAAGATTGTCTTGGAGGAGTTGGGATTGGTGGATTTGAGTTATACTAATGCTCGTGATATACTACGGAAGAGGGTTGAGTTTGAAAGTTTGTAAAAGCACATATTCACGTCTCAAGTAGTCAATATAGTACATAACATTACAACAAACAAACCCCATCTAAACAATCTAGTTAATAGCCCGCATCGTCATCTCCACCACCGCAAAAGTGCCCGCACTAACCGGCATAGCACGCAACAAAGTCGGTCCCAACCCCTTCCAGAAGCCCATCATCCCCTCCTTAACCCAGACCTGTCTAAAGCAATCCCGCATAGTCTTGTACTGTTGATCCTTTCCAAATCCATCCACCTGCATCTTCGACTTCACTACATCCAACGGGTAACTAGCGACCCACAACGCCTCACCAGCCAAACCACCATACAACGCTACCTTCCACGTAGGGATTTCCTTCCGGTCAATCTTGAGCCGGGCAGCATCCCAGTTCATAAGCATTTCAAATGCCAAGAACCATACACCGTACGCTTGCGCTTCACGTGCAATGGTGACTACTTCACCGCGGTAAAGCCCCTTGATACCGCCGCCCTGTGAGCATAACTTCCGCACACAGTCCCACGGCCCGTTATATAACCTCGCAGCACCATGCGGCTGCGTTTGTAAACGGATACGAACATGTTCAATCGGGCCCGAAATAACCGCGTTAGCGACACCAGCAAAGGCACCCGCGGCGTAGTACTGTGGGTAGGAAAGAGTAGGTTGATAACCACCCTCGGTATTCCGCTGTTCGAACCACCGTCTCGCGGCATGGAACCCGCCAAATTGGACGGACACGCAGGCGCCGATACCCAGGAGGGGGGTTAATGTGCCTTTGTAGAAAGCGAGAGGCCCTTCCTTTGTCCAGATGGAGCTGGCGGCTGATAGGGCGGAGACGTTTCCGGTGGAGGTTTGGAGACGGACTTTGACGATGTCGAAGGGTTGGCCTGGGAGGGTTAGTTTATCTGTCTGGATGAAGAGTCGTGAATACGATGAGACATACCGAGAAGAACTTGGGCGATACCACCCACAGCACCGGCGAAGAGATCCTTGGCAGCTTGCGCGCCGGAGTTGGGAGCTTCCTCTACAATATCAGCCATTTTATCGTATCAAAAACAAAAAAAATTAAACAATCCAAAAAAGAAAATAAATCCATTCAAAAAGATATCCCAGCTTACATCTACATTTATATATCCCCCAAGAAACCCTAACCAGCCAATCGCCGACTCCCCATACCGCTCCGTCATCCTCGCCTCGCCGAAATCCAAGCACCTACACACGTACATATGTACATCCGTCATCCGTGCCACAGCCTCCTCGGCGACCCCCAAAAAGACCTATATTCTCAGGCCCTCCTCCATCGGCAATCACGACATATACATTCATCTCTCACAACGCCCATGACGCCTTTCCCGCGCTCTTTCCCTCGCAAAATGACGTGCTCTGTCCGCTAAAATTCGCCTTGTCATCGTGTCCAAAGGGGAAAGTGGGGCTACACGAACGGCAAGCCGAAGCGTATAATACACAGGGGTTCGTGGACCTGGAAATGAGGGGTTATTTGTGTGTGTGTTTGTTGGAGATATGCATTATCTTTGACGTGTCCTAGCATCGCGGCGGCGCCCGTCCGCTGATAACCGGGGTTTCCGGGCGGAGATGTAGATACTTAACCTCCGGAGAGCTTCAGATTTCAACAAAGTCCAGGCTGAGTGGCGCAATGGTAGCGCGTTGTCTTCCGGTTCTTCTAGACTTGGCAAAGGCTCAGGGTTCGAGTCCCTGCTTGGTCGCACTTTACTGTCCACTGTCATAGTGGATCATCTCTTTTTGGGCAACTCGGTCCGGCCCGGAAGTCTCTAGATCCTACTGGTATGTATGACAAGGGTTACATATAAGGGTTCCGTTCTTTTTTGAGGGGGGATATCTGGTTTATTAAGGAGTTTACTTGGTGGATTTCTGCTCTAGTTGCATGGTAACGTTCATTTCGATGGCTTCCTTTAGACGTTCGACGACGTCACTGCCGACTCCGAAGACACCGTCGAGGAGATCGGCTAGTTCAACGTCAATCTTTGCTAGGGCACGATCTCCTTCATCACCGCCCTTCCGTCTCGCGTCGACCATGCGTCCCGCCCAAGCCCCCGTGAATCCATAGATAGCCCGTCTAAGAACCTCATCTAAATGCTCGCCCATGGACTCTCTAGTCAGAGCCGGTAGCTCCGGTGCAGCAGAGGCACTTGGTGCCGAAGCCCCGGAGATAGACGGCATCCGTGACCACAATGGGATAGTGGGGATGGGCGCAACGGACATGATGGAGCTGAAGATTCCGAGCCATGCTTGCGGGTTGAGGGTGTCCCAGATGGGACCGAGAGCGCCGGGGGCGCTGAGGGAGTGGTTTAGGTGCATGAATTCGAGAGCGACGAGGTGGGTGCGTAGCACGAGGAAGTTCTTTAGGAGGAAGAGATTGGCATCGGTGGAGGTGGGAGTGGTCTTGGCATGAGATGCTGTGCGGTTAAGAATTCTAAGAGTCTCCCGAATTATGGTGAAGATTACGTGAGATTGGCGCTGGATGGGTTAGTGTATGGTAGTTCGTCTAGAGCGGATGGTGAAACTTACACAACGTTCCTTGGGCATACACTGATCGAACATGTCTAGTAGTGCGACCGCCACTTTAACAACAGGTGCGGCATTTGAAGCTGCAACCTTACTAGCCTTGGGGATGACTACCGGGCCAGTCTCCGTCGGCACCCGGGTAATAATCTTGGCAACCTCCGCCTCAAAGCCTCTTTCAACAAACGGCCATAAATGCTCCTGTAACAAAGCAGCAGCATATTCTCTTCCAAACACTGAGAATGGCTCTTCGGCAATATCCTCATCGTAGTCTCTAAGAAGATACTCATTACAAAGCCATCCCACAATGTTACACACAGTGCGCAACTCAGCCGACTGGAGTCCCGTTTGAATTGCAGCGCCGGTAGGAGCCAGATTGGCAGGGTTCACTTGAAGGCGATTATAGCTTGAAAGAATTGCGTAAGCCGAGTCAGCGTCGGGACTACGACGGGGGATGAAGCCAAAGACCTTGGCGAAGAGGTTAACTTCGTTGAAGGCCCTTTCAAAGCATTGCTGAATGAACTTTCTCGAGGCAGTCTCTAGAGCCGCGGGGTTGACGGCCGTGGATTGAGACCGTTTATACTCCTCTGTGTCACGCAGAGCTAGCGCGCGGATATGCGAGTCCCGAATGGAAAGGTAGCTGTAGAAGATGTTCTTAATGGCCACCTGGTAGATACTTTGCCATGGATGGGGGGTCGTTTGGGGAGTCGCCGTAGCAGCAGGTGGCGGGTCTGTCAATTTGGTGGTAGATTCGGGGACGATGGCGGGGAATTCCTTGAGGACTCCGGTAGGAGTGTACACGCGGGTTGAGACTTCATGGAGATTCGGGATGAGTGAATATGACTCGAGAAGGAGTTCTGCGAATCGGTCGTAAGAAAGGGCGTGTTGGGCGGATTCAGAAGTAGTAGTGGCGAGCTGGGTAGCTATTGTAGAAGCAACCTTTTCCAGTTTCGCCGATAAGGTGGTTTCAAGGAGATGAAGACCTTTGGTAAGTAGAGACTGGTACCTCGCGAGATAGTTCTCCGCTTCACGATAGGTAGGCTACATAATGTTAGTCTCAAGTTTTTACCAAGCCCCCTAGACTCTAAACTTACATGTCTGGCCATAAAGTCAATACAAGTATCCATATGTCTAAACATCTCACCCAAGGCGGAATCCTCTACTAAACGAGTCGCACCCGGCGCATTCAACCGGCGTGTTGCTCCGTCCAGATATCCGTAATAATGAAGATCTGTCCCGACCTCATCAGCCAACTTTTTAAGTCTTTCTTGGTCAGAAATAAGGTCTTCACACTGTGACCTGAAAGACGTCGTCTGCTGTTCAACGGCCTGGAAAGAAGCCGCCAAGTCTTTAAGGATTCCGATTGCTTTGTCGGTATCGTTAATTAGATTGTCAAGATGACCTTCAGTAAGCTCGAGTTGGTTACGGTAGTCACTGTTATGGTGTTAGTACAATGCACCTATACGTTCGAGATGAGTACCCACATGTATGTCTTCCGAGCGGCACTCTGAATGATCTCATCCTCATCCGGGTCACTGAGATCCTCTTCCGACTCAGTATACCCCCCTAAATCTAAAGCTGGAACTCTCGACTCCCTAGTCGTCCTTATAAAACTCTTCTGTTTTCTCTGTCTAACATCACCAAACGAAGCTGCTCGTCTCAAAATAACCGGTTCGGGAATCTCATTCTCGTCATCTTCAATACTCGACAAAATAGGCCTTGTCAAATCTGAACTATTCCGAACTTCTTGTGCCGTCTACAGTAACAATATCAGCATCAATTTCACGTTAAATCAACAAGCATTCTCATGATTCTACAGATCACTTCACATACGTTTGGCTGTTGAAGAAGCGATGGTTTGCGCCCGTGGCCTTTGGCTGACTTAGGCGTGCCAAGTGTCTTGTTATTTACTTCTGGAACGAAGTTGTACCAATTGTCATCGTACATTATGAAGAAAGATAGGTAAAAGTTGGTGTAAGAGGTCGATGTTGTTAGAGGCGACGTTGCTCGGGGGAGCTTGGGTTAATTGGATCTAATCAGCACGTGAGTTAAATATCTAGGGTGATTTCAAAGGATTAACCCTGGTGTTGCGTTTACAAGCTTGCTCCCTGTCAGTTTCAACGTCACAGCTCAGTGAGAATCTAGATCCAGGCCAATCAGAGTGTTTACATTTACAGACAGTTTTTTGACTGCGATCAAACATTAGTTGCGGCTCTCAATCTTATAATCTTTAACCATATCAACGTTTAAACCCAAAATGCCGCCACATACATTCACTCGCTTACCAACAGCAGCGCTCCGCCGTGCCGTGTTTTCGGCCCCGCGGCTCCCGGCTAACCACCGCACATTTGTCGGTTCCCGTCAAACCCAAATGCGTCTCGCCAAACTCACCCAGCTCGTCGTCTTTGGAAGTATCTCGGGCTCCATAATCTACTACTACGATGATATCATGCACTACGTCTCCGGCGAGCCAACAGAGGAGGAAAAGAAGGCCATGGAGAAGGCCCGTATCAGGCCACAGCAGGCAAAGGTTAACCTACAGTCGTCACCATCAGCGGATGCTTTGGGAATTACACCCAAGACTTGGACGGAACCGGGACTTTACCTCTGGGGATTGAATACGGGAAAGGTGGTGGATCCTACGGCGGATAAGAAAAAGGATCGGGATGGTTGTGTAGGGTTGCCCCGGCGGTTGGAGTATTTTGATGGACAAGTTTTGAGAGATGTCAAACTGAGAAAGGATTTTGGTGTAGCGGTGACAGAGAAGGGTGACTTGGTTGAGTGGGGTCAAGGCTACGATAAAAAGGCACTAGCACCAGAGGTTATCATGAAGGGTCACGATATCATCCAAGTTGCTGTTTCCAGTGACCGTATCATTGCCCTGTCTTCTAAGGGCCAGGTCTTTTCTATCCCCGCCGCTAAGTCAGATCAAAAGCAAGCGCCTACCGTGTCTGAGCCAGGCAACAAGTCATCATGGCTTCCCTCTCTTTGGTCTACTGCTACATCTGGTCCTGCGTCTTGCCGCATCATCACCCCAACTACACTTGCTCCCAAAGAGCGCATCACTTCCATTGCTAGTGGAACTGATCACTGTCTTCTTCTTACATCTGCCGGCCGTGTCTTCAGTGCCGCATCTTCTACTACTGCCTTCCCCGCTCATGGTCAATTGGGTGTCCCCGGTTTAACTTGGGAAAACAGACCAGAGGGCCCGTACTACCAGCCCCATGAAGTCATCAGCCTAACCAAGAGACATATCATCCAGATTGCCGCCGGTGATCAACACTCTCTTGCCCTTGCTGAAAACGGAACAGTCTGGGGCTTCGGTGATAACATGTACGGCCAACTTGGTTTCCCCAACCCATGGTCCTCTACAAACGTCTTTGAACCTAAACGTGTCGATCATTCGCCCCTCTACGGCCGTAACGCCGAAATCGAATTCACCAAAATTTCCGCCGGTGGCTACGCCTCCTTCTTCTCCGTCGACTCCCCCAAGGTTCCCGGTACCGAAGATGTCTGGGCTGCCGGCCAAGGTCAAATGGGTACTCTTGGCACCGGCAAGTGGATTCACATGACAAAGAACCCCGTACGTGCCAAGGCTCTTTCGGGGATGCGCGAGTACAGCGAGTCAGATGAACGGATTGTGGGGATTCGGGCCCGTGATATCTCAGTTGGTGCTACGCATGCCGCTGCTATTCTTGAGGGAATGGGCAGTGGCGGTGGTGCTAGAGATATGGTTCTGTGGGGTGGAAATGAGAACTCACAGCTTGGAAATAGCAAGAGAGCGAATGTTTGTGCGCCAGTGAATATCCCGGCGGTGGAAGGAGATGATGTGGCTTTACAGAGATTGCAGGCGCCACAGAGAGGGTATGTTGTCCGGGTTGGCGAGAAGGGGAAGAAGATGAAGACTACGCAAAAGATTGAGTGTGGTGAGTTTGTCACGGCGTTGTATACCACGCCCCAGAAATAGGTTTGGTCTCAATGTAGTTTCAGTGTATGATTAGGTCTGGCTTTGATATGAGCTCGACACTGTGTAATTTTAGATTTTCTCACGGCCCAATTTGAATAGAACAATGTCCATTTATATCATCCTGCATACATCAAAGAACCATGGCTCCAGCTTCCCGTCCCGGCATCACGGCACTTGCCATTCTTCATCATGCGCGTCAATGCCTACCGGCATAACGTCGTCAAGTCCGACGAAGCGAGAACATAAAGAACAGCCACATGGCCATCAGACGACAAGGGCTTCGAAGAAAAGCTCCCACAAACCGTATCCGAAACCTAGTACAGTATAGGGTTATATAGGGTCGACTACGCCCTCTGGGGCGATGTTAGGAGGCAAACTGTGGTTGAGTTGCCTTGAGTTTGAGTGCCCAGCCACATATGCGGATGATGCGAAAAGAGAGATCTACGGGTGAGTGTTTGATGGGCGCTTGACGTGGCGAGGCTTAGGGGATTTCTGTTTGGGGGCGGTTGGGCGGATTGTTTGTTGACGATGACGATTTAGCCGCCGAGACAGTGGCTGGTTACAGTTAAAGACAAAGAAATGAGTAGAGAGCAAGACTCGACCAGTTCAAGTCAAGACAACTACATACCAAAATACCCACCATCCGGAAACCACCCTCGTTATTCCCGCCAATCCACAAGCGCCGCGACTCCCGCTACATCGGCGATTTCCCCGAAGAATACAAAACCAAGCAAGTCAGTGGCAGTGGCGGAATGTAGTTGGCGGCTATTTATAGAATTGTGGAGTTTTCTTTCGCCTTCCCTTTTGGCGCGGGAGGAAGGTGAATTGTATTGGAGGCCACAAAGGTGCGGTACTGGACAAGCTGATTGTGTGGTATACCGAGGTCATGGTGGGCTGTGATGAAACTTGACACGCGGGGGTTTGGCGGTTGCAATGGGGAAGGAGGGGTTGGTTCGTTCTGGGAGCTCGTGGATAAGTTGCTGATGATTTGGTTAGTGGAGTTGGTGATTTACATTGTGTATGTAAGACGACTATGTATGTAGTTACCCCATTTGGCATCCATCTTACATACGTATGACCTGTCCCTTTTCCCAATCGCATATCAAACTACATTAGGCATATTATCGCCAATAGTCGGGATTGCCTAGTTCTCCCAGCATTCTTCATCTCTGCTTCGTCTTGTACCGGCGCAACCACCACCAATCGGCCAAAGTTCCCTCGTCCTTCCCAATAGAAGTAGAAGAGAGCGGCCACCCACCCCTGCAGAACCTCCTGTCGCAACCGCCTATAAATATAGGTGGAGACAAGCTGTGACGGGCGTCGGTGGACGGGCTTCGCTTGGCTTGATTCAAGCATGAAGGGATAAGGGACAGTGAGCCGCTGTTGGTGTTTTGGATTTCATGCTTGCTTCTGACTTCTCTGTTTTGACCTCTTCTTTTTTTCTCGGGATTCGTGGTATACTCGTTAGTTTACCTTTTACATACTATCACGACTTTATACGGCCGTTTCTTTTGTACGCATATTGCTGCATATATCTCCAATAGATGGCCCTGCAGATCGCGCCACCCCTCCGATGCTTCCAGCCCCATATTCTCGCTTGTCCTTCTTATTCCAGCACTCCTAGAACCCGTACTAGAACACCACTAGCACCATAACCCAGGGCCTTGAAGCCTGTAGATCCTCCACTTCGCTTGCCACCCATCCATCCACACCACGAAAAAAAAAAAAGATAACCGCTGAAAAGCCCACTACCGCCAGTCCACCAAATCCTCGACTTTCTCCTCCCTCGTCATGGACCGTCTGCCCAAGCTTCGTCGACGGCCCAAGATCGTTACTCCCGAACTCGCCGTCACTTCTATTGCATCTCCACATACGGCTACCGCCCCGGATCATCGTGCCTCCTTCACACCTATTTCACCAACTTCCTCGCCGCTTGCTATTCCACCGCCCCGTCCCTACGGTGTTCCATCTGGAATTCCAACGCTTAAGAGCGCCGCCTCTGATAGTGCCCTAGGTAGCGCTGTAACCGCTAGACGTACCCGCCACTCAGCCTTACCGTCCAATTCGTCCTCGAGTACCCATTCGCCGAGTCCTGCTAGAGCACCCAACGCCCGTGATAGTACCGGGTCACTTTTAGCGTTTGCCACTTCGCGCAATCGTGTGCCATCTGCGCCACCCGCGGTTCTTGCAGCTCGAGAAAACGCCCGGAAATCACTGGGTTCGTTACATTCAGCATCGTCATCGAGGTCCTCTCTGGTTCTTTCCAACGCTGCTGCCGCTGGCTCACAAATTCCACTTCCGGTTTCCGTTACTACCGGACCGCTCGTGCATTCACCTGACGCCGCATACTCGCCCGGAATCCCACCACCAGCCCTGGCTCTTCCTCCGACCTCCGCGCCCAAAATCCACGCTATTCAACCACCAACACTCGACACTGCTGCTGCCGCCGCAACTACAGTTTCTACTTTCGTCACCCCGCCATCAGCCATATCCGGCCCCACAATTGTCACCACAACAGCTTCACCAACGACGACTAAACGTCATAGTCGTATTCCATCCGCGTTCAGATCTCTTCCCTTCCGAGGCCCAATGAAGCGCTCACGATCTCCGGCACCGCCGCCTATTTCAACTAGTGGCGCGCATTTCGGCAATCCGTCTATCACTGCGATTGCTGTAGCTGCGACCCCGTCGCCTTCGACGACTGCCCCGGCATTGGCAGCGCTTGGCCATTCTGGGTTTGACGGGTCGCCGGCTAGTGTCATTGCTGCTTCACCAAGGACAAAAGGGTTGGGACACCATAGAAAAGTGTCGTCCAAGGGGAAGTTTACAGGTGCTATTAAAAGCCATTTTGCTGCGGCTCAAGCAAGTTGGAATTCGCCGCGCATGTCACCTATTCTTAGTAGATCACGGAATTCGGGGTCGGGGCTTCGGACACCTTCTCCAAAGGGAGCTAAGATGCCACCATTCATGGCTTCTTCAGTAAGAGGTGTGTATAGGAGGAATACTTTGTCCTGTGATATCATACTAACCACTATACTTTGATGTAGATGTCCAAGCAAAGTTCAATGAATTGACATGGATTGAACGTAACCGTGTGGCTTTTGGTTGGAAGCGCGCTCGGAAGGGTTTCACTAATAGTCCTCCACGTCCTTCAACTTCGGCTACTTGTGCGCCAACAGGTCTTGAATCTCTTGCTCGGAAACCATCATATCGTCACCCTGAGCCATCACAACAAGGGCTTGATCGATACATCAACATCCAGCCTTGGAATCACAACCGCGTGACTCTCAATGTGCCATCAGACACACAAGACTACGTTAATGCTTCGCCAATTACGCTCATGTCTAACGGGAATCCCGAAGGGTTACCAACACTCAATTATATTGCCATGCAGGGACCGACGGATGTATCTACGCCACATGTGTGGAGGATGGTTTCGGAAAGCTTCGAGGGGGAGGGTGTCATTGTCCAGTTGACCAATTTGGTGGAAAACTTCCAGAACAAGTGCCATGCATACTTCCCACTGGATAAGGCAGAGGGGGAGATGCGTATCAATGAGGATGATATCTGGAATGACGGATGGAGAGCAACGGTCAAGTTCGATACCATTGAAATGTTGGCTGATGGAGCTATTGAGGTGCGGAAGTTGACTCTCACAGTTAAGGAGCCGATTATTCCAGTACCAAAGGAAACTGTTCTTGAGACGCCACAGGCTGGTCGGAAACGTGGGGTTTCTAACCCCAAGATATCTCTAGTATCAGTGACGGAGGATGACGAGTCACCACCAGCGTCACCTGCTGACCCTATAATGCACTCTACTACCGGCACGCCGATTAAGAGACCAACTGAAGTCGAGACGGAATCAGAGCCACCCACTCCGATTGAATCAGCCGCACCATCCCTTCACTCAGATGAACAATCAGCGCCACCATCACCACCTTCTCCGACTACACCGACTTTTACAACTAAGGAATTAACAATTTACCACCTATTCTATACAAGATGGCCGGATTTCGGTGTTCCTGCGGCTGACGATATCCCGAGTTTCTTATACTTGATGGAACTATCCCGGCAATACAACCACGTTTCTACGAACCCCCGAATCATTCACTGTTCGGCTGGTGTTGGACGTACGGGAACGTTTATCGCGCTTGAGCATTTGAAGCGGGAACTTGATAATGGGTTCTTCTTGGGTGACGGACCTGCCTTTATGGCTATGGCTTGTGTTAATTCCGGAGCCAGCGCTGCACCGGGTCAGGAGGACGTCAGCCCTATCACACCAGGGGCGGTGGATACCCGTGGAGATGTGATTTTCAGTACGGTTGATGCATTGAGAGAACAGCGCAAGTTGATGGTACAGAGTGAGGCGCAATATGTCTTTTTATATAAGGTGTTGCGTATGTTATGGAGGGATAGATATGGGCTGAGTGAGGATGAGGTTGCCGAGAGAGCAGCTAAGAGACAGAGTGTTGAAGGGGCTTAGCTTTAGCTAGTCTATGGCTATGATACATATGAATAGACGGGTCTTGATACCCTTGATTAATACAGGCTTGGTTTGGTTTAGCCATGCTTGTCTTGTAATATGCGTTTTCTAGGGTTCTTTGAAATCTACGGTGTAACAATGGCGAGTTATGCCGGCGGAAAGCGACAGATACACGGCACACACGGGATTGTATAGCGTACCTGTTCTGTACCAGGGGGTTTCAATAGCAGAAGTGTTGTTGCGCAAGTGAGCCATATGACCCGGCATAAAGAGCATGTCGGGCAAGTGCGCAGAGTTTCGTAGGACATACGTGGGGGGCGGGGGGAGATTTCGTTCTAGAAGGGGTTCGGGTCGGATGAAGTTTCCTAGGCTAATTTTGATGGGGTTACAGTTGGAAGGCTGACGGGTATCTTCGTGTTTGGGAAGGAAATTGTAGATTGGATAGTCCTTCCGAGCTGGATGAGGTAGGCTTCCATGGGTTCATAAGTGACAACTACGTTTTTGTAAAGAGGTGACCACGGACGCTTGGTAATGTTGGGGGGTTCTGGGTGATACATGCTTATTGGGTAGGTAGGTAGGCAGCCACGCTGTACGCCGGGAAATCCTCAAGTGCCTTTTTGTGTGAATGGTTGGTGATTGAGCAGATGGGTAGACGGGTAGACGGGGATAGAATCGGGTTCTTTGCTGGTAATGAACGTGACGAGATGATTTGGTGAATAATGGAATGGGGTTGAGTTTTGGGGGTTGAGGTTGTGTAACTTGTTATAAGTCGGTTTGTCTTATATCTTGGGTGGTAAGTTGGTTGAATATTATGTATGGACTATGAATATGGCCATGTGACGTGGTGATGTAATTTGAAATGTAAGCATGATCCATCATGTATACAAATTCTTTCCTCTATGCAAGTCCATATATGTAACTCCTGCATAAAAGCCACCAGAACACATGACGCCCGGGAACCTCGATCCGGTGATACTATGTACATGTTATGTATGTACCTGCACATCAAATGCCAACTACCAAAGCCAGCCCAACAAAATCTCTTAAAAAAGATGCTTCGTTGGCCACTTCTACATATGTATGCCTTCCGTCTCCTCGACAAGCGGTGAACATCCTCGCCAGCCACTTCCCTCTCCGTCTCTTTCCCATATGTAAGCGCTCTTTTCTTAAGTCGACTAGCCAATTACCAAATATAGTAAGCGACAGGGATCTGGGCACAATTACCAATTATGGAATTAGGGATTGGGTTTGAGATTTAGAAATTGTGGGATGAAATCATGTCACGTGAGGATTTGTGATGATGAAGATGGATGGGTGGGTTCTTGTGGAGATGGAGAAAGGGACTAGATCTATAACAACATGCAGATACATAATGCGAGTTTGTAAAGGGTGACACGGACGTATATGATGATGGTGATATTGTCGGCCATTCTCCGAGCGAATAGCCAAGTCCCGTTGTGCGAACAGCGGTGAGGAATGGACTGGAATGAGCCGTTAAATCGACGAGTACATGAGGGATATTAATAGGGTTGTATTGAAGGGACGGGTGTTTTCTCTAAGGTGGTATGGCTTGGTTAAATGCGGAAGAGAAAGTTGTTGGTGGGGCGGAACTTGATCTGGCTGGTTTGGAGGTCCGTCCGTCCGGTTGTCCGTTTCGTTGACGTGTTGAGAAGGAGGTGATGGATTTGGATTGTCTTAGTTGGTACATACATAGATCTTGACCGGTTGCATGTGATGGTGGAGTTTATATTGTAGATGTGGAGGTTTCTAGGGTTTCTTTTTTTTTCTTGGGATCCGCTTGGTTGCATAATGGACGTGGAGATGTTGGGTGGATTTTTGAGGAAGTTGTGGATATATCCCCAGTATATTCATGATCTACAAACCCGAGTAAGTTCCCGTGTTTTTAAGGAGAGAACCTGCGTAACACTTGATATACTTGATATGCACCTATAGTAATCAACTAAATGGCCAAAAACTTGGTTTCAAAGACATCAAGTCTGAAAGGATGAATCAGTAATGAACCTCCATCCTTCCCTACCCTAGCCCAAAAAAAAAACGACCCCACTATGGAAATCAAAATGCCACCAACCAAAATCGATAAATGCACACACTACCATCGTCAGTCAAGCTTCATTTTCCCGTAACTGACTAGTGTAGTCTCTACCGGGAAATGGATTACTATTCCATCATTAGATCAAGAGACAACAGGAAGGATATACACTAGTTTTGAGACTAGAACCTCTTTATAGGTTTTAAAATGTACAGAGGCTTTTTCCTGATCTGCTTCTTATGGATGGATGGGGTTTCCTGTTTATAATGAATGCATGTTGACATGTTCGTATTTTCTCTTGTCTCTTTTATATACTGGGTTAACTTGTAGTTTTTCTTCATGGCCATCTCTTCTTAAAACCTTAGTTTTCTTCGTTTGTCTGTCGACATTTCTTATACTCAGTCTCTATTCCTATCGCCTCTTTCTCGGCATCTAGTCACCGCCAACTCCGTCCTCAACAATCGCTCTTTCGGCCTCTTCCTCAGTCTAGACCACGCCCGGTCTTCATAAAAGACCTATATTCATCCTCTGAGCCTCATCCATTCATCATCTCCAAACCTACTTTCTTTTTTCGTCCTTTCCTTCCCGTTACATCCATAACCGCATGTCCCATCAGTTCGGCACTTACTGGGCCTATTCGCTCGTGCCAATTACACGCCGCCACATTACCAATCCAGAGCTCCTACCCTACGCCTTACTCTCAAGTGGGTTTGACAAATCTTGTCTGTCCTGATTCGGCCTTGTATCTTGTCTGCTCTGATTCGTCCTTGGATCTTGTCTGCCCTGACTCGGCCCTGCATCTTGTCATTTGTATTGTCTATTCTTCTCGCCACTCAACGTCCAACCACGGCCTCAGACCAGCCTCGGCCTGGCGCCTTATATCTAATCTTCTCTATATCGTGACATTCTATTGTCCCCCATATCATGGCCTCCAACTAGCCTGGTCCTGGTTTCATTACATCTTTATGTTAACTTGCCACCTTGGAACCACTTTTACGACGTTATTAGACACATCTTGCGTTTCTGGGAATCGATTACTACTCACCTGGTCAACAATATTCTTCGTCTACTTATACATCAACAAAGTATAATCCAACACTTATTCAAATCTTCAACTACTCATTCTATCGCCGGAAACGGACATCGACATACAATATACTACATCACACTCTCAACCCTTAAACCCACCAACCCTAAACCACAGAGTCCGAACTCCATAACCGGCTTACACCGAACATTCCACAACGCCACAAATTACCATGACGTCGATTGTAAGTGTTACCACCATTTTGTATTCTTCTCTCTACTTTTCTTTTCCCCCAATAGCCTATAAAAAACCACTCCCCCGCGCCAGTGCTTGTTACCGGATACTACGTTGTCATCCTTCTGGCTCGTTTCTACTACTTGCCGAGAACATGATATATCACTCTTTTGGAAAAACTTGACATCCTATCTGGGACTGCGGAAGGTATAATTCTGCCCGACATTAAATCTACAATAACGGCCCAACCAGAAGATAACAAAGTCGGCTGAGGTCTCGACACGAGTTACCGAGACTTTTATAATCTACCTGGGATGTCTTGCAGCCCATCGAATCGTCTTTCAACCAAGCAATTTGCTCCGATTCAACACTACATGTCCCCTGAATGTCTCCCCGGATAAGCTTTCGGTGTACAATCTTATCATGTACTCTCGCGGTCTCTTTCCTATTCTTCCTCGCACTCTATGCACCTCAATGTCTCAATGACATCACTATACAGTTATCATCTCTACACTTTCGCCTAGATACTTGATCCCCTCACTTGTTCCTACCAATATTTCTGCATATTGGGCTGCAAGGTCTCACGCTCGCAACGCCACGGACTCAAAATCCTATGACAACCCCCGTTCTTGCCCCCACTATGGTCCATCCTCCGTCGTCGGTGTCACCAAGACTCTTTCTATTGAGCTGCTTTATGTACACACTTCTGCCAAGGCACTACTATTGTTGTCTTGGAACACAGAAGCGCAGCAGCAGCCTTCTACCACCACCTCGTATCACACTTGTGTACATACACATATACACGCCCAGCACATTTTGAACTGGGAAAAGAGATACCTACAAGACTACCTTTGACGGACTTTACTTGGCAATGGTCTTCCGGGAAGGACAAGAAGGATACAGACTTTGTGGTTTGCTACTTGTACACACATGTGATTGGATTGGGTCTTGCCTTTTTTATA
Source organism: Huntiella bhutanensis (assembly GCA_002018275.1). NCBI lineage: Eukaryota > Fungi > Ascomycota > Sordariomycetes > Microascales > Ceratocystidaceae > Huntiella > Huntiella bhutanensis. The sequence goes on from MJMS01000007.1 coordinate 321,208, forward strand.
ATCAAATCTATCTGTCTTGGGTAGACGACTCTTTGTCGCGATATAAAGCTACTCTTACCACACTCGGTCCTCGTCATATCCGAATTAGTTCAAGTTCAATATCAACCAGAACTAGTCCCGTCCGAGCCTCTCCGTCTTTTACTGTATCTTAACTATACTCCTAGTTCCCTTCTTTTCCGGCTCTTTTTCTTCTTCTTTTCTCTCCTTTGTTCTGATATTTCACTCATGTCATGGTCACCCGCATACATACATACACACCCCCCCTCTATTCTGCATTCTTCCCTTTTGCACATCACAGTCCGGCCTCAATTTTGGCTCAACTGACAACACTGTCTTCATCTCTTAATACCCCAGACTTTCCCACATTGTCCAAAGCTTGTCCCTTACACCCCCGATCTAAGCGACACTTGCGAGAGAGCTTGCGCGACTTGCCTTGTCATCCGTGTCCGTGACCTTCGAGTTATAACCTATTACAATTCGAATTGCAATTGGAAATCTAGACGCTACTATTCCGGACAAGCCGTCGGTGAAGCTACAGACTAGCCATAGCCATAGCCAATTCATCTTTCTGGTTTCCCTCCTTTCTTGGCTACTACATACTACTGCCACTACTCACATTCACATAGCCGTTGGGCTCCTGCATTTTTGCTTTTCCTCCCGCGCCATTGCTATTCCCATTACCATTACCATTGCCATTGCCATTGCAATTGTCTCTTTGCCCATCCCGTGGATTATCGCTTTAGCTTGCGTTTGTTCTTGCGTTTCTCTAGCTTCTTTTTTCCTCTACCCTTTATTCATTCTTTCCTTTTCCCCATTTCCCTTTTTTCTCTTACCTTGGCCATTTCCCATTATTAGAGACAAGTCCGGCCGTTTTTCTTTTTTGATTTCATTCCTTTTTTTTTTTTGTTTTTTTGTTTTACCCGTTCCCTTCTGCTTTCTATTGGCCCGTTTCTCATTGGTTGTTTTTTTCCTTATTTGATTGACCGCGCCTATCCCGTCATCAACACTTTTTCCACATGCTGACTCCAACTATACAGCTCTGCCTGGCCCACTATTGTGATACCCACGGCCCCACGCCGCTGATCGTCACCGAGGGGTCTAAGGTGCCATGTTCAACATGTTACGATGGTGTTGAAACCATGTTCATAGATGGACGCCAGCTGAACGACCCGTCAGACAAACTCCCCACCAACACCACGCGCCCCACCAACCCCCACGGTCCCGCGCGCCCACCAACCTCCGAATCCCGGGACACGCGAACTGCCCCGCCCCGTCCCCCAGGAACTCCGGCTTCACGCGAAGGAGACCCACAAATCCCCCGGCGCGGCGACATGCCTCAACGACGAGACTCGGGCTTTAGCCGTACTTATGACGAGCACACCACGCGACGGGCGGGCCCCTGCGACAACTGCGCTCTGACCATCCCTTCTACTGGGCCAACCCCGAGAAATTCTCCCCAACAGGATACCCCACGTGGTCCCATTCTCAGAAGTACCGTCCCATGTAACCGGCCTATCCCCGGTTGGCCCCGTAGTACTCCGCCATCGTCACGCGAATCTGCTGCCAGTGACAGTGAAGGAGACGATGTCCGGCCGTTTCGGGACACTAGAGCTAGGACTGCAGCGTCGCGCGGGAGTGTATCTTCATCATCTGGGAGATCCCCGGCTTCAAGTAATGGTCACTTACACTACATGAAGTACCTCTCTACCAAAGAGCCCATCCACCCCGACTCATACACTCTAGTCCGGGCCTCCTGCATCCGAACCCTCTCCTTCGAAACCCTCCCCCGCTCCCCCACCACCCTATCCGGAGCCGGAGCCCACCCCAACTTCATAACTACCCACAGCGCCGGCTACGCAGCCTCCGGCGGTCCCATGTTCTTCGGCGACGCCCGCTCCGGCTACACCACCGCCTACATCTTCCGAATTTCCGACGTACACGCCCGTGGCCATAAACGCGTCTACGCATTCCTCGCTATCAGCACCCACCAAGAACGTCAAGTCATGCAAAAATTCGAGTATCTCGCCCGTCGTTTCCATCACATGGCAGCCCACATCCAGCATCTCGCCGAAGTCGAAGCCGAAAAGGGAAGCGACGCATCAAATTCCCCCGTCATCGGCTCCGGGCCCTTCTCCACACCGTCTGTCCCCGAACGGACGGAGAACAGGGGAAGTTCCTTCCTCAACGGCGCCGGAGGTTTCGGCAGACGACATGGTGCGGCTGGTGGACCGAGTGTTAGTCTTAAAGCCCGAGGTCTGGCGGAGTTGGTTGGACAGCCTGATTTCTTTTATCAGATGCATATGTTCTTTGCAAAGTTGTTGTATGAGATTGAGGGGAACTAGGTCTCTTTCAGACCAGTATTTGTCTTTTTAGACTTTTTTTTATCTTTTTTTTTTGTGCTTGGGGGACGGGATAGAGGATTGGATTGGATTGGATTGGATATACCCAGAACACGCTGTTGTGCGTTGCCTTGTTTTGTGTTGCTTTTTGTGTTTTTTTTTTCTCGCTACAGCTGCCCGGTTATATCGTGGTGGTTTCTGTGCCTTAATTCTTTAGACTCATTGATAGACTTTGTTAATTTATTTCTTTTACACGTATTCTTATTTCTGATTTATCTAGAATGTCTCACAGGACACACAAATCACGTGGGTCATCTCGATAACCAACAAGTTCACATGACACGTCACATTTCTATTTTTCACAGTCCACAGTCCACAGTGAACACAAAGACTACTAAAAACAATGCTGATGATATCATTTATCAAACCCGAATCTACAATACCCCAACATACATCCAACCCCCAAAATGCATCGTAGCTACCACCAGCCATACTCACCTTACCGGTAAAAGTCAAGCTTAGTCTCATCAGTCGACGTCTTGACCTGCACCGAGTAGGCATCCTCCAAATCACTCTGGATAATGTTGTATCTGTTCTTCCGCACCGCACGCAGACCCGCCTCCTGCATAATGGCCGCAATCACGGCACCGGAGAGGGGATCATTACGGCAAATCAGAGAATCCAGATCAACTTCTGGTGCCAGACTCATCTTGGACGCAATCGTAGAGAAAATGAGTCGTCTCTCACGGCGGTCACGGAGAGATGGGAACTCAATCTTGCGATCCAGACGACCGGGACGAAGAAGAGCGGGATCCAAGGTATCGGCACGGTTGGTGGCCATAATAACCTTGACATTGGAGGTCTGATCGAAACCATCCATTTGGTTAAGCAGCTCAAGAAGAATACGCTGAACTTCACGATCGGCACCGGTCTGAGCATCGAAACGCTTGGTGGCAATGGCGTCAATCTCATCAATGAAAATGATGGCAGGAGAGTTCTCCCGGGCCATACGGAAGACATCACGGACCATGCGGGGACCCTCACCCAGGTACTTTTGAACAAACTCTGAACCAACCACACGGATGAAGTTGGCGGTGGTGGAGTTGGCAACGGCCTTGACCAACATGGTCTTTCCGGTACCAGGGGGACCGTACAGGAGCACACCACGGGGAGGATCAATACCGATTTGCTTGTAGAGGTCGAAGTGGGTCAAAGGAAGCTCAACAGCCTCACGGATCTCCTGCTTCTGCATATCGAGACCACCGACGTCAGCGTACGTGATATCGGGCTTTTCGTCGGCGCCAAGCATGGCAATGGATGAGTCGGCCTCCGGAGGGAGAATGTCGACAAGAGCATTGGAATGACGGTGGAGGGCGACGGATGACGAGGGCTTAAGCTGCTCGCGGTCAAGCGTAGAAAGGATGCGGACGACGTAGTTGGAACCAGTGCTGGATTGGACGATACCAGTGCTGATGGGTAGGTTGTGGTTAGCAATTGTATGTTTAGGGCGTATATTTTGGCAGCTTACTTTCTATCAATGGCCTCCATGAACTGGCCAATGACCAGAGGCACACTCTGAATTCTCTTGATCTCTTCTTGGGCGCGCACCAACTCGCGCTTCAGACTGCGTTGCTCATCCTTGATGTACTCCTCCTGCAATTGAATGTACCTATATTTCGGGCATGTTGTTAGTACAACTGGTGGTAATTGGTCGTGGTTCGGGCCATAAAACGTACTCAAGCTGACGCTGGTACTTCTTGAGGTTGGCATAGTCGTCGTTGATGTCGCTAGAATCAGTCGAATCCTTCGTCGGTGGCGACGCAATAGAGGAAGCCATCGGAGAGTCGACAGCAATGGCACTCATTGTTTTCAATGTGGTGACAATTTGAAAGTTGGGGTACAAGTAGCAAGGCTGAAGATGCTACCACCACAATGGTGTCGCGGTACCAAGTGGGGAGTTTGGTTCCGGAGGGGTGCTGTTTAAGTTGCCGGGGAGGGTACACGCAGAGTGTCCAATCGGTAGGTATTCAGTTGGTAATATGCCGGATTATGGAGGAAATTGGACGGAATCGAATGAAGCTATGGACGTTGTGATGATGGTGATAATGGATTGTAGTTCCAAGGAAGTGACGTTTTGGCGTCTATGCCGTAAGCACTGTAGGCCAGGCCCACGCCAGAGCTTAGCTTCAGGCTGACAATTGGTGTCGTTGCTGTCGTATTAGGGTTTATAGAGGGAGGGGTTAAAGTTTAGGCGGCTGAGTCTGCTGTTTGTATGGTAGTTAGGGTTTTGTTTTTAAGATGGATTTATGATATTCATACTTGCCGAAGCAATGATGCGAGAAACGTTGAAAACACTGTCATGTTTACATTAAGATGCATGATATATCTTGGACCAAGTATGCATTAAAGTCTTGCACTAACTCTCTTAGATTCACACTGATAGTTGGCGCCCTGAACTAGCCAGTGGCATACTCCTACTGTAGTTCAGTCAGACCAGAAATAATCCGATATGTGGCGGTGTCAAGTGATTCAACTAGCTAACTCAGTTCACTAACTAAGCTACGCCTCCCATCTGGAACCAGTAAATATAGGGACGCCTACTCAAAATAGTGATACTATTCGCCATATCAGTAACAACTGTCGTTCACGGCAGTCAACGTTTCAATCTGAGGGTTTTCTCCAGAAGGGTTTCGCCAGAAGGGTTTCGCCAGAGGCTGGAGAAATAATGTGACATCATTGGGCTGTTGGATGGTCAGTGCTGAGTAGTACACAGGGACATCCTCCCCCTCCCGCCCGCCTCGTTGCAGTAATGACCTTGCGGCGCATTTGGAAGCTACTGCCATATTCAGCATTGCGCAAGCCTATCCGGGTTCCAGTCCCTCATGTATCAAAAGTATTGCGCCAGAGTACACAGAGCGCAATGGAAGTAATGGACTCTATATAAGTACGCAGGTGAGGGTAAATCACACCGGATGATGATGAAGGAGTCTATAACCATGGAAGCCACCAAAATTGGGTGATTCCCCCTCAATTATGACTCCAGTTAATTGCATACAGACAGGCTCCAGTAGGCTGTTTTGCCTGTTTGCTAGGCGCAAGGAAGGATCAAGCTTCATTAATCAAGCTCCCACCCCACAGTGTTCCAGCAAACCAACACTGGTCGTCCGTTTTGAGTAGTTTCTGGTTCTCCAGGTCGACCTGGAGCCTTGTTTCCAAGACTATTTGAAGGACCTCCAAGGGCATGTTTTGAATTCTCTTTCTTCTTCTCTTCTTTTGATTCCCAACATCTTTTGATTTTTCTGGACACTGTTAACATAATCTCGTGATACTTTTCGCTATTTATTTTTTGATCAGCCTTTTTCAGTAACAATCTCTGTGTCTTGTCTTATCGTACTCTACGTATTAGCCATCTTTTGACTGACTGTTTTATCTATTCATCTACGCCAGTCCTCACGACGATTTGCATTTCGTATCTCCGATTCCTGTGGTCATCTGTGGCGTTATATACTGCCTCGCCTAAATCAGCTTTGACGTATCGGTGCTCTTGATCTCTTATCTGCACTTAACTCGCCCCTCATTGTATCCTCGGTGTTGGCTTTTCTTGCCATCGTTTATTTATATCCGGTCGTGAATCATCGATGATCATATCGTGACTATTATTCATCACTCTTTGTCTATCTTTGTCTTACTATTTATTTTGCTCATTAGCCTTTGATTTACTCATCGTCTATTCTTTGATCTGTTTTGATATTTCATTGAAGTCTTGACCATATTAAGCCTTCTCTCACCCCGCATTCCTGGACTTCGCATGGTCTTTAGCATCGTTCTATGTGCCTATCTACAATCTCGGGCTAAATCTTTTTATTGGTACATTTGAACCCATTGTTACCCGACACTTTGATATACCCTTTTTATTTGTTTTGGTTCATCTATTAGCCGTTATGTCGGCATCTATCAATATCCCCTCGGCCTCTTCGACTCCCAAGTCGTATGCCTCATCGTTTTCGTCGTCACTGTCATCATCACCAACCTCGCCTTCTCCCTCTAGGGTGGAGAAGCGTGGCGCGGAGAGAAGTCGCCGTCCCAGTCTCTTGAGTATGTCTTTCTATTATCTTCTTGAGATGATGTCATAGTCTCTCCTTCTTGTCTGTTGTTGGCCACATGATGATGACGTTGTTATCCCTGTCGTTGGCTGCCAGTGCACACACAAGTGAAGCCGACGTTTCCACTTATTCCCCCATGATAACAAGCGACAGCTTGTGGGGCTTCTGTTTTAGTCTGTCATTAAGGTCATCCCTGCTAACACTTTGTTTACTTTAGGCAATGCTATCCTACAGCAGCAACCCGCTCATTATGAAATTGACGGCCGTGATCGGCCTTATGTGGTGAGTTTTGTTGGGTTGGAGCCTAATACAAAGGCGCCCTGCTAACGTTAACACATCTAGATCTCGTATGTTTCTTGTAGCCAGGGCTTCAGTTGGAACCCAGGTATGTACACATCTAGCCCTTGACTTTGCTCACTACTGGAATGTTTACTAACGTGATAATGGGTTTAGAAATCTTTCTTTCATCTTATATGGATCGTCACTCAATCCCGCTTTCACACCACCGCGAGCCGGTCCACGAAGTCGTTATTTCTGAGGAAGAAGCTCGTATGATGTACCCGCAATAGGGCCCGAGATTTATCTGTTTCTTTTTCATTTTACGATACCATGCACTCTTTTGTTTTGTTTTTCTATCTCGGGGTTTTTTGTTCTCCTACTGCTATAGCATTTGGATCTAGTTGTTTCAAATGCTTGTTGATTTAATAAATTTTTTGCCATCTCAATATTTAATACTCGAGTGATTCGGTTGTTTAGGTGATAATAGATAGATACGGACGAGGTTACTGGTATCGATATGGGTTGCGACTAACCCTAGTTGTTATGAGCGCAGAATGACGGCATTTTGTTTACATTTGAACATGTGATATTCCAAGTTTAATTTTTGACAAATATAGACGACGTTTATGGACTCGTTTTTGTTTAACCAGTTTAATACTTTCTTAATGTTCCCTTGAATTAATTAACGCAATGAGTGGCCCAGTTGCACACCGCAAAATCGAATTACAAACTCCCGAAGACCTCACATATCTCCTCACAAACGTGCGACGCGCCGCCAAAGAACGTCTCGATGAGGCATTTCCCCCGGTAGCAGCCGGAGCCGACGACGACGAAGATGATCTCCGCGTCCAAATAGAAACCATGGTAACCGAAGTATGTAACTCCCCCCATCTCACCGTCTTGCAAAGCTAACAAACCCCCCTAGTACATCGACAAAACCTTCACTCTCGCCGCGCCCAACATATCCATCAACGGCCTCCCCATCTCCATAACCTCCTTCCTCTCCGGCGAAGGCGACATCCCCGTCTCCCAAACGCAATACGAGCCCTTCGACGAACGCGCGCACGCCACCGTCCTGTCACTTGCCCGTGAAGAAGAGGATCTTTTGGCGGAGATTGCCGCGTTGAAGATGAAAGTGCCGAGTTTATTGGCGGCGCAGGTGGTGGAGAGGGCGAAGGAGGGGTTGAAGGAGGATGAGGAGGAGTATGAGCGGCTTTTGAGGGAGGCGAAAGATACGGCGGAGGTGGAGGCTAGGAAGGAGGTTGAGAGGGCGTTGCAGGGTGTTTTGGGGGAGAGAGGGGGGGTTCTGGAGAGGAATTATGGGGAGGCGAGGGGGGCGTTGGAGAGGGTTGCGAAGAGTTTGCCTGCTACTTTGGCCAAGATGGAAAGAGCCAAGATGGCGGGGGAGTATGTTGTTGCTGAAGGAAGATGATATCAAATTTGAATGGTAATGTAATGATTTCATACTGAGTTATTTGAATTTATGAATGCTATCTATACTCGTTGGGACCTAGACTTCTTTTCGGCACTTGATTATGGGTTCTTGGCTACATACAAGTCGCACTATTCACCCAGAGACAGACCAATCAAATACACATAGAGAAAAACAATCAAATCTTCTTCTATCAAATGCCGTATATTCCAGCTTACCACACACACCGTACATCATTCTTCATAATCCTTCCTTTCCCAAATCTACACCAATTTACGCAGCAGCAGGAGCAGGAACAGCCGCAGCAGCAGGAGCAGCAGGGGCCTCACCAGTCTTAGCCTCCCACTTAGCGGGACGAGCCCACTCAGGGTCTCTCCACGGGCCGGCATCAGACAGAGGGCAGCCGCCCTCGCAAGTGCACTTACCACCGAACTTCTCGGGGAGGTTCTCGGCAGGGACCTGAGCGAGCAGCTCAGACTTGTAGCCGGAGCCAAGAATGTGAATCTTTTGGACGGTGACGGGGTCGAGCCAGCGCTTGACGACCGACCAGACGGTAGAGAAACCCCAGGGAGCGTTGATAAGGTACAGACGACCGAGACGCTCGGGGTAGTAGTTTTGTGAAAGGACCGAGGCGCTCTGGACGTTGTTGTAAACCTGGGGAATGCGAGTGACCGAAACACCCTTGAGATCCATAATAGTGCAGCAAGTCTCGAGAAGGTGGCCAGACTTGCGCGAGCAGGCAGGCAGACGGGGGTCGGCTACACGCTCGTACTCAACAGCCAGGTTGGTCAACATGCGCTCGGGGGTCGTCACCTTGTACATGCCAGCAACATCAATGGAGCCCAGCTCCTCAATGTAGACAGGGCGGCCGTCCTTGTCGGTCTTGTGGTAGTACTGGGGGTAGAACTTGGAAACCTCGGGCCGCTCAGTGAACTCCCAAATGGGGACAGTGTCGTCCAGCTTGGTCTCCTTGCGCCACGCCTCGCACTCAACGAACCTGCGGGGGGGACTCTGGTTAGACATCTATGACATCACGAGGATTTTAAGAACCTACATGGTCTTGGCGAGCATGACGTCGAACTTGCGCGCACGCAGGAAACGCAGCTATTAGGCGAAATAGGGTTAGCCACATAATCGCCACAAACGGAGCTATAAACGCAAGCACATACCAGAGTAAGAGTGTCAAGACGGAGAGTAAGACCTTCGGCCTCGAGCATCAGACGAAGCTGCTCGACCTTGGCCTGCTGCTCAGCAGTCAGGTATCCGGGGTGACCATCCTGAGCCTCAGGGGCAGTAGTAGGGAAGTCGTAGTGATCGTACTTGGGATCGAGCTTGAGAGGGGCAGCGGTAGCCATTGTGACGAATAATGTGAATTGGAATATGAGAAGAGAAAAATATAAGGTACTACTATATGGCGAGAAGCTTTCGTGGTTAGAACAGGGGACACAGACAAAGAAGAATGAGACTGATGAAGACGGTCTGCAAGATAATAGCCGACAAAGTTGGGTTCAGCCGACTGGGCTTTATACCGTGGTAACCACAGTATGGACGTCTACACAGTGGCTACCACGGCGCGGTTAAGGACACAGCATCGGCCAACTGTGCGAGCTGGATGCCAAGGTATTCCCCCAAGAAGCATATCAGGAGCGCAAATCGAAACCGACAATCCAGCGGCTCACACCCGACCCAAAAGTTTCAAAAGTCCACAGCCAGCTTCTCAAAAACGCAGCGATGCTCGCCAGATCATCGGTTCCGCCGGCCATCGAGCCACATCTAGGAGCCCACACAAACACCCCTTCCACGGTAGCCTCGTTTGTCCTTACCGGAAGAGACAGTTGCTACCAAGATGGGTCTTGAAACGTGCGGGGCTGCTTTCCATCCGGTGTATTGTGGCGTCTGGCGCGGAATCTTTGTGCGAGCATAGCTAGTTTGGCGGATGACGACGACGGAAAAGCTTCTTTTAGGCGGGCTGGTGGGGTTTAGAAACTCTGAAGATGGCTGTGTAGACTGGGCTGGGCGGAACTGGATTTATCAAGTCTGTTTTTGCTTTCTTTGTCGGCGGGCGTGGTAGACGGAGAATGGAAGGTGCAACAGATGTCGAGGACGTATTGTATGTAGACTTACAAACTGGAACAAGGCTACAAATACCGACTTGAAAACCAGGGAATCAACAATGTGCGTTAATAAGTGACGATGATGTAGAGGGATGATTATGTTACAACAAGATAGAAAAGGAAATAGAAACGTCTTTGGTGTAGGAAAAAAAAAGACGGCCAAAATAAAACCGAATCAAGATAACCCCCCCCGTCCTCCCAGAACCTAGCCAGCAACCGCCGGCCCAAGACAAGGGGAAAGAACCACCCCAAGTTGCCACTTGCCAAAACGCCACCCCACTGGAATGGAAAGCTTAGACGGTGGAAGTTGTTGAGTGCAATACAGTGGTGCGTATGTGCATGTCTTGGCTCTGAATGCGCTTATTGCTACCGGCCAGTCTATAAGGAATGTAGGAGAGAGCCTCCGTATGGCATTACCGGCTTTATTCCTATATGCATGCATCTATACATTTACACGTATAACGACATTGTCCAACCCCGTGGTTAAACGCTGTCAGGTACTACCTTGAAACTCTGTGATTGGTGTATCCCGCCAACATGCATTTGCGTTTTCCCACATCAAAAGCTGCCAGCTAACTACATGGTACATGAAGCCCCTCTGTACAATTACATCATTTACGTGTGAAACAGCATCTCTTCACATCCCCCTTACTTCCTGCCTCTCCATGACCCTCATATGCAAGCCCCCACGTCACCAACTCCTGCTGCGCCATTCCATTTTCAAAAGCTTGCGTCGACCTGGTCCGGGTCACGAAGAAGGGGGACCTAGTTCACGTAAGAAGCTGTTTTCTTGGACCAATGCCCCGCAATCATCGACCATCGTGGGGTTGGGTGATTGGCAGGTGACAGCTGAGACTTGACAGCTGACAGATGACCACCTTGGATAAAGAGGTGTCTGGAACGTCCGGGACTAGGCCATGTCGATCGGCCTTGTCGGAGACACTTGATCTGTCTGCGTCACCATAGATAACCCCCTACCCACCTAAGCACAACATATTTCAAGAATTCACAGATAAACAAATAACCAAGTGATCCCCAAAAATGTAATATACACATGTAAAAGAAAGCACTGTCTATACCAACCCAATTAAGCATCCTTCTCTTCGTCTCCACCCGTTGTCGCCGCAGCCGCCCGATCTTTCCGCTTCTGCACGACATCCCAGTTGTATACTCTCGCCACTGCCACCTCCATGGTCTACCAGCACACCCACAATCGTCAGTACCACAGATTCCCCATCCGCATATAAACAAGCCACGACCTACCGTGATCTGCTCGCGCACAAAGTCGAGATCCTCTTCAAAGTTGCTCTGGCTGGTTTCCGCAGAAGTGAGCTTGCTAGAGAGGAGAGTCTCCGCCTCACCAATCGGGTAAGAAAGCATAACATTGGCCTATACAATATGTTAGTCTCTGTGAAAATACAAGCCGTTAAACCACTTACACCCAACCAAATGTAAACCTCTTCAGTAGCCTGTACACGAGCCTTAGAGTACAAAGTCTCGTTCAACTCAAACGTCGTATCAATAGGCTCCGCATCGGGCTGTAACACACGTCAGTAACCCACCAACACATCGTCCACCTCATCAAACTCACCCCCCGCTTCTTCAAGAAACGGACAGACTCAAGAGTCTTCTTGATCTCCGGGATCTTCTCCTTGAGGCCCCCCAGTCTCTTCTGCAGATTCATCTCCATGAATTGGTACTTGCTACATCATCCCCAAAGTCAGCAAATCCCCCTCTCTCTCTAATCATCATCGTCACATGTAATCGTCTGCTTCGACAAAACCCACCTAATCATCTCCTGGAAGTTCCGCAGCGTTGGCTCAACCTCCTCCCGTGTAGTCACATAGTCCTCCACCTTGTCGACAAACGGCGCCTTGGGGATACCTCTGGGGTTGGTCTCACTGTTTTTCATGGTTAGTCATGATAGTCTCATGCAGGCTTAGAACAAGAAACTCACCCAGCCTCGAGCGTTTTCGTTTGAGTGGCCATTTTTGAAATAGATTCACGTTGTTTCCTATAACCAAAGATATAAATCGTTCACCAAATCTGGCTCCGTGTATGCATCTTCATCTATCAACCCACTTTGGCTCACCCACTATAGGCCCATTTTTCTGAGCTCCCAGAGCCCCTGGAACCTTTAGTGGATATAGCGCCCTGGAGCTATCATTTAGCGTATCTCTAGCTCATGCTCTAGTTGCCACTTGGTGAGACCTGGTGAGACCTGGCCTGGGATAGTGGGGTTATTAGATGACTAAGCAAACCAGCGGGGTAACACAGGCAACCATCTCACATCACATGTATGTACATTCATACGCACGCAAATTACTCAGAGATCATGACATTATTTATATTCATATCAAACCAACACCATCGTTAAAGCTGCTATTTTCTTGAACTTAGTTGCGGGTAAGGCGAGACTTGCCAGTCATGTCATCAGGGATAGGAAGACCCATGGCAGCCAGCACCGTAGGGGCAACATCACCCAGGACACCCTCACCGTCAGTGTTGAGCTTCCAGCCAGCGGGGGCGTTGGCCATGATGAAGGGAACCTTGTTGGTAGTGTGAGAAGTCTTGGGCTTGCCGTCGGGCATCTTCATCTCCTCAGCGTTACCGTGATCGGCAGTGATGAACAGAATGTAGTTCTGGGCCTTGCAAGCCTCGTAGATCTTGCCAATGGCCTTGTCAGTGGTAGTAACGGCGACGATAGCAGCCTCGTAGTTGCCAGTGTGGCCAACCATATCGGGAGGAGCAAAGTTGTTCATGACGAAGGGGAACTCCTGGTCAGCCAAACGCTTGACAACCTGGTCAGCGACACCATCAGCGCTCATCTCAGGAGCCTGGTCGTAGGTGGCGACAGCCTTGTTGGAGGGGACAAGATCCTGGTCAGTGTCACGCTCTTCAAGAGGGAACTGCTTCTCAACACCACCGTTGAAGAAGAAAGTAACGTGAGCATACTTCTCAGTCTCAGCAATGTGAACCTGCTTGACCTGGACCTTGCCGAGCCACTCAGCAAGAACGTTGTCCATGCGCTGGGGAGAAAAGGCGACGGCGAAGGGGTAGTCACCCTTGTACTGGGTCATGGTAACCAGACGGTTGATCTTGGGGATCTTGACGTTAGGGCAGACAGAGGAGTCGACACCACCGAGAACCTGGGTGATCTGGCGGGCACGGTCGGAGCGGTAGTTGAAGAAGAAAACGGTATCGTCATTCTTGATGCGGGCCTCAGCACCACCCAGAATGATGGGCTTGATGAACTCATCACGGTCCTTGTCACCGCCCTTGGCGTAGACGTCCTTGATGGCCTGAACGGCGTCAGTGGTAACAGTGCCCTCACCGTCAATCATACCCTTAAGGGCAAGCTCGACACGCTCCCAGCGCTTATCACGGTCCATGGCGTAGTAACGGCCGACAATGGTGGCAAGCTCACCGATCTCCTGCTCCTTGATGAACGCAACAAGCTCCTCGAAGAAGGCGGCACCGGACTTGGGCTCGGTGTCACGGCCGTCACCGAAACCGTGGATGTAGACCTTGGGAATCTGCATGGCCTTGGCGGCCTTGAGCAGAGCGTAGAGGTGGTTCTGCTTGGCGTGAACACCACCGTGGGAGACGAGACCGCACAGGTGAAGACGACCGTTGCCCTCCTTGACAGCCTCAAAGGTCTCCTTGATAACAGCGTTGTCGAGCAGCTCATCCTTCTTGATGGTCTGGTCGATACGGACAACATCCTGCCAGACGACACGACCGGCACCAATGTTCAAGTGACCGACCTCAGAGTTACCCATGAGGCCCTCAGGAAGACCGACAGCAAGAGAGGAAGCCTCGAGCTCGCTGTAGCCAGTGGTGTCCTTGGCGAAAGCATCCATGACGGGAGTCTCAGCGGCGGCAATGGCATCACCATCCTTGGGGGAGGTGGAAGAGGCGACACCCCAACCGTCAATGACGACTATAGGAACGCAAGAGCATATGGATTAGCTAGGCAAGTTCGAGGTAAACGAGAATGTAAAGCAATGTGAGTAGAATATCAGGTCTCCTTCTATGGCGTGGGTGGTTATTTTCAGCTGCGCGATGTTGGATGTCGGGTGGACTCGAGACTGAACGGACCGACGGAGTTGCCGGAGGCGGCTCAAGTAGACGCCCAGGACGGTATCGCAGGTTAAAGTCGCGATCCTCGCTGTAATCGTCTACGAAGTCCTTAGGTGGTATAGGAGGTGGCGACTCAGACATTGTTGGTATTTTCAAATGATATGTTGTAATGGCTTTCCGAAGAGTTTTACTTGCACCTCCACCAATAGATTTCAACGCAAAAAGGATCGAAAACGCAAGCTTGAAAAACGCCACAAGGAACTCGAGGGAAGGCACGAAGCAAAAAGTGCAAGGGAAGGAAAATCAAGAAAACAGAAACAACATACTCAGGCAGGCCTTGTGATCGGGAACGACAGCAGCAACCATTGTGATTTGATTTTGGAGATAAAACTTATGGAAGGAAAAAGGACGAACAAAACTTCAAGAGGAAGGTTCAAGCGCAGTCACAGCACCAAGCTCGAAGCTTTATATATAAAGTACGATGGGGAAAAAACGAAGAAAATACAGAGGACCAATGCTCACTTAGTCTACTAGATAATACACAATCTAAACGAGGGATCAGATCAGGAAGGAAGGAGGGGCAAGCAGACAAAAGATCAAGGAAACGTGAACGCCGCCACCATTAAATGGAGCACCTAAATGGAAGACCCCGCCGGAACGCTACGCCAAGAACCCCCCACCCCATGTCACCAAACAAAATTCCCGTTTTCGCCCCGTGGATGGACGTGGAAACGCAGTGAAGCGTTGACTTTTAGTTACATCTTCAACCCGGAGTATCATCTTGGATTCGTATTGGTGGGTGGTACCACAATGTTAAAGGACCAGATCACGAGCTTCTGTGCGAGAACATGAATGAGGCGGGGTTACTGTATCTCGGAGACACGGAGATGGGAAGTCTCAATATACCCTGTCATGTTTCTCGGCGCTTCTGGCTGCCTTTTCTTTGCAATGTTAAACCCCTCTCTTTTATCCACGCACCCTGGCCGAAGCTCATCAGGAGCTCTTTTATAGAGGAGCTCTTCTATAAGTAAATCTGCGGCTCTACAATCACAAACATTCGCCTTAAATCATCCTATGACATCAGGAGATACAATCATGCAACATGGCCCGTCCCCGATAGCCAGCCCCCTCCTCGGTCTAGCTCCGGCGGATATCGAAGATATGCTGGTGTGGATATCCGAAACGCAGGGCTTCAACGTACAAACAAAAAGTCTTCCATGCCGGACTCTATAAAAAAGTAACGCCAGTCGTGTATGTACGTCTCTTCTAGCTGAATGTAGGATTTCATTGTCAGTTGATTACGTATGGCGTGGTAGTTTAACGGTCGTAGAGCTTTTTATTTCCGTTTGATCAACACCTGCGTCATCGGATGAACACATTGTTAGGGTTGTAATACCCTACTTTATGTAACCCATGTCGGTTTTTTGGAACCAAACTATAGCTAGAGATATTGAGGTGCGTCTTCGTAAGTTCACACATCATTTTTATCAACAATCATCACCTCATCATCACCAATCTCGTCAAAATGCCACCCAACCGTTCCCGCGCCAACCACCCAATGGCTCTTCCGGAGACTCTGTCGCCCACGGACATTGACAGTGTATCTAAAATGGCCGAAGAACTCGCCAAGCTACACGCCATTGCTACCAACACAGTTCCACCTCCAGCCCAGGGAGAAACCCAGACAGTCAAGACGATGAACGATGGTCTCAAAGACCTCGTTCAAACAGCCGATAGCCTTAAGCATAGTATGCAACGCGCGCGTGTGCAGATTAAGCAGATGCCGGATATGGACCGGACAATCGCACAACAGGAGGAGGATATCCGGGATTTGGAGATGCGGATTCGCAAGCAGCAGGCTGTTTTGATGGCTTTGAAGAATTCTGGGGCGGAGTTTGTTGTGGAGTCGCAGGTTAAGGATGCTTGATTGGGGATTATCTATTGAGGGGGTTCTTCCATTATTGAACCCGTGCAATGACCTCGGCAGCCGAACTCGATTCATCCCGGGCTACCTCCTCCCATACCTCCTCCGGAAGCCTCTTCTCCTCGTCCATCACCATCCAGTTTGGACTCTTTTCGGCCTTGAGCCACTTAAAGTCGTCAACCTGTTCCCATTGATTCTTGCCAATATCAATCGTCGGTGCCTGAAACGACATTCGTTAGTAGTGCGTTTAACAACGACGACTCTTCTCGACTCCTCAATACTTACAAATACCTTGGGCACCGGCGTAAACTCCATCCCACTACAATCCTCGATAATCGGCCGACTACCACAATGCAAATAGATTTTCACATTCCGGCATTCGTGAATTCGCATCTGCCTTGCCACCACCACCAGTACACTGTCTTCGATTCCAGTTATATGCACAGGCCCATCCACTGTACCCGTCACGATTAAACATCTTCGTACGCCCTTCATCGCGAACCCTGCGAAGCCTCTCTTCTTTGTAGCCCCCGATAAATCCACCACACACCCATCCATCTCTGTCAGGCGACCTGCTGCCATGGCGATCGCACCATCCCCCAATGCGATTCGTACATCACGTTGCCCCGAAATAGCCACATCGGGCGCTTCAGAGAAACTTGGGCGGCGTATCAAAGACGTTTCGGAGGCAATATAAGCGTTGTAGTCCTTTGTCGGTGTTGACGGAATATCAGTGGCTTGCGGTGCCGGACGGGGTTGGTTTGATGCTGATGCATGGTTTGTGGTGATTTTCCGGGTATCGGGGCCACTCGTCGTTGCTCTTGGCGTTCTCCGGAAATGGAAACGCTGTTTAGGAACACCAATAGAAATTGTCTTATCCAGCTTCACCAACATTGTTTTTAAAGCCTACCATAAATTCATTAGTTTTGATGTTTGCATGTCTTCTCCTTGATACTGTATATACCTCATTATAGTTGCGCTGATCGTAGGCTGGGATATTTGGAGAGTTATCTGCCAGTTGCTTCCTTAGTAGTGAAATGTCACCACGGATAATATTTGCTTCGGGCTCACGACCCTCTGGTGATGAGATTGTTTGGAGGGCAGTGATTTTGGTTTCAATGTCTGCACAGCTAGTTAGGTTTGTGGCGCTTATGAGTCTATGTGGGAACAAACTCACCCACGGCGGCCTTGCGGAAATGCCCATAGAATTGATCGTGTGTTAGATCCATTATGATTAGAGGTCAAATTAGATGCGTGGTATATATGATGGTAGGTCGTCGACTTGACTAAAAGTCGATGTTGTACAAGCTTTCTAAAGGGGATGTCACCTGGGTTAGAGGACATGCGATTAACCCTTGAATCACATGGTACTAACATCCTTAGGCCCGTTGTTGTTGTGTTATTCAACTCCTACTTCTGGAGGTTACATGAGAATGATTACTCTAATCAGGCTCACTGGAGAAAGAAGAGAACCAATCAAGCTCCTACTTATATCCCCTTGCACAACAAAGTCCTTCAACGTTAGCTGGTTGCATATTATTAATGAAATGTACGTAAACTTTGGACATTCGAGGCTTATGAGGTATGCAATCCAGCCTGACGGGGCGTAGTCTGAACATATGCAACCACACCCCGCCTTAAAACATGGAAAATTGCCTTGCATGTAATTTCCTCAAAGTATGGATAATCAGATACAAGTCGTCCACTATGAATTGATCCAAGATTACAACTCTTTTTCAACCCCAACTGACGAAATATCAATGGCAACAAACAATGTTCCGGGCTCTTGAAATCTACAACGGATTGGGACCCACAGCATGGGCACTGTCGTTCTCCCCAGGAGGTACAATTGTGAGAGATTTTCTATATCTGTCTATATAAGTCAAAGCTAACATCCGACTAACGTCCCCAGCCTCCCGGAGTTGCCCACAACAAACAAGAATTGAACGAGTATCAGACATGCGCCGACTACAATCGAAATACTATCCGCCGAATTGCCCAGAGCCAAAGCTTGTGTTCAGTTTGTGAAAGTATACTTTTGGGATTCATGGTAGTTGAAGATTGTGACGAGTGTGCATCGGAATTTTTAGCAAAGCACTCAAAGTTCGAGTTCTACAGTACAGAACACCTTATTAAACCTGAATGGGGCCGTGAACGGTCGTTACAGCAACATGATTCCGCCTGTCGAACATTTCCGGTCGATTCTGGTCTACAGCTTTCAACTGGCAACAGGGAAACCTCTCCCACTAGCCATTCACCATGGATTGACTTCATGACGGATGCTAATATGGCTAGACTGGGATTGACTCCTGGTTGTCCTGTGTGTAAGTCGTTGACACAATCCTTGTCGAACGAAATATACGACAAGCCAGATTTTGATGTTACATTTTCAAAGATCCATATTGATGCCCGGAGTAGTTATGCTTGTCAGGATACAGAAACATTCTCGATAAATCTGAGTATCAAATTGGACAGAAACCTCAGTGAGCAACCGAGCCCAACCGGACTACGGATGTGTAGTTTCCAGACTGATGGCACTGCCCACAACGACATTAACAGCTTGCAATGTTCACAAACGAGCTTTTCCGATTACCAACAGCAAACGAATGTTAAAACGTATGCTTGTTCTTTGGAGTTGAAGTTCTCAATTCACCGGTACAGGTTAATTTCGGACTTGCAGTATACTTCAGAGAGCCGCATTAGCCCCAAGTTTCTCAAAGCCAAACTGCTTGAGCAGTTTCTGAAACCTCTTACCATAGATGCAACCTCTATAGGTGAAAGCTCTACAGGTAAATATACCGCTGATACCCAAAACTTACGAAATTAACATGACTTCATAGAATTTCCCGCATCTTTCCGTCTTATCAACGTCAATGACTTTTGTGTCGTCAAAGTAGGAAACACACATCATAAATACGCTGCGATAAGCTATAGATGGGACTCGAAAAATGACAACATGCTTACTGCAGAGAATGAGACTGCTTTCTCGCGGCCTGGCTCTTTATCACCAGCTACCATGTCTAAGACATTGTATGCATGTATCTTGTTAGCTCGGGATTTGGATATCCCGTATATCTGGATTGACCGGTACTGTATCATACAGGATCATTGCAGAGAGAAGGCGGAGCAAATTCATGCTATGGGAAGCATTTATACTAAGTCCTGGTTGACAATCATTTGTGCTTTGTCAAAGAACATTAGTTCTGGATTACCGGGGTACACTCGAACGTTTGCTAAATTAAACAATCCGATGAACCTCAAAGATTGCCACGGAACTGCCAACATGTGGGAGTTTTGGAGGGGTGCTCATAAGCCAGATTGGATGAATCGTGGTTGGACTATGCAAGAGGAGTACCTTTCTCCACGCAGACTATACATTACCGACTATACGATTCTATGGCACATAAACTGTCCTACGGTGTCTTATCATTCGGTTGTCGTAGGGTGGAAGGTATATCCATCTTCCAAGTGCTGTAGAAATGTCGTGGACACATTACCTCAGACTCTGGAGATATACACCGAACGGGAGTTGACTGAATCCAGTGATAGACTCAATGCAATTGTTGGATTGCTAGACGCTCGTTGTGTTGAGCATCTCTGCGGCATTGGAACACACAACTTCCTGTACAACCTATTATGGTCTTCGTCCCCTCGGAAAGATTCGGTGGCTAGATTGCAACCTGTAGTGGAAGTTAAATCTGATTTTTCACGTTGGAAAGATCCAGTGGGGCCTTCGAAGTTGTCGTCATTGTTCAGAGTATCATCCCCCTTGGAATCAATTGTTCCGAGTGAAAAGGTTGCCCAAGATCATCGATATGGTAGCCCCAGTAACCTCTTTCCTACATGGTCATGGGCGCATCTATTTCTGCCTGTACGGTGGCCCACCATCCGTCACTATTTACTGCAGCCGAAGTGTATGGCGTTCCACACACAGACCGTTACATCAAAACGACTTTCTCGCATGAGATCTATGAACTTATCTCCCGGGTTTGTTAACAAACTAGATGATAACCATATGTTACTATGTAGCCAAGTCAGTACAATTCGCGATGATCAAGTTTCGGGTGTCTTCAGTGACCAGCCACAGAAGTTGGTTTCGGGAGACTTGTTGGTCCACATCTTGCAAGTGGTTTCTCGCAATGGCGGAAGTTGGGTACGAAAGTTTGGTCTTATCGCAAGACCTTTCACTCCAGAGCCACAGTTCAAGCACCATGGTGTCATTCATGCCCGGCGTATTGGCATCTTTGATATCCGCGAGTCAAGTGGAAAGAAGTGGTTCTTCCGTTCACTGGCTAGGCTTCGGCCCATGGCAGTCCAGAGCCTAACCAGGTTAAAGGCATTCCGACTTCGGTGTTACTTGGCCCGGCAAAAGTATGGTACTACATGGAAGCAGAAATGCATACTGCGTTCCAAGCTGGAGATGTCGCAAGCTATATCACGAAACAGTCTGTACCACACTGAGTCTACCGTGATTCAGGAACCCCAGTTGTCGAGGGAGTCTGATAGTCTACAAGAGAAAGAGGCCCACACACTAGCAGCCCATACCCCACGGAAACGTCGACGTTCGTCAGATACAGAACCAACTGAAAATATCGCCAAACGCCAAATGACTCAGCACAAAAGAGCCAACACATCCATAGAACAAAGAGTACCTCGGAAGAGTTTGTGTTTAAAGAATTACAAGCCAGTAAACAAGCCGTTCTTTGGGCGCTGGAGGCCGACATGCCGTCGGTCATATCGAAATATTGTTCTACATTGATCGAAACATGGGGTTTACGTTGCACGCAGTGCTTTGACTTGGTGCTACAATGCGTTGATGGAGGTATAAATGGAGATATATTAGTCAATTTACAAGAAGAAACTTTTGGATTTTCGTAAATCAAATATTACGTAGTCTCTAACAGGCAAATGCTTGGATGAGTAATTCTTAAGTGAGATGGCCATCAAAGAGGTGGTTAGAGATGGCCAATCTGAACATGATTATACGTATAAAGAAGGAATCCGGGGTAGTGCATCGGGCGTCTGTGCACAGACAACGTCTTTATATACACATATGTACATACATACATACATATCGATATATGTTCACATATTCAGAAATAATAGTTACCCACTTATCCCATCCAGACCTCTCGCGAGTCATGTACAAGCCACCACAAACAGACCATGAAACGGATATCCACAAAGCAAGCCCTCTATCCCTCTTACTCCGACATGTTCCTACACTCAATGACATCTCAAAACCGACCAGACTGCCACCTAACAGTATCACAAAGAGTCCACTGCGCATCCCCATATAACCTATCCACCAGCGAAGACACCACCGCAAGATTCAAAAGGACAGTACCAAATGACGATACAGGCTGGTGGCATGTTGAAGACAGCGGTATCCAATGGCTCGTTTATAGCACCATCACTGGCGAAACGTGGATGACATTACCTTGGTCTGTCATCTTGGATGACTCTACTGGCGTAGCTGCAAAACTACTTGGGTTTACCCAGTCCTGTCGGCTTTATTTTGGTCTGGCGCGGGCCGTGGTGTATGTTATCAAGGAGGAGGCGAAGCCTGGGACAAAGGTTGCAGTTAAAATGGTCAACCTATTCGGTTGCGATTGTCGTTCGGCTGGAGCATTGTATCTTGATAACGTTCTTTCAATGTCCCTTATTTTTGATTAGTATGAATTTGAAGAGGGTGACTATCACCAGTCTGGGCGGGGTGAAAAGAAGTTCAAATCATTTTTGAACGGGGATCGAGAGCATTGGGGGATGTGGCACTTTGAATAGTTCATGAAGTCTCTTTATAGATGACATAAACTGTGTTGCACAGTGATAACGAAGATCCGTGTTACAGTGAACGATCCAGTTTAATAGCACTTACGTAAGTAGTTGCCTTGATCCAAGTACCTACCATGTTGAATACATCCAAACGTGAACTCAGAAACTCATTAATTAATCTATGTATAACAAAAAAGCAAAACTCTCAACTCCAGCCCAATAATCATCTGTGACCTCGCCCACGGCCGCCCTGCGCCGCAGACTTTCCTCGAGACCCGCTTCCATTACCCCCTTTTTGATTTGAAGAGGCAGTACCTCGTAGAGCCTGCCACATCTCAGTTATACCCGGCCTTTGTGCCGGCAACATGCTGTACTGAAGACTATACAGATTCTTGCGGTCAATGGGTGGGACGAATCTCCCCGTCAAGAGACACAGCAGAACGCGCGGCGACATGTAGTGTTTACGAATACGTTCGGCCATGTGGAAGTATTGTTGGAACATGTCACGGAAGCTGAGTGGAGTAGGCTAGTAACAATGTTAGTATATATGCATATGATATGGGGCTTATGGTCACTTACTCTCAGATAGATGATTGAGGTTGTTGGGGTACGACCTTCCTCTGTTGAGTCAGGGTAGAACTCGCGTAAGTCACGAAGCTCAAAACGGATGCCACCCGGTAAGCGCCGGGGGTCCTTGACCCGGAGCATGATAGCGAATAGTGGGAAATGGTTCAAACATGACAGTAAAGAATCAAAGACTGCCTTGAGTGAAATGATGACCATGCGTGCAACTGCAAAGTTAAGGTAGAAAACTACTACCGTTGGCAGGAGGAAGAACAGCAAAGTGAATAAAATGGTTCCGACCAAGAGTTGATCTAGGTCGTAATCACACGAATCGATACGATCTCGTAACACATTGTGTTTCTTTCCTCGGAATAGATGGAATAGCGAGATTAATATAGTCAACTGCCAGTTGAAAATACGGGCAGACGCAAGATAAAATGAGTAGATGTGAATCGTCAAGCCAGAGAGTAAATCTGAAAACATCGCAATGGGCATACTTGCTCCAGCAAAACTCGTAAATCCGATGAACCAAATAATGTTGCAAAGAACTGGGCGAAGCATATTGATACAGCTAGCCCAATATTCAATCACCCAGAGAAAAAGATCTCCTAGAAAAGCACCGAGCTCAGTGTTGAGCTTCAGACCGGCAGGCCAACCCATAAGCCACGAGATACTGCGCTGGAGGGCAAGCACAGTATACATGTCCAACAGATGACTGATCTGCATGGCAACCCAATCACAATGTTCGATGATGTAATGACCAATGGCAATACCGATTATGACGTCGTTAGCCACAAGCCATAGACTGTTGAAAAAGCGAATGTACTCGGGGTGACTTGTAGTGACACTGGCCCAGTCTTGCTTTCGTTGGCGTAGTGTAAGGTTCTGCATGGGCCAATAACAGAACTGTTGGAGACGGATCTCAACTTGCTGTGCCGTTGCTGATATATCCTTCAATGCTGCATAACCAGGTCGGACCCTGAACTCTAATAATTGAAGCAACATCTCCGCCGCTACACGATGACCGACTGCTAGAAGCACGAGTGTCTTTTCGATTATTGGCCAGATATATAGAACCAGAAATGTTTGCATGTACAAGACTGCCGCATTTGTTGCCGAGGCAGCGCCATTAGCCACCATCTCAGATATACTGAGGCCTCGGCGTGGACGTGTGCGTATCAACGAGCTGTGCTTTTGAAGTAAATCCTCCAACTCCCATGCGCAATTTATTTGGTTTACAATCAGACCCAGTGCCTTTTCCTTGGGTGTAGGGTTTCGTACGAGAATTGTGTGCTGTTCCAGGCGCTCAACTAAGCGCTGTTTCTGCTGTCGCCGCTGGTACTCGCGCAGCTCATCTTCACCTGTTGATGGGGCTGCATCGGCTGGTAGTGGGGTGTGGTCCAAGGCCAATAATATCGGAGAAAGTGAAATATACTGCATCTTGTGCGGTTTTGGTCGTTCAAACATCACGATCTGGATGCTTGAAGCTGATGTACATTCCACACACGGGACAGGGATCTCGGGATTGATCTTGGCCATAATCCACGAGGATTCTGACTCGCTCAGCGGTCGGTCCTGGTTGGCCAAGCCGAGAACGCGCATTGAGTTGCGCCCACATAGCTCAAAGATGCGGTTGACAGAGTGCGCGGCATAACGAAAGAGCGTATTGGACTTGAGGTGAAGCTCTACGGAGCGGGGCTACTCATGTTGTCAGGACACCACCACTACGGGACTCCAAAACAAGACTCACATCGGAAACATCGAGAATGGCCACGACAAAGACATCGCGTTCACTGTTCTTCCAGCCAACAATTACACCAGGTTCGGTAGTAGGGGTAATATCGGATGGCCAGAAGATACGCATCAGACCCTGGCTCGTCGAGTTTGGCATGGTGGGGGGACGGTTCGGGAGCCCGTGGTTAGAAAAAGGTCAGAGAGCCACGGCGTCGAAGCTGCTCTCGGCCCGACACGCCACATACGGGGTCTCGCGGGTGCTACATGATTTGGTTGCGCGAAAGTTAGCCGGGATGAATCCAATATCCGCCAGACATGTTGCGCCACCTTACCTTAGTCGCTTGTTTGGATGCCAAGAAAGAAATTGGCACAAACAAAGCCAGAAACAAAAGGGTCAGCCCTATAAAACCTTTGGCTGCGCGGGTCTACATTACCGCGGGATCGAATTTGAGGTTAGCAATTGTGCTAGCCATGAAAAGAGAAAGAATGGAGACTAACAATAACGCCGTGATCCCAAGCAAAGACAGCTAGCTCGTACAGGCGAGTTACCAAGTCCCAGCGCGCAGTAATATAACCAGCAACAAAGATGCCGAAAGTCACGGCAGAGAATGCGTGCATAGAGTCGGATCCGGATCGCACTGCCAGACTAGAAGTAGCAATGGATGACAGCAAGCAGCATGGCGGGGCTCTCTTCGGAAGTGGCAGCCGGGTGCTGTGGGACTCGCGAGAAGGAATGCACAGCGACGGAGCGGAAGCGATGCAGCAATGTGGGTGGAGATAGTTGGCAAAGCGCAGCTAGTTGGCTTCGAGACAAGTTGACAGAATTAGGGTATATGTATATGTTGTATATGTGGAACGAATGGTCGTGCAGCAGCGGTTTGAATATGTAAAGGTTCGGTGGGATGGCCTTGTGGCATGTATATACGTTGTATGTATGTAGTTTGGTCGGGAACAAGCAAGTGTGACAGGTGCCAAGGTATCTGGTGAGACAACGGTTCGGTCGTCTAGAAGCAAACCAAGGTAGAAAGAAAGAACGAGCAAGAGACTGCACTCATGACCCCATTAAACAAGCAGTGCAAAAAGGACGGGTGGGTGGACGAGGACCAGGGCAAAGACGACAGTGCGTATATGGATCAAGGCTGTATGTAGCAAATCACGTTGCATTGAAATGCAGGTGCTGGCATTAAACATGAACTGTAGCGGTTCGAGGCGGCAGTCGTGTAGAGAGACGGGCCAGACACGATAAACGCCAAGCTACTTTCGGCAGGTATCGTGGAAGCAACAGGTATCACCGGAGCAGTCTATAGTAGACTTTCTTCCTCTTGTCTGTTGTCCCATCAATTAGTGGACAGTCGGCAAGGGCAAACACAAAGCCCGCTAGCTAGGAAATGGGTCCAAAGCCAAAAAGTCGCCGATCAATTGACGAATACTTCTCAAATCCGATACCTTGTTGATTTTTTTAACGCCTTTAAATCACGTGTTTCGCGGCAATTGGCGATGTTGGCCCAAACAGGAAGAAACAAAACGCTCGACTGCTACAAAAATCTGTCAAAAATCGTTAGACGCTGCCAAGTAGTGTCAACTGCGCTTCATTTGCACGTGTCACTGCCGTGCTACAGCGGCAAATGTGCCGGAAAAAGAAGGAGGAAACAATGGATTTATATTCAAAGGAATGAAACTGCTACACGAGTGCGAATTTCAGGGCTTTAGACTTCATCAAGATGGTTCATGCATCTCAAAGGCGCCATTTACCGATGCCCTCTATTTTCTATTGAGATAGTTGGTGTCGTTATCCTTGTTGTCTTCACGGGCTTCGGCCACCAGCTTATCGATACCACGTTCCTTGAGTACCGACTGACCATGCATTTCAAATCAGTAACTTGGTCAACAATTGCATGCAAAACAATACATACCGTCAGACACTTGCTGTACTCCTTGAATAGATCAGAACATTCTTGACTTTCTGTCTGTTGGCCTCTCAAAAACTCTGCCTGTTTGTCAATACATGATACATGACTTATGTAAGCATCAAGATCGAGGCTTACTCTCGCTATACCACTTCAAAAAGCAGCTATCATACTGCCTACAGCGTGAGAGTTACTGTCAGTGACTGTCAAGAGCTTGTTGTAAATTTGGCAGTGATTGCATACTCCTTGACCTTGTTACATTCTGGTGCAAGAGAAGCCGACATTTTGGATAGATTAATGAATGAATTTTGAGAATCTTTCTACCATAAACATGCAAAAGTGAAGCCTTGAGTAGGCACCTTGACAATGACATATGCGCATCCCGGCAGCTGCAACCACCTGCCCTTGGAATTCATGGTTTCCAGGTCCCTTGCTTAATCCTTCCAAACTTTCTCTTATCGATAAGGCGCACCTGCTTTCGCAAAATCTCATGTTGCCATTCACGCCTACCAACGCCACGCCGCCCGCCCGTCGTACAATCCATAACAACCGCAAGGCCGCTCTCTCCGGCCTCGGCATCAATTACCTTCATTATTTGACCACACATTGCCCATTTTTAAAATCATATAACAATTCAATTTTACTGACACGCTACCGTCGCCGCTGCCATCGCCAACCATGGCCGACCAACCCGATTTCCAAGCGCTGCGCGACAACGTGCAAAAAGCCTTAATCTCGACAGTTAAGACGGTCAACCGTCTGGCGGCCGAAGATCTTAGCTTCCAAAAGACGGCCAACCCGGTTATTGGCAATCGGTTACAACATAGCGTATCTCGCATCCTTAGTATTTCCAACAAGGTTCTCAAGTCTGAGGCTAAGGTTGTAGGCACTTCTGCGCCCAAGGTTGAAGATACTGAGGATCTGGACCTGAACTGGACCAAGATTGTCGATATCGTCGACTCAATCTTTGAGAAGACAGATTCGGCTCTTGATGAGTGCACTGGTCTTTCCAAACGTCGCGATGCTGGTATTGCCGACAACGTAAGTATATTGATGCGCCAGCCCGCACGCCTGTGTCACATGAATAAATTTCCGTACTAACACCTGGATAGTCGTCTAGCAAACGTCCTGCTACTCTTCAGGCCAATCTGCGTAATGCCAACGTCCGCAAGCCCCAGCTCAAGTTTGAGAAGCAGTCCGATATCAATGATCAAAGCGTTTGGAAGCCTATTCTCACTAGCAAGCCCAATGCGCTCGTCCCACTCGAAAAATCCGTTGTTCTGGCTGACTACAATGGCCACATGGAATACCGCCACCCATACGAGACGGAGATCATCAAGTCCGCCTTTCCCGAGCGTGCCTTCCACGAGGCTGCTCCTGTTCAATACAAGCCTCTCGAGCACACTCGGGCGACTTGGGTCGGTTCCTACGACGAGGTCTTGGATATGTTGACGGAGCTCAAAAAGGCGGATGAAATCGCCATCGATTTAGAGCACCACGACTACCGCACCTATGTCGGCATCACCTGTCTGATGCAAATCAGCACCCGCACTCATGACTGGATCGTTGATACGCTGCAGCCGTGGAGACACAAGCTTGAAGTCTTGAATGAAGTCTTTACTGACCCCAAGATTATCAAGGTCCTTCACGGTGCTCACATGGACGTCCAATGGCTTCAAAGAGATCTCGGTTTGTATCTCAATGGCTACTTTGATACTTACTACGCCTGTGAGGTGCTTAGCTACCCTCAGCGCAGTTTGGCTTACCTGTTGAAAAAATTTGTCAACTTCGACGCCGACAAAAAGTATCAGCTTGCTGACTGGAGACGGCGCCCTATCCCCAATGAGATGATGTACTACGCTCAATCAGATACCCACTTCCTTCTTTACATATACGACATGGTCCGCAACGAGCTTGTCAAGCATTCAGATGACAGCCGCGCTGACCTGAATCTCATGGCCGAGGTGATTCGCAAGTCTAAGGAAAGAGCTCTCACACGATACGACCAACTCACATTCGATCCTTCCACGGGCGATGGTACGCGCGGATGGCTGGGTCATGTTCTCAAGCAGGTCCGCCCAATGACAGGCTCTCAGTTTTCTGTATACCGTGCTCTATGGCAGTGGCGTGATCAAAAGGCTCGCAGCGAGGACGAGAGCCCGCAGTATGTCATGTCGAACCAAGTGCTCAACGACATTGCTCGCGATCTTCCCGACGAGCGTGCCACTCTCGAGACAATGATTCCCAGACATGCCAATCTCGCGCGCGAGTCCCTGGCAGAGCTCTGGCAATTATTGCAGACTGCAGTTGCTGAGGGTGCTTCTGGCCCCTCTCTTCTTCAGTTCATTAACTCTTCTGACAAGAGGCTAACTATCAAGTCCCAATTGCCAGCAGATGAAGTTGAGAGCAAAATCGACTTGACCGCCACTGGCGATGATATCGCCGCGCCACGTATGGATGTATCACAGCTGTTTGGTAACATGATCGTTAGCAGTGCGTGGGAGTCGGACTCAGACTCTTCGTCCCAGGTCACGTCAACTGAGTACATGAAGCTCCCGTGGCAAAGACGTCACCCCCAGATGCTGTCAATTCTCACGGAACAAAGCCGTGCGGCTCTGCAGGCCGAGGAGGAAAAGAAACGTGCCAAGGAACAAGCTGCGGCCGAGATGATTCGGGTTGCTGCCACACCAATCAAGGCACCAGAGGAAGAATTTACTCTCAAGGTTGGGGTTAAGCGCAAAGCTTCTGAGACGGAGCCAACCTCTAACGAAGTCACCTCCAACTCCCCATCAGGAGAGGACAACCAAGACGTCGGAGAGGGGTCTGGTTCTGATGATACTAAGACACAGGATCTAATTGCCCGTAAGAGAGCAAAGAAGGCGGCGCGCAAAATGGCGAAGAAGGAAAAGATTCGGAAACTACGTGGAGATGGTGAGGCTATGGAAGATAATGACGAGGAGGAAGAAGAAGAGGTCGAAGAAGATGTAGATGAGGAGGCGTTTGACTATGACACGGCTAAGTCGGTCATGTACGGAAGTGTCGATAAGACGGTTGAAGCTCACAAGAAAGCGTTTAACCCGTATGCCAAGGCTGCCCTGGACCGGCCAATTAAGGGTGCTCGTCGGGCACCTCCCATGAAGGGTGGGCGGTCGGCGACGTTCCGGAAGTAAGTCTTACATGGGGTTATATCATTTTTTCTTTTGTTTTCACTGTTGGATTCGTTTCTAGATACTGGAGTTATTGGGTATTGCTTTAGTTTTTGTTTCGCTGGTGTTCCAAAAATGCAAGTTTTCGCTTTAAAAAATAACAATTGTAAGAAATATGTGATGTGATTTTTTGGCTTGCATGTGAGGGAAGGAGTAATGAGGCTGAGTCGGGAATATCTGGTTCCTTCTCTTTGATCCGCTGGCAAATATTGGAGTTTGTCTGAGTTGTCAGGGAGGTTTACACATGCATCAAACGCAGTTGCCCCAACTTCTGGGGACACATGATTTTCGCGCATCATAGTTAAAAACCAGCTTGTGCCTCAAGTTTGCCCGTGGAACTTTGAGGGCTTTTTGTTTCCAGCTTTACCGATCTTGTCGGCTACTTTTTTATTTGTTTCTATTATCCTTTGTTTCTGCCTTTGATCTACTCTATTGACGTTTGTCTCTGTAGACTCTGGCGCAATAATCATCTTCATGATCTATCACTTATTTGTATTCTTTGGTGTTTCCTAAGTTTGTGTTTGTTCTATTTTTTGCGGGGTGTCCTTAGTTAGGGGTCTCTTTACCTAGTTGCTTGACTACGGTTTCGTCGGAGACTTGGTCGGCGCTACGTGTGTGGGATTCCCTGGGTTACTCCTCCGTCTATATTCCGACTACGCTTATAAGTTATCTTTTATTACGGCTCTCGATACCGAACACGGTCTTTTATGTCTCCTCAACCAGTTGTATCTTCATCTCAACTACCATCAGGACCCCAGAAAATCTCCCCCGCAGTCATCCCTGTCTCTATCTCCACAACCATCGCCATGCGCACATTATGCCTCTCGGTCTTTCTCTTAACGGCCGTTGCCTTGAAGTTGAATACACAAAGCTTTACTCCGAGATCAGCACCTTTATGCTCCATCTTTGAAAATGCCGTCACACCACAAGATGGTTGCAGTCGTAACCTAGGGTCGTTCCTGCGCCAGGAACCGCTGATCATGGTTGAGGAAAAGGATAGGGCTACACCGGATATATTGGATGAGGCGTATTCAGCACTTTCGGTGATGCAAGAAGAGTTTTTCAAATCAGAAGTTGGGACTTGGCCTTCGGCGATTGACTGGACTGCTGCTGTTCTTCAAACACATGTTTCTGGATTGACGGCGACGCTAAGCCAGGCTTTCAAAGATGGGGATTTGGCAACCAATCAAACAAAAGCAAACATGATTGATCTTTACTTTTCACAGACGGTTGCTTCGTATTTTGGTCAAGACCACTTTGCGATTCGTCTCCAGGTAGGTTGATTGTGATGCGCCATGAGTGCTTGGATCTTGGCTAACTCACTTATAGGCCCATGACGACATGCTTTGGGTTGTTCTGGGCTGGCTAGAGGCTATTCGCTTTATAGCCAGACATTCCGCCTCTCACTATGACCGTCCACAAGTTGGAGCCTTTGCCATTCCGGAGATCAACGATGCGCTTGAACAACAGCCTTGGTATGGAAATTACTGGGTGCGATCTTTTGCTCACCGCGCGCGTGTCTTCTGGGAGCTGGCAAGAAATGGTTGGGGTACAAAGTTATGTGGTGGTGGGATGAATTGGAGTCCACATGAGAAGGTGTACAAGAATGCGATCACAAACGAACTGTGGATCGCGGCATCTATTCAGATGTACCTCAACTTTCCTGGTGATGACATCAGCTCACCATGGATTGCGGCTAGACAAATCGAATCCAGAGTGTCCAAGCCAGAACGTGATGCCAAATTCTTACAGGCAGCCATAGAGGGCTACAAATGGCTTATGGGATCCAACATGACGAACAAAGCCGGACTTTTTGTGGATGGCTTCCACATCTCTGGTCGCAATGGCAGTACCAAGTGCGACCAGCGTAATGAAATGGTCTATACCTACAACCAAGGAGTTCTCTTAACTGGGCAACGCGGGTTGTGGGTTGCCACTGGAAGTGCCTCATACCTAGAAGACGGTCATGAGTTGATTCAGAATGTCATCCGCGCAACTGGCTGGAGTATCATACATAACCGCCCAGAAGAAGCCATAAATATTTCGTCGCACGAACTTCCCCGCTGGCGGGGTCTCGGGCGTAGTGGTATCATGGAGGAAATCTGTGATAGCACGGCCAAGTGCTCTCAAAATGGACACACGTTCAAGGGTATTTTCTTCCATCACCTTGCGTATTACTGTCAACCATTGAGACTTGCAGAGATGGCTACAGATGGTATTGTCAAGGCAGACATGTTTGAAGATGTTGCTAGAGAGCATGTGAGAGCATGCAAGCAGTATGTTCCGTGGTTGAGGCACAATGCCAAAGCAGCTATGCGCACACGGAACCAAAAGGGTGTCTTTGGAACCTGGTGGACCGTTGGACTTGAAGAAGGTGTGGAAGGCTTTGTTGATGTTGGTATGACGAAGGACATGGTTGATTACCGGAACTTTGGAGTCCGAAGAGAAGGAGTTTGGGGAAACGGTAGTGTCTTGATGGTTCTACCGGGGATTGAGACTGATGAGTATGACGAGAGTATTCATGAAGTCGACGGGTTAGTTGATGAGGACCAAGCTGATCAGGCTGTTATGGACGGTAAGACTATCAAGAAAAGATGGCCTCACCATGACTTGAATGACCGTGGCCGCGGGCGGACGGTTGAGACGCAGAATGGTGGGTTGGCAGTATTGCGGGCATATTGGGAGGTTTCACAACTCTAAGTACACATATGTGATTATAACAAGATACATAAAAACATATCATAAATTTACCAACAATTCAAGACTCTTCGTCATAACCGGGACAAGTCCCTGAAACAATGAAAAATCGACCTGTCAGACGTCCATCATATCCCACCCCAAGAACCCGCCCGAAGGCAGACAGTAACAAGAGGACGAGATCATCACCACCTCCTATACAGCCGCTTTTGTCCCGAGAGACGCAAGAAGACCGCCATCTTTACAGACAGATCGGAGGACACCAAAGTTTTCACTCTGAGGATATGAGGATATCAATCATCAACCAGGGAAGACTCTGTAGCTCCTTTGGGGAACCAAGAGGAAGGTCGAATACTATAGAAATGATTCTCTGAAGTATTGTCGCCTGAAGAAGAAAAGGAAAGGAAATCAACAAGAACAGGGCGGCGTAGGTCGGTATTTATAGACTTTTGAGGGGGGACTTACTGATTTTACTGATGGCGGGTTTGGTGGTTAAAGCGGGGCATCTGTGGATTTTTAGGTGGGGCGGGTGGATTCTAGAAAAAAAAGAAGAGGCCGGTGTTTAAATGTTTTGGAACGCCTGTGTGGGTTATACAACCCTATGGATGGGAAGGTTAAATATCGAAAATATGAAGCACGGAAGGGACCTAGTCCTGCTAACAGGTTATAAACAGAAGAAACCAAATCAAATCAAAAATATGAAGCACGGAAAACGGGCAAAGGGTAATAAATGACGGCTGACCTGCATCAATAACGTGGAACGGCACATTACTTACTTGGACCATGTAAGAAATGCACATGAACAATTACAAACTGTCAAATTACAATTCCAATCGAAAAAGAGGGGTACTAATCCTTTTCCGGCTACGCCCAACGTGACGTTGCATTTTTGTTGTTGTTGTTGTTTCATGGTAATTCGACGTTGTTTTTTTTCTGCGGGAAAATCGAGTTTATAGATATCCCGTGATAGGTATGCACTTTTCAACANAGAAGACCGCCATCTTTACAGACAGATCGGAGGACACCAAAGTTTTCACTCTGAGGATATGAGGATATCAATCATCAACCAGGGAAGACTCTGTAGCTCCTTTGGGGAACCAAGAGGAAGGTCGAATACTATAGAAATGATTCTCTGAAGTATTGTCGCCTGAAGAAGAAAGGAAGAGAAATCAATAAGAAAACGGCGGCAGACGGACGTATTTATAGACTTTCTGAGAGGTAATAGTGGATCCGGTGGCTGGACCGATGTGGGTTTTTTATGTGGGGATATATGGGCCCCGGAGATTGGCATGGTTATCAACCCTGGGATATGTGATTGTTGTAGGGTTATATTTAATTTGGTCCCTGTTTTAACCCGTCTAACCCTACCATTCATCAACCTGTTAGAAGCTTGTGATTGTGGCTTTGCGACATGGATGATGCAGATGGCTGTCTTGGGGTATCAAGCATGTTCAAACATCTGTTGCACACGTTTGCGTAGAATCACATGATTTGGATATGAAGTTGAACAAGTGATTATAACAGCAATTGACTGTTTCTTTTCTGTAACATACCAACTATAAACCCGCATCTGCGGCCCCGCCGCCAAAATGTCAACATTAAACGCCATAGTTCGTCGAATCTACACGCTTGACACGCTCGACACCCGCTTTACTGCCCCCTCCAACACTCCCTACCGAACCTTTGAAAAACAACTTGATGATCCCGTGGCAACACGTGAACGCGAGTCGAAGTATACTGCGAATCTCCCGTCAGAGTCAAGATGGAATACCACTGAGTTCTGGTTGTACCGCGCCGTAGTCTGGTTAGCCGTGCCGGCGATTTATTGGGTCCCGTGGCAGGTTTCTCAAACTAGCGATCCGCGGTATAGCAAGTATGATGACTTATTGGAAGATGGGTGGATTCCGGGGAGGAAGATTGTGAGTTTAAGGGGAATGATATGGTCGGTTGGACTAAACTGACACTGGATAGGACCTTTCGGACTCACAATACTCGACTTTTCGGGAGAATATCCCCTTCATGTTAACGCTTTTGGTGCTCCATCCTTTACTGAGACGGGGTTATGAACATATTCTAGCGGGGTCTGCGCCCCGGCTTAATGCAATGGATACGGCGCGGCTTCGAATGAACCTTCGGACAACCTTTGATGCTGTCTTCGCCGTTCTTCTTATCATTGGCCTTCACGGATTCTCGGCTGTCAAAGTACTGATAATTCTCTGGTTGAATTTCCAAGTGGGATTGGTGGTTCCAAGGCGGTTCGTGCCTATCGCTACATGGGCTTTCAACATTGGAACGTTATTTGCGAATGAGGTTTCTGTGGGTTTTCACTTCAAGTGGATGGCCCTGTTCTTAGCTGATGAGGGGTCGCCATTAGTGGTGCTTGGCGAGTGGATGGATGACCATGGCGGTCTCATGTCAAGATGGGAAGTGCTGTTTAATATCTGTGTGTTACGGCTGATCAGCTTCAACATGGATCGGTATTGGGCAGTAGAAGAGCAGAAGACTGGGTTGATTGAGGTGAGTTACTCGGGTTGAGATTCATATGTTGCTATGCTAACTATTCATCCGTCAAGAAGAGAGAAATCGACCCCGCCAACCTATCCGAGCGCGACAGAATTCGGGTATCTGCCGAACCAGACGACTACTCGTTCTTAAACTACATTGCTTACATATTGTATGCCCCGCTATACCTCGCTGGTCCGATTATGACCTTCAACGACTACCTATCTCAGTGCAAGTACCGATCCGCCACTATTCAAACTGGCCGTACATTTCGCTATGCCCTGCGCTTTTTGTTCGTCTTGTTATGCATGGAGTTTACTTTACACATGGTATGGGTATGTGCCATCTCTGAAAGATCACCCGATTGGAGTTCATATACCCCGGCGCAAATCGGTCTTTTGTCGTTTATCAATCTGCACATTATCTGGATGAAATTGCTTCTTCCGTGGAGAATGTTCCGTCTCTGGGCTCTGGTTGATGGTATTGATCCACCCGAGAATATGCTCCGGTGTGTAAGCAACAATTTCAGCACATTATCATTCTGGCGCGCATGGCATCGTTCGTTTAACCGCTGGCTCCTACGTTACCTTTACATCCCACTTGGTGGTACGTCGTTCAAGGGGCTGGCGGCGAGTGCGCGATCTGTATTCAACTATATCCTGGTCTTCACATTTGTGGCTTTGTGGCACGACTTACAGATGCGTCTTCTTATTTGGGGGTGGCTTATTGTGCTGTTTATGCTTCCTGAAATGATTGCCGCGGCCATGTTTCCGCGCAAGAAATGGGCGTCTAGACCGGAGAGTTACCGACGCTTGTGTGCTGTTGGGGCTGTCGCAAATGTATTGATGATGATCATGGCAAATCTGGTTGGGTTTGCAGTAGGACTTGATGGGTTGATGAGTATGTTGAGGGGTATCTTTTCGGAATGGGAGGGGGTATTGTTCTTGTTCATCACATGTTTTTCTCTGTTCGCTGGGCTGAACTTTATGTTCGAGATGCGTGAGGACGAAATGCGGAAGGGCGTCATGTTGAAGTGTTAAGGATTATGAGGTTATAGTGGGTATCTTCTTTTTTTATTAATGCCGTTTTTCAGCTTCTATGTTTTTCTAGGCGGACATCTCTCGCTCCTTGTTGGCCAACTCAACATCTATGTTGGTGGAAAGGTCACCTTCACGGAATTTTCCCATCTTGTTCATCTTGGTCTCAGTTACCCAGACGCGCAGGGTCACGAGACCCTTCATGAGGAAGAACACCAAGTTGAAAGCAATCCAAATACCAACAATGTAAATGGCAACCTTGGTCTTGCTACCGGCACCATCCGGGCCGGGATCGAGGAAGGAGTAGGTGTAGAAGTTGCGGGTAGCCTCAGTCAGGTAAGCCAGTGCAAGGTACAGAAGCATGGTGATAGTGACCCAGAAGCAGTGAACGCTTGGTGGGACAGGAGACCGAGTGACAATGAGTTCGAAAAGGGCAAAACCAGTGTTCATGGCGTGCTGGGAGATGTTGTCCCAAGCAAGGAAGGAAGTTTCGTACCATGGGGCTTCGTAAATCAGACCCCAGTAGACAACGGTCACGATGATGGGGAATGTGAGAATAGTCGTGTTGAAGTAGCGGTGAAGAGTCTGAAGAGGACGCGGGAAGCGGGCGAGAAGAGGCGTTCCGTGGCGAAGGTAGGTCCAGGTGTGAACGGCGCTGACGAGGAAGTAGAAGCCGAGGGACCAGTAGGTCAACACGGTGAAGTAGGAGATCTCATTGCGGGCGAGGAGACGGTTGCCGTGTGTGCAGTAGTATCCGATGATGGTAAAACGGGTGATGAAAATGTAGAGAGACTGAGGGTTGACAATTGAGGGTTAGTTTCTTGAGATTGCGACGGCAATTGCGCTAGCTATTATGAATGCGCCTACGCATGTTGATAGTGATACAACATGGGCGGGTAAACTTACGAAGAGAGCACGACAGTAGAAGAGCGCCTGTGGTGAAATCAACCAAGAAGTAACGAATCGATTAGACGGATCAAAATCCTTTTTTCCGATTTGGAAGGCGTGCACGAAGCGGTCGAGAAAATTCATGGCTACGGCGGAAGGGAGGGTCGGAGATGTTTGTGGAAGCCGGTGCCGAGAGAGGAAGGAGGGGCGGAGTAGTGGGGGCGGTTGACGACTTATATACCGGGAGATTTTTTCTTATGTCTTAAATTCTTAGAGAATTAGGAGAAACAAGTGTACATACATACGTAAAGCGGATTTGTAGGGGCAGGTGGAGATCCGAAAATGGGCCTTCCTTAGATTGGCTAGGAGGGTTTTGGCGTCGTTTCACCGGGCTAAGGTGCTTGGACCGGATTGAGGATCAAGGAGGGGGGTCTTTTTTCTCGGCGGCCAACCGGGCTGCATTGGGTGAAGTGGAGGATAATTGAGACACCATGAAGACTATGGATCAGATAGTCTATTCAGGGTGGCGATTCCGTCGTATTTCACGGCTCAGCTATCAAGATGAAGCTTGGACAGAGACACATATGCAGCGGCTGTGATGACGGGGCGGAGATATTTGGTAGTTGTGCACGCGACACTAAGGGCACCGGCCGGCAGTTACTGCCATTGAAGGAATTCACCTGCAGATTCACAATACTTAGGCAATAGCGCAGTTTTCTCAATGCCGGAAAAACGGCAAAGCTCAGAGCTGCCATCTGCCAGAATTCTCTACATTGTCCCTGACTAGTGAATTCTATAGTATTGAGAGATCCACAACAATAGGGTTACGTCGATAATATTAGGGTATATTGATGCGGTTGGCCAGTTGGTCGACATGGATATCTGGGCGCGTTTAGACTGCCGCGGCGATGGGTTACGCAGCTGGTAGGGATGTGATGACGGGTGTTCTGGAAGGTTGGACGGCCGGGGGGTGGAAAAGGGAAGGGACGGACGACAGTACGGAAGACCCGGGTTGTCCGGGGTCAGTATGGGTTGGAATGGGCTAGACTAGGTAAGGACGGACGTTGGTGGCTTGCTGTCCGTTCGTTTGGTATACATGGCTATATTGTACATGAGTTTGTACGATTATCCCCCCCCACCCCCTTCTGTTACCAAGAACTAACGCCGCTTTATGCACGCAACCGACCGCCATCGACGCAAATAGTAACAAGCATCAGTGCGCAGCCGTTTGTGAAGTTGGCTGGCCTCCACAATCATTGAAGAATAATGTCACTTTTGGGCCAAGCCACACTGCTCACATCTCCAATATCCTGCAAGTCCCAGTTCCCGTATGCAAGCTTATGGGACGACTAACGAGATCCTATTTCCATATTCAAATTTCAAATTTCACAAATATTTTTTTTTTCGTTTCGTGCCTGTCTTTTTACATATTGTATGTTCCTTTCGTCGTGGATTATCAAACTCCAGATCGCGGTAATTTCCCCGCGGAACCCCCGGCTGCGCAACTCACGATAGGAACGCCTAGAACTGGCTTTTTTGGTGTCCTTTTTTTTTTTTTTCCTTCACTGTTCCCAAAGCGACAAGTACCACTACCACCTACCCCCGGTTCCTCTCAATCTCGCCCTTTCCATTGCTTCATTCGCAGGTCCCTAGTCTTTCTAGGCCCATCTCCAGCCATATTCAAGAAACCCAAAGCGCTGGTCAAATCTCCCATCTCATCGGGAACGCCACACAAACCGAATAATTCATATTCAAGCGATACACCAAAGAAGAAGCTGCCAAGAAAACTAGTCGCAAGCCTTTTTTATAAAACCTACATTCAACTACAGTTTTCCCCGCGTCTAGACAAAAGCCGTACCTGCCCCCTTCCTTCCTTCCCTCCTTCCCTCCCCCCCAAATCCCTTCCTTCCTCCTCCTTGGTTTCGCTGTCACAAAGATCTCGATTCCCCATTCTAATTGCCTTGCGCGACCATCTCTTTTTGCAGTACAACGTTTCTACTTAGTTTTCCCCTTCCTTGTCCTCCTCTCCTTTCCCTGTTTCTCAAACCACGTTCCTTCCCTTTCAGTCGTTGTCTCGGGGGGTGAATTCCAACGACGGCTTCCTAATTTGCCGCAATACTCCGCCCTTTCCGACCGAGACAATGACGCACTACGAACACGGCCAGTCTATGGCTTTCGAGAGTATCCCGTTTGTCATTGATGATATCGATGATGCCCCGTCTCTACCGGCCACGACATACAAACCGCCTCCGTCGCCTAGACGCCCATCTCAACAACAGCAGGCACCGCAGCCCGTTCACGATACACAAGATGATGATGCTCCGCCAAGTGCTCCGAGTCACCCGATACCGGTTATGCAGGCGGCTTTCCAAGAGTCGTTGACCGAGGCTACACAGACACCTTCAGCCGATCAGGCGAAGCCCTCGTTGCGCGCATTCAATGCTAGTAGTCGGCGCCTTCAACTGATTGAACAGGCACAAGGCGCGCCGCTGGCTTATAGAAATTGGCGGTATCGTCCAGGGCAGACGCAGCATGAGCTGTGGAAGCTCATGGCGCAGATCTCGTTTGGCGTGTATCTGATGTTGACGGGTCGTTCAAACAGTACCGATCAAGTGATTTTGATTTTGCAGGGACACATCGACGACATTGACGAGTTCTTGGAGGTGGCTTTGGAGGACATTAACGAGGCGATTCGAGATCTTCAGGTTCGCATTGGGCATTTACGATTGCCGATGGAAAACCGGCATGTATTCGAGGAACTTCTTCGCGACCGTGGTTTCCGCGCCGAGCTTATGAGCGGAAGTGAAACTATCGAACATGTTCTTTCCCGAACAACACTTTTTGCTGCGCAATGCACTGATGATATTACCAATGGTCTTGCCTCAACACTCGCTTTTAGCGGATACCTTCGCGCCGCGGAAACTCTCAACTTGGCCGCCGATAACCCGGAGGTTTCTGACATTTACGACGCCATGGTGAACAACACCGATGGTTGGCACAACACATTCACGACATTGCGCGAACGGAATGAGGAAATCGCCCAACTTATACTCTCACTCACACGCATGCTTGCCGATATGCAAAGGATAGCAGGTGACGTCAGTAGACGGACGTTGGTAAGTACTTGCATTATAGAGACTCCACTCTCCCGCGCATTCCCTGTTGTGTTACCTCCCGACCGGTTGCTGACTAAGATTCTAGATTACCATGGAGGCCACAAGTGTGCCGGCCGCGGCCAGTATTGCGGCGATTCAGGCGGCGCATTTAGAACATATTGAACAAGCGACTTTGAAGTCGGCGCCGCCTTCTGTTTACGGGGATATTGTTCCGGATAGACCGTTTAGTATGGCGAGAAAATCTATCCGGTTGCCAATGCCGGGGTCTTCGGGGGCGTCGATACGGACGAGGTCGATTATGTCGATTCCTGTACCACGTTCGCCACATCCAGGTGATGGAGCTTTGACACCACCACCAGATGGGAGGACTATGACGTTGGGTGTTGATAATGTTATGATGTCGAGACGGACATCTAGGGGACGGGACGATGATCGTCGGAGTCAGGTTTCTTCTGATATTAAGCGGACTACGTTGGTTACTAAGGAGGATGATGCTGTATATCTGCTACAGCCAAAGGTTTACACACCGATACCATCGACTAGTCCTACGGGATCGGCTCCACCACCTATTTCACCACCACATAGTCAGTCTTCGCCGCCACGACGCCCATCAGCTACCAGTCAGGAAACTACTGAAGAGGAACCTATGGAAGAGCCACTCTTGTTACTATCTGGAAAACGGTATAGCAAGAATCACACTAGTGAGGCACCTCCAGAGATTCCCGATGGTGAGTCGGAGCAATCATTGTCACCGAGACATTCAAGGCGGCGGACATTCCAACAACAGTTTGATGAGATTATTGAAGTAGACCTTGAGTCAGAATCAGACTCAGAGGGAGCTCATTCGCCTTTGTCACCTACAACTCCGTATATCAACTTGCCTAGACAACGGACGTCGCTTCGTCAGAGAGTTTCACATACTCCACGGCATATTACTATTCCACCACCACAACAACAGAGACAAGTGTCGGCTCCTATGCCACGATACTACTCTGTAGCTCCACCTGCTGGTAGTACAGGTCAATTATCACCTCATCCACCTACTCATCAACGGAACCGGTCTAACTCTTCCGGTGCTCGTTTATCGCCAGAACTTGCTCGTTGGGGCGGTAGTCACCCTAACAGTGCTAACAACACTCCAACGGCGAACCGTCCTCCAACGCTAACACTTGCGCCACCAAATTCTGTTCCTGCTACGATGCAATTCTATCACCCAGTACTTGCATCCCCGCATAGTCCTTTACAACAGAGACCACACACTTCACATAACTCGCCACGGCCAACACTCAGCCCACAGCTAGGTATGCACCACGCTAGTTACCACGGTAGTATGCCGTCGCCATCGGGAGGACAGAGCCACGCGAGTATGCAGGGAGTTAACCGGGGTCAACAAGCACAGAGTATGGCATTACCATATCGGGCTTCCCGGGCTGCTAGTCAGTCTGCGGCTAGTACTAAGAGTGGCGGGACAGACGTGACTATTGAGACACAGCCAGATGGTGAGAGAAAGGTTGTTAAGAAGAAGAAGAGTAAGTTTGGTTGGCTCAAGAAGGCTTTCCAGTTGGATGAAGAGGAACGGGCTGCGTTTGAAGCTAGAAGGGCTATGGCGACACGGAACCTGTATTATGATGAGAGGAGTCGGGAGTTTCTTGATGGACGTAGACGGAATTAGAGATGACTGTATAAATATTCCTAGGTCATTTTGTATGTATAATTCTAGACGCCCGTTAGAACAACGGTTAGAACTAAGGCTAGTCTTTTTTTCAGAAACTTTTACTAGGTAGTTTGTCTCTTCATACAAGTCTATTTCTTAACTTAACTCTAACTCTTTATCTACAATCAGTCTCGGGTTTCGCCACAACCTTCCGTCTGACCTATGTGCATATGTAATCGTGAAACACGCCGACGAAACCCTGGCCGTCAACCAAAATCTCAAGTTAAGCCGGCAAAATCGATGACGACGCATTGGTGAGGCGTCTTGTATGATCGTCCGGTCAGCGGCCGAGTTATTTAGAGAAAGCATGTAAGATAGCAGTATAGATCTACAGAAGACATGGCGATACAGTTCATGCCAAGTTGTCTTGTTGTTCTTGGTGGGATCTTTTTTGTCGTCTTGCTTGGCTTTTGTTCATGTGGTGATTTGAGGGCCTGGATTCTCCCTTGGCGACGGATTTTGATTGGGTTTGGAGAGAACATGGTTGAAACGTGAGAGTGGGGTTTTTCTTTCATAGCGCTTGGACAGGACGCGTGGGTTGGGATGATGTATGTATGGTTGAATCTTCAGTGTATGTATCTTGATTCAACACATGTAACCTCTTCACACAGAAAGAACAACCCAAAGCGGGATTTGATTTCCAGCTTTCCCAAAACAAGATAGTGTAAACGACCTTCTTCCAATCACAAACACCATGCCATGGAAGCCAAAAAAAAAAAAAACGAAAGAAGACTGTAAAACATGTCCCTCCCTCCTTGCATTGTCCAAACACACTAAACTTGCCCACCTCACGGACAACGTTCTCATCGGGTTCCCTAGCGGTTATCGGGTGTCACGGAGCAGTCATGGGCTCAACCCATAGGTCCAAGATCCCTGGATGCGTGCTTTCTCGACGAATGGAAAATTTGAAGTATGCATGGCAACTGGTTTTTTTGTAAGAGAGTTACCAGTTACCAGCAAACGCTTGGATATCTTGGCGACAAGGCTTAACGGGGGTCTTTTGTCTCGGTACATTTCATGGATAGGCGGCCGCTTTCTTTATGATTTATGAGTTAGGTGCGTGTGTGGGTTATAGAGTTATATATTCACTCAGACCCATCTCATTGGAACTTGTAGATTCTCTCTTTTCTGGTTTTCTTTCTGGTTACCGGCTTGTTGGTATTCATTGTTTACTTTGTACTTTCCTTAATATTCTCTTTTGTTTTCTTTCTTCATTTCTGCTTTTTTCGTCGGCTCCAGGTGGGCTTGTAGCAGGCTACCTTTTTTTTTCCTTCGAATTATTCCGGATATATACGATATAGACAAACAAACACCCTCACATTGATATTATATACCCGGCTTTTTACTAAATTACAACCACACTTACATCCTTTCACAATGAGACTTCCTACCTCGATTCGCTTTCGCCGCTCTGAAGATGCTTTCCCGACTTTGACGCTTTCTTCCTTCTCGGCGGCCCGGGCGAAACCTACCGGTATTTCCTCGCCTAAGTCGCCAAAGGAGGAGCATATGATGGAAGATTCCGACTCGGAGAGTGACATGTCCGACTGGGACTCTGAAGATGAAGATGACGGAGACCTAAGCGGTATCTGCCCCGGTGTCCCCCGTAAAGGCGTTGAACCACCTGAGCACCACCAGTCATCATCTCTCTCCGTCACTAGCTCCGTTCTTTCCACCATCTCTTCAACTGCTACTTCCTCGGCTACTCTTTCGACTACATCGGCTGTTACTACCGCCATTGCTACGACTACGTCGAAGGCTGGCAGTGCCACTTCGGCGGCGTCTACGCTTAGCTCGTTGGTTACCTCGGTTGCTGCTACTTCGGCTGCGGCTGGAACACATGTTCTTTCTTCCATTGTTGCTTCTGCTTCGGCGACGGATTCTTCAGATGGTGGACCGCCACGGAAGAGTAACAACGCTGCTGCGGCTGGTATTGCCGTTGGTGCTACTGGTGAGTTTTTTGTGATATATACATACCTAGTTAATAGAACTAATCACTAACCCTTTTTAGCTGGTGTCGTCTTTGTCGCCTCAGCTGCTTTTTTCCTTATGCGTCTGCGTATGCGTAAGAAGGAAGCTGAATCTTCTGAAGCTGGATCTACAACCAGTGATCCGCCATCCGGTCCTACCGGATCTCCATTCAACAACACCAACAACGTAGCCCGGAGCTTCCCCATGCCCCCAGGTTCACCTAACCCCTTCACCGACCCCGCCAACACGGCTCCTCAAATGCAAATGTCTAGTACCGACCGCCGTCTCATGACAAACTCCGAGATGCTCGATAACGTCATCGCCGCTGTTTACCGTGAGCAGGAAAGTGCCGGCACTTTTGGTATGGATTACGAAAATACCCGGCCGGAGGATGAGGGGTACGCTATTGATGATGCTTCGCCCATTTCCATGTCTAGAGATCTTACTGGTCTTGCGCCTGCACCGGCTCCTGCCCCCCAAATGGCGCCGTATCCTGATGATGCGGCTTCTTCTGTTCAGGATAGCTCGGTTATGCAGTGGATGGGTGATATGCCTACTCCATTGCCTGCTTCTCCTACCGCTAGTAACCCCTTTGAAGATGAATTCAGGGTTCCTCCTTCGGTTTTTGTCGGGGAGGATCGCGAGTCTTTTTACTCTGAGATTGCTCGGCCGACAATGCCGACTCCTTGG
Source organism: Huntiella bhutanensis (assembly GCA_002018275.1). Classification (NCBI taxonomy): domain Eukaryota; kingdom Fungi; phylum Ascomycota; class Sordariomycetes; order Microascales; family Ceratocystidaceae; genus Huntiella; species Huntiella bhutanensis. The sequence continues at coordinate 365,283 of MJMS01000007.1, forward strand.
GGTTACCAGGCTTCTGATGAACAGCAAGTGCCACAGAACAATGCTGGTTACCTCTGAGTAACTAAATGATACTCTACTACACAGTACCTTTATTTCCTTTTTCTTTTTTCTTCACTTTTCTCTTCTTGTATATATATTCTTCCATTACGTCCTTAATTACATTAACGTCTTATAAATTAACTAAAACTATGGAGATATCAAGTGACACGAAAACAAAAGTCCAAACCCTGCCCTATTGACATTTATGTATCAAACTCGGGATTAACCCAGTCAGGCTCACCGGCCCATTTCCGGAGAGTTTCACCGTAGTACTGAAGAGCAGCAAAGGCTGGAATAGACAGAACAACAGTGATCATGCCCTGGGCACCGAAAGTCCAGGCATAGCCCCAGGCGTCAACCCACTGGACAATGTAGAAAGGATTGGCAAAAGCGGAGAAGTTAAGAACCACAGCGTAGTAGGTAATGATGGACATAGCCTGAAGAGGGTAGGAGTCAACGATATAAGCCGAGATGGCGGCATTACCAATTTGGATACCAGCTCCGACTATTTGTAAATGTTAGTAAAAGGAATAACATCAAAGACACTAGAGTCAACTTACAAAAGGCGAGAGCGACCTGACCAACCATCCAGTGCCAGTTCAGCTCAATACTGAGACCCCAAAAAACCAGTCCAAGTCCGGTAACCAGACACCCGGGGTACATAAGCCACAACCGGTCTTCCGGAGCCTTAATACCACCACGCCCCTTAGCTCTCTTTGCCACAATCAGATCAGAAAGACTACCTGAAGCGAAGAGTTCAACTACCAAGGTACCGACCAATAAACCAATGTACAACAGACCCTGGATCTGCGGGGTGTACGAAGCGTAGGCGGCGGGCATCATGGAAATCACGGAGATAATCCACCAGTACCAAATGAAGCAGAATGCGCAGACTGAGAGGGAAACTGCCGGGTACGCCCAAAGCTTGATGAAGCGGATGGGAGTATCGAGGAGGTGAGGTCTCTTGAGGGCAGGAACTGGCTTCATGTTGATGAAAGGAAGTGCCTTGGTACGAATAGGACGTTCAAAGGCTGCCTCGTCAGGTTGGGCCTCGACTGTCTGCATGTGAGAACGGGGATACAAAGTCTCAGGCAAAAAGAACAGCTCAGCTACCAAGGTCGCACCAATCATGATGGCCGTCAACCATTGAATCCACTGGAAACCCGCAAGATCAGTGAAGCCACCGATAAGAGGACCAGCGTATGACCCCATGTCAATAGCTAGAACCCAGAAACCAATCTTGGCTCCACGTTCATGTTCAAAGAAACAGTCATTGAGAATTGCGAGACCGACTGTGGCGGCGGGTGAGAGACCGAGACCTTGGAAGAAACGCGCGGCCATGTACCCCGCGAAACTGGTGACTTTGGCACATGCGATGGTAGAAACGAGAGAGATGAGAGTTCCGAGGATGAAAATTGGTCTACGACCGAGAAGATCGGCTGGTGTAGAGAAGATTAGGGGACCAAGAGAAAGACCCAAGGATGGAATGGCTACGGTCCAGTTCACCTGGGTAAGTGTGATACCGTAGAACTCTTGAAGAGAAGTAAATGAGGGAACTGTCACGGTGACAATAAATGTGAAGAGGAAGTAGCTGGAATATGGGAAAAGAGGGTTGTTAGCTGAAGATGCACAAGTGACGGGGTGAATGAGACATCGTACAGTGCCATGACAATACCCAAGATGCCATGTTTCTGGAGTTTAGACCAATTTAGGGGGTCGAGAGAATCGTTGCATGGTTGTGGTTGTAAAGGGAACCCATTATCGTCGGTTTTGAGAGTAGTTGCAGCTTCAATGTCAATTGGAGCGTCAGCGTCTTTCTTTTCTGGCCGTCTTATTGTTGGGACCATTTTGAAGTATTTTGTGAGTATCTTACAATCTTCGGGTTTTTTTTTTCTCGCTACATTCCGTTAATGCCAAGGGATGTTCTCCTACTTATGTGTATTCAAGTTCCGCTCAAACCTCTTATATCTCCAATCTCCCTGATTCCTTCTTTTACTAAAACAAGCTTATCATGACATCACCTTATCGGCTAAGCAAGTCACTTACACGCTTTCCACCATCCCGGTCCGGTCAGTCTATCACGTGAATCACTTACAACGGTAAATGACAAACGCCTAACCCTGTTGATAGGAACAAAAAATGACCAGGAAGGCCCCCGAACCAAGGTTAAGCGCCGGCGGCGTGCGGGGTGCCGTCGGCGTGAGAAATGTACCCCGGATTCAGGATGCACGAGGGAACCGGTCGACCGGCCAGTGAGAAGGAGGCTGACTGGCTGACTTAGATGAGAAGAGCGAAATGAATACATAGACATTGTTTCTTGCAGCTGGTCAAACGAGTCCGAGAGACAAGAGTGTTTGACAGGGTGGGTGGTGTTTTTGACGTGTTTTTGAACGGCCTAGTTCGTGGGGGATGTACATGTTCTTGTGAGACGACACAGTGTCTTTGGAATCGATAGATCGGTGAGACTGTAATTAGACGTATCGGTTTTATCCCGAGTGATTGGTGAGAAGAGAAACATGTAGTGTTAGGCAAGGTTGGAGAAGTGCCGATACTGAGCTTGATCTGGCGTGATAGACGTACAAGATCTGAGTATATAAAGTATCCCATTATGAACATGAGAATCGAGATTTCAAATGACGGCACTACACCATCTATTTACTAGCCAATACTTTTAATCACTTATCAATCATAATCTACCAAAATGTCAAGTCTCCGTCTAGTTTCTCGTTATGCCCCGGTTTCTTTCCGCGGAAGATTCCTTCCCCTCCGTCTATCAACCCTATCCAAAAGAACCCTAACAACCAAATCCATATCATCATCCCGGGTTCTTGCTGATATTCCGGTATCACATCCTAAGCAACCTCCTAACACTGTTGCTACAACTGCTACATTGGATACATTCACCCTACCAACATCTATTACGGGCAGTCCCGCGGATCAAGCACTTGCCAATGCCATAATTGAAGCGTTTCGTAACACGGGAATCCTGCAGATTCAACTTCATCCCACTCAACGAGCTGCTGTGAATGCGGCGTTTGCCGCTTCTAAGGAGTTTTTTGCGAGAGGTCATGAAGAGAAGAAGGCCTTGGTTGATTTGAATTCTTATGGAGGGTATATTGCCTCGGGTGAGGAAATCACCGATGGTATTGCCGATTATAGTGAGGTTTATACGGTAACCAAGGATTTACCGCATGTTGATCCCAAGACGGCATTGCCTTGTCACGGACCTCAGCCGTGGCCAAGGGGTATGTTTAAAGATGCTATTAATGAGTACATGCGGGTTCTCGGGTCAACTGGAGAAATCATGCTATCACTCTTGGAACTCGGTCTCAAGCTTGAACCGCAAATCCTGACAAATATTGCCAACGACGGCTGGCATCATCTGCGTGTTCTTCGGTAAGTTCCATAATTCTCCGATTGGAATATCTCCAAGAAATTAACACATTCCAGGTTCCCTCCTACAAATGCAACCAACGGTCGTGGAAAATCCGGTCGCGGAATCGGCTCGCATACTGATTATGGTATGCTGGTGATTGCGTCACAAGACCATGTTGGTGGGCTCTTCACTAGACGACCTAGTGACACTGAGAACTATCAAAACTGGCGTGTGTCATCCGCTGGTGCCCATGAGAATGACGATCAATGGCTTTTTATCCCGCCAGTAGATGACGTCTTCACCGTGTTCCCGGGAGACATGTTACAGTACATGACGGGCAGTTATCTTCCCAGTACCCCACACAAAGTTGGATTGAATACCAGTGAACGATTCGCCTTTGCCTATTTCCATGAGCCTGGATTCAAAAGAGTTATCAAACCTCTAAAGGGCTTCGGAAACGTCAATGAAGAGGGTATCCACTATGGCACACACTTTACAAACATGTTCAAGCGGAATTATCCGGATCGTGTGACGACTAAACAACTCGCAGTGGATGAGCGGGAGGCTCTGCTGTCACTTCCTGAGAACCGCATTGACTAAGGTTTCACCCATCGATCGAATATTCCTATATAACCTACTACCAGTTTCCTTTGTCACGTTGTTTTCTATGTCCTTCCTTTTGTACACCTCAGTCGCTATCTAGTTTAGAAATCAAATGAACACACGTTTTACAAGCACTCGACTCTCTTTGTGACATGGAAACCTTTTTTATGTGCTCTCCTAGTACCTAAATGTTTGTCATATCTTGGCCAATATTGTCTTTAGTGCCAAAGGCTTGGATGTCTGATATGATTTTCTATGTTTCTTTCCCCGACCATCTTGGGCGAGGTTCCTTTACATTTCAGAGCGGCTTTGTGCCTTTGGGTGCATATACCCGTCTTGTCTATCAGGCTCCCAAGTACCGTAAATTTCCTCGAACAGCATTCTAGTATACGAGTTGGTTTACGGTTTTCTCATCTTTCATTTATTTTCCGGTTAATACCAGCAACCTTTGGCACCCTCCCTATCTGAGCAACGCAAAAGATACACAATTTTCTGCTCAAAATTTTCACATCATTGCCACCCACTTACAACGCCAAGCGGCCCAGGCTAAGACCAAAAGTCAATATACACATACAAACTCCCAGCATCTCAACAACCACTCATGCCTCAAAATTCTAGTTTTTCTCTACTAGCTCCCCACTATACACCAAGCCACCTACAAAAAACTAGAACTCCCCCCCTCCGATCCCCCGGCGTCGCGATGCCCCGGTCCGAGTCGGTGTTCTAGCGCGGAGCTCGGCCGTTGTGGGGCGAAGGATTCGGTACAGACATGCAGTGATAGTGGAAGGATCCGGAGGCTTGCTTGGCTTAAGTGCCTCACAGGGGCGTATATAAAGAGGGTGGTATCCGGGAATCTAGAAGACTATGGGTTTTTTTGTTTCTTTACAGTCTTTGCTGTTTTCTACGTTATCGGTTTGTTATATTGAATTCCTACTCTGATGACGTCCCCTATGACCCCCAACACGACGGGGCCCGTCCCCAAACTAGAGGCCCCGGCTCATACCTTATCGGCGGAACAGGTCGTTAGTGCGCTGAATACCAATATTGACGGTGGTCTCACCCCCGACTCTGCCGCTTCCGTTCTGGCCATTGTCGGCCCCAATGAACTGGAAGCCGCCGAGGGCGTCAACCCCCTCCGGATCATCGCCGCCCAAATCGCCAATGCAATGACCCTCATCTTGATCATCGCCATGGTGATTTCCTATGCTATCAAGTCATACATTGAAGCGACCGTTATCGCCTTTGTAATCCTCCTAAACATCGTCGTCGGTACATTCCAAGAATACTCCGCCGCTAAAACCATGGACTCGCTCCGTTCCCTGTCCTCGCCTACTGCAACTGTCATCCGCGGCTTCAACGCCAGTGTTGTGCCCTCCGCTGAGATCGTCCCCGGTGACCTCATTGAGCTTAAAACAGGCGATACACTCCCTGCCGACATTCGCCTCGTCACCGCCGTCAACTTTGAAACCGATGAGGCTCTACTTACCGGAGAATCCCTCCCCGCCCGGAAATCCGCTTCTACCATCGTCGCCGCCGATATGGGCCCCGGTGACCAGGCTAACATGGGCTTCTCCTCTACCACCGTGACTAAAGGTCGTGCCACTGGAATCGTTGTTGCTACGGGTGCGGGTACTGAGATTGGAAAGATTGCTGCTGCGCTTAGTGATGAACCTTCTCACAGACGTCAACCACGGACTAACCGCAAGGGAAAAGTCACTCCGTACCGCCACCTTGAAGCTTACACGTTAACCCTCAGTGACGCCTTCGGTCGCTTCCTTGGCGTCAACGTCGGAACTCCTCTCCAGCGGAAACTTTCCAAGCTGGCTATTGTCCTATTCGGCTGCGCTGTTGTCTGCGCTTTAATCGTCCTCGGTGCCAACAAATTCGATGCCTCCCAGGAAGTCATCATCTACGCCGTGGCTACCGGGTTATCCATGATTCCCGCTTCTCTCGTCGTCGTCCTGACAATCACCATGGCGGCCGGGACCAAGAGAATGGTTAAACGTAACGTCATCGTTAGAAACCTCCGCTCCCTTGAGGCTCTGGGCGCTGTCACTGACATCTGCTCTGATAAAACTGGAACCTTGACCCAGGGGAAAATGCTTGTCCGTGCCGCTTGGGTTGCCGGATCGGGAACTTACACCGTAGACCCATCTGACCGCCCTTTTGACCCTACTGACGGCGCAATCCGATTTTCTCCCACCGAGGCTGTGGACGTTGACCTTTCCGGCCAGCCTGAACATCCTGCTTCCCCGGCGGAGTCTCTTTTGTCTTCTTCTACCGTTGCTCTTCCCTCTTTCCTCCGTGTCGCTGCCTTGGCTAACCTTGCTACTGTCATTGAAAAAGAAGGTGAATGGCACGCTCATGGAGACCCGACTGAGATTGCTCTCGAGGTCTTTTCTACTCGCTTTGGAATGAACCGGTTGCCGCTCACTCAGGGTGACTCTCCCGTTTACACCTCTGTCGCCGAGCTCCCTTTTGACTCTGATGTGAAGCGCATGTCTGTCGTGGTTCGTGAAAACGCCACCGGTTCTCTCACCGTTCTTACTAAGGGTGCCGTTGAACGAGTCCTTGATGCGTGTGGAACATATCAAGAAACTGAATCGTCTAACGCCCCTATCACCGAGGAATTCAAGGAGAAGGTCCTCACTAACATGACCCACCTCGCCTCCGCCGGTCTCCGTGTTCTGGCTATTGCATCTGCCCCTCTCACTGCCTCCATCGACTTCGAGAACCCCGATCGCGCCACCATTGAATCCGGTCTTATCCTCCACGGTCTCATTGCGCTCTACGATCCTCCTCGTCCATCTTCCGCCCCCGCCGTTAACGAATGCCATACTGCCGGAATTGCTGTTCACATGTTAACCGGCGACCACCCCGCCACCGCCACCTCCATCGCCCGGACAATTGGAATTCTGCCTTCTTCGACACATCGGATTGCCGCTGATGTAGCCAAATACATGGTCCTCACCGCTGCTCAATTCGACGCTCTTTCCGATGAGGAAGTCGACGCTATGCCTGTTCTCCCCCTCGTTATCGCTAGATGCACCCCGCAAACCAAGGTTCGCATGATTCAAGCTCTTCATCGCCGGGGCAAGTTCGTAGCTATGACTGGTGATGGTGTCAATGACTCACCTTCGCTTCGGTACGCTGATGTTGGTATTGCCATGGGTCTTGCCGGGTCGGATGTTGCCAAAGATGCCTCGGATATTGTTCTTGCTGATGATAACTTTGCTTCGATTGTGGCTGCTATTGAGGAAGGTCGCCGGATTTTCGATAACATTCAGAAGTTTGTACTTCACGTGCTTGCGGAGAATATTGCGCAGGCGGGTACATTGTTAGTTGGTCTTGCGTTTAAGGATAGTCGTGGTCTTTCCGTCTTCCCTTTGGCTCCAGTCGAGATTGTCTGGATTATCATGGCGACTTCTGGCATGCCTGATATGGGTCTGGGTTTCCAAGCTGCCGTTCCCAACATCATGAAGCGCCCTCCTCAGTCTCTCACTACTGGCATCTTCACTACCGAGTTCCTAGTCGACATGGTCGTCTATGGCCTATGGATTACCGCTTTGTGTCTTGGTTCTTTCTCTCTTGTCATGTATGCCTTTGGCGACGGTAACTTTGGAAATGGCTGCAACGACAAGTACAACGACACGTGTGACACTGTCTTCCGGGCTAGAGCTACCACCTTTGCTTGTCTGACATGGTTCGCTTTATTCCTTGCCTGGGAAATGCTTGACCTTCGTCGCTCCTTCTTCCGTATGCAGCCCAAGAGTACCAAGTACTTCACTCAGTGGATGTATGACATCTGGGCCAACAAGTTTCTTCTCGGTGCCGTTGTATTCGGCTTTGTCACTTTATTCCCGCTGATTTACATCCCCGTTATCAATACTGTCGTGTTCAAACATAAAGGTATATCCTGGGAATGGGGCATAGTGTTCATAGCAGCAGCCCTCTTCTTCGGTGGTGTTGAAGCCTGGAAATGGGCCAAGCGTGTCTTCTACCGTCGTCAAGCTCGCAATGAAATCGGTGTCAAATGGAAGGACATGGACCTTGAAGAACGTGTGTTCGCCGACTACTTCACTCGGAAAGGCTCCGGTGCTATCTCTGAGAAAACCACAAGACCCGTCTCTGAGAAAGTCGAAGAGGAAGACCAAGCCCAGACTATGTTTGCTCCCGGAAGACAATGACTATACAGGGGAGGAAAGCCCCGGAACATGATCACTGTCAGCGTCGAGTCTGTCAAATTTATGGAGTGTGTTAGTTTCAAGGCTGGTGGGAGCTGCGAGACATTTATGGCTACTGGGATGACTACCATTGGACGTCATCTTGAAATTATTGTGGAGGTGTTGATAGCTGGGGTTTCATGGAGTAGCTTCTTTGAGACTCAATATATTCAGTGGAGAGAAAACTTTGCATTCTTATTAAACGTGACACGTGAGAACGATGAACTATGTACAAGAAACAGACAGGATAGATGGTATCAAAACAACAAAAAGACAGATGTGTACATTATTTATAACGCAAGAAACAAACTCCATGCTACGGCACCAACAACTGTTACAACTGTTGTTGGTTTCAATAATATAGCGTTGTCCTTTTGCGTAGTGCTAACCAAGCTGTTTAAATTGTAAGAGCTGCCACTGCTACTACTAGAGGAGACACTGCCGACACTACCGACAGTGTAACTAGAGTTTGCAACTTCGCCAACTTTTACTTTTTGACCTGTAGGATACATAATGTTGTAAACCGGTGTATCAGTGGATGCAATTGGCGTGCCGAGTGAGTGATCACATGTAGGCTGATTTTGGTTCGGATAGTCGACTAATTCGCAGGTTTCATAGTAACCCCATTGACAGGTACTATCCAGAAGGTTGTAAAGAATGTAGTTCTGGGCAACATAGCTGTCTTCCTCCTCAAGACAACTGGCGAGAAAGTTCATACTGTTTGAAGCGGAAAGAGGGAAACGGGCGTCGGAAGAGTTGAAAAGGTCGGAACATTCTGAAGCGTCAACATCTTCCCATTGCATATCGATACCGCCACCGGCAGTTGGCGCGACAGTGGCTGATTTGCCAGTTACGAGGTAGTTCCAAGCATCATAAGAAATGTCATGAGCACCTTGTGACTGGTCAACACGGAGAAGATGAACAGAACGGTCGTCATATGTAAGTTTAATGCAGATGTCGTTGCATGAGACGGATGGCGGCCAGTAGGCAATGCGGTTGGTATTGACAAGACAACCAAGAACTCCAACAGAAGACGAGTAACTATCGTGTGGCGTGGTGGAGACAGTGCCGGAGTCGGCATGGACTGGCGTAAACAAGAGAGTGACAGCCAACAGGCTAAGAATAGAAGACAAAGACATTATGAATTATTAAGTATAGTGTGAGTTAATGAATGGACGACATGGAGCTGTCGGAGCGGAACACTCGGTGATGTGTAGTTGCGGTAGAGTAGTTGTAAAAGACAAGGAATAAGTGAGCGTACGCGCTGGGGGGGGCATGATTTATTTACCGCCCATCGGTTCGTGTCCGCCCGAATGGCCTGCCTGTCTGGAAACGAAAAAAGAGAACCATTGTCGAGCACGGGCGAAATTGCGAGGGTCGGATCAAGTCCGGGATGGTACAGGGGAATGAGAAAGTTGGACCATGTGAACAAACCAAGGTTAACTACGATTAACTTTATAAGGTTTGAGTGAACCTGGATACACATCAAGTTTGACCACACAAGTCGACTATTCAACACTGATAAGAATAAACTCAACTTCGGTTCCAAAACAAGTCACACAGGTCCCTCCAAACTTGCCTTGCAGCTTACACCAACCATGATAAATTCCAGACAACAATAACAACACGAGCCAAGACATGAACTTTCTGCCCCTGGCGATCTTGACCAAGCGGTCAATGCATATCACATGATTTGCACATAAATATCGTAATTAGGGTTATATGTCATCGAGGATTTCCCGGGTGAGGATTTGCAGCGGCCGTTGGAAGTCAGCTGCCGAATCGGTAGTTCAATTAGTTAGTTGTGGCAAGTGGTGATGGTGGTTATTTCTTGAGTAGATGAGGGGATATTTAGAGAAGATCCATATCAAGGATGTTTTAAAAGATCATAGCCCTGCGTGATTTTCCGGGGTTTGCTTTTGTATGCATATCATATCGTCAGTCTACATACATTCATACATACTTTTCCTTCATCAATCATTACTTCATCCTACCCCGCCGTCCTCCACTCGATCCTCCCGACAACCGCACTTGAAACGGCCAACTTGATCTCCATGATTCTTGGCTCTTTACTTATTCTTCAGTATACATTCAAGCAACTCATCATCATCAGGTTAGTAATCACCCCGCCTTGAAACCAATACAATCGTCATCATCTCCTACCTTCTTGGCCTTCACACATGTGAATGAGACCCCAGCGTCCATCAGCACGACAGCGCCCAAAGCGGTCTAGCCGCAATCGCAAGAATTTTTCCCAGAAGCGAAAAAAAAATCACTTTTCGCCCTGCCCTGTTGTCCGCCTAAATTTCATGCATGCGCTACCAAAGTGACAGAAGCACCCCGCCAAAATTCACGGGGACCCAGCCAACCATAGCGCAAGTAATGGACTGTGAAGAAGGAACAAAAACCGAGTAAAAAAAAAAAAGAAAACTCAAAATATAGAAATAAAAGGATACTAAAAAGACGGGGAAACTAGTCCATCTTGTTCGAGAGTCCTTCTTTCCCCGTCTTCCGTCTGCGTGGCCCCGCTTCGACCCGACCCGTCTTCCTCGTACTGCATCTTCCCGATCGTTTGTCGCTTACAAGTTTGTCTTTCTCTCTTCTCTGGTAGCCGATCCCATCTCTGTCTTTCGTCTCATCTCGTCGCCCGTATCCGAATTCGTCATTCGAGCTTCCTGCCGCAGCTCCACTCCGCTCAAAATGGTCCGCAACATTGTCGTTCTCGGCGGTAACTCGCACCCCAAGCTGGTTGACAGCATCTGCCATATTCTTGGCATCCAGGCTTGTGACCGGAACCTTTCCAAGTTCTCGGTTGGCGAGAGTCGCTGCGAGATTCAGGACTCGGTCCGTGGAAAGGATGTCTTTATTATCCAGACTGCCAGTGGCAAGGTGAATGACAACTTCATCGAGCTTTGCATCATGATCTCTGCTTGCAAGACTGGTTCCGCTCGTCGGGTCACGGTTGTCATGCCCTTGTTCCCATACTCGCGCCAGCCCGACGTTCCGTACGCCAAATCGGGGGCCCCGCTCACTGGCGGCGCTGGCAAGAAGACTGACTACACTTTTGAGTCAGTTCCCAGCACGCCTCATCCGAGTAACAACCGCACCGCGACTTTCTCAGGCTCGACAGATATTACGCATCAGCTGGCTCAGTCGACGCTCAACACCCCGACGACTGCTACCCACCCTGACGGCCCCGGTACCAGCTACATGGGCGGCCGCGAGATTACAGCCAACCCCGGTTACAAGCAGTGGATTGCGCAGCCCGGTGCTTTGATTGCCGACCTGCTTACCTGCGCCGGCGCCGACCATATTCTTACCATGGACCTGCACGACTCGCAGTTCCAGGGCTTCTTTGACAAGCCCGTGGATAACTTGTACGGACGGCCACTGCTGAAGCGCTACATTACGCAGTGGATTGAGAACTACCAGGATGCTGTCATTGTGTCGCCCGATGCTGGTGGTGCCAAGAGAGCGACAGCTATTGCGGACAGCTTATCAATGGACTTTGCTTTGATTCACAAGGTAAGACAAGAAAGGGATACAAGAGGGAGAAGCATTGTTTCTCGTGTGGGACAAGGTTGACTAACGGCAACTTTGATGTAACAGGAGCGTCGTCCTATCCGACTTAACGACAAGCACAATGCCACCATGATGTTGGTTGGTAAGGTTAAGGGCAAGGTGTGCATCATGATTGATGATCTTGCGGACACTGCCAACACTATTACTCGGGCTGCTCGTATTTTGAAGCGTGAGGGTGCGATTGCTGTGTACTGTCTTATCACTCATGGTATTTTTAGCGGTGATGCGGTTCAGAGACTTTCGCAGAGCGATGTTGATAAGGTTGTGGTGACGAATACTGTGCCGCAAGACGAGCACAAGGCTGCTCTTGGATCTAAGCTGGATGTTCTTGACGTGAGTTCTTTTTCGAAGGTGCTTTACTGTGAGGGTTATTACTAACAAAGTTTTGTAGATTGGTCCATCTTTTGCTGAGGCTTGCCGTCGGATTCACTTTGGTGAATCTCTCAATGTGTTGTTTTAAGGAAGATAGTTTTGGGGGTTTTATAGTTGGCATGGCCTGTTGAAGAGGTCAAAAAATGGCGTTTTCATTTATGTAGTCGGGATTCATTATTTGTTTTAGTACGGTGTATATATATATAGAGAGCCGATTGTTTGGTTTCCGTTATGGGGTTTCAGTTATACACAAGAGCCGACTGACCGAATCTTCCATCGGTCCGGTTGGATATAGAGATAGCGTGATGGTGATATCGGGTTGACGTCATTTGCAAGACTAGGGTTATCCATAATAGGACTAGAGCGCACGATGGTGTGGAGTGAGTGGACGGATAAGAAGGAAGAAACAGGTTTTGCCGCGGTTGTCTATATGCAGAAGAGAGAGAAACAGACAAGGCTAGAATGGTGACTGGATGGATGAGTTTGGGCCGTTTGTGGGGACCATCCGTATAGGGCGACCCGGGGCGAAGACGAAGGAGGAGAGCACATACAATAGTGAGCACAGCAGAGTAGACTGTTTCTTTTTTTTGGGTTTTTCTTTTCCTTCTTTATTTGCATTTGTTTTGTACTTTTTGTTTGTTGCTGTTTCTTTTCTCGATGGAGAGTATTCAAAGAATCTCAAGTCGAATCAGCGAGAACCGAGCGCGGGAAGCTCTCGGCTCAGACGATGAAGGAAATCGAAATGGAAACTCGGTAACTGCCGATGGCGGATTAAAGAAATGGGGACGAATCTGGAAAGAAGCGATTTTAATTGTGAGTTCAAGGAAAACCGACGAGGGTTATATAGGGTTACTGACTATATGAGAATGGATGTGTGTAGATGTTGAAGACTTGGAGACCACTGGCGATTTATCATTTTTTCTTGATTCCGGCGGGGATTTTGGGGTTCTTGGTGTTTTGTTTTGCGGTGGATAGGGTTTTCAATGCTGCGGGGGTGGCGTTTCCGGCGTCGGTGGCGTGTCTTTTGTTGCTTTTTGGGATTATGGTTTCTTGTGAGTTTGTTTTTGGGACGCAGAGGACGAAGCCAGTTGTAGCGGTTGTGGAGGTTCCCGCGGCATGGGCGTTACGATGGATGAATGTTTTCTTTGCGCCGAGTTTCGTCATGTTGCCGCTTAGTGATGGGATGAAGTGGAAGGAGATTGGCGTGGTTATTGGCGTTTTTGTGGTGGGCTTCATTGTTGGTATGATGATTTGTGCGGGCATCACGAGAGGCGTTGGTTGGATGCTTGGAGCGGGGAAGAAGGCTTTGGTTTTGAGAGGCGGGGAACGGGGAATCGGGGACCAGGATAATGCCGTGGAGTTGCCGGTTGTGGGGCGTCAGGAACATAGAGAGGTTGAGGAGACTGACGGGGATACTACGGTCGTGGACTCGGGAAATTCAAGTCCCCAGGCCGTCACTCCGATCCCGTCCCGGCCGGTATCACCACCATTGAAGAGTCCAGAGGAGGTTCTCGCAGCCACATTAACCACCCATCGATACGCCATCATGTGGTTCTCAGTTCTCCTTTTCGTGGGAATCCCATTGTACTATGCCGCTGACTATGCGATGCCGTTACATCTTGCGCTTTGTATCTTGACGTTCCTGGCGGCTATGCAGATTCCTCCGCGCATTCGCCAGTTTATTCACCCGGTGTTGATCTCGGCGCTTTTCACGGTGTTGTTTATTTGGGCGTTTGCGGCGACGAAGCGGGTTTCCTTGAAGACGGCTTTGCATGGGTATAAGACTGGTTCGACTTATCTTAAACTGTGGTCTCCCCATTCTGGATCTCTTCCTAAACCTGGTGCTGGAGATATGTTTTCTACGGTTTTGGATGCTAGTATTGTGGCTTTGTCACTTCCTATGTACCATTACCGTCGGGAACTCAAGACGCATCTCCTTGCGATTTTGATTCCTAACATCTCCCTCTCAATCGCTTCACTCTTTGCCTATCCACCCATCTGCTATGCCCTAGGAATGACCCCCGCACACTCCCTCGCCATGGCATCTCGCTCATTGACACTCGCCCTAGCCCTTCCCGCCTCGGCGAACATTGGTGGAGACCAACAGACAACGGCGGCTGTGGCTATTATGTCGGGCGTGTTCGGTGTGCTCACGGGGAATAAAATCTTGAAATGGATGGGTATCCCCCAGGACGACTATGTCACCCGTGGTGTCTCATTTGGCGCTAATGCCTCGGCTTTGGGAACTGCAATGTTACTCAGGACGGACCCTAGAGCGGCAGCGCTGAGTAGCTTGAGTATGAGTTTATTCGGGGCTATCACAGTGTTGTTCACTTCGATTCCCGCCATTGTCACGGTTATTAGAGGGTTAGTAGGGTTGTAAGGACCGGATACTTGTATGTATGTATGTATGTGCATATGTAGATAGATTTACCAAAAAGTAGTGAAAAAAAGAATTAAATCTCCAATTTTGAAATCTCTGCGGCCGCCGATTCCTTGGTTTCCGGACGCCACCGGGAAAGAGCAGGTCTATCATAGATGACATCACCTTGGGCCCATGCGATACGCTTCTTGTCGGTTTCCTCGTCTACTTCGTTGTCGGGACAAACGACATAGAAGGATTTCTTGGCGATTTTCTCAAAGAGGTAGTCAACTACCTGCTGAGGCCACCATGCTCCGGTCGGTTTCTCGGTGGTTTGGTGAGAGCCGGTCTATACATGTTAGTTATATTGTTCCTCAAGTGGAAAGGGGGAACTTACCATGCCGGTGAATGTCCAACCGGGTATAAGTAAATGAACGGTAGTCTTAGCGCCCATCTTTTCCAACTCCACGGCCGTCCCCTCAGCGATACTTTTGACCGCTGCCTTACTTGCGTTATACGAGGGGTTACCAGGCGGGTTAGTAATGCCCTGTTTACTCCCCGTGATAACCAACCTGGTCACCAAGCCATCCTGATCACTTTCCAACAGCGCGGGCACAAACGCATTCAACCCCTTCACAAGCCCGCCAACATTCGTCTCGAACGTCTTCTCAAACGCCTCGATATCCGTCACCCCCTTCTGCCCTGATACTGCGCGACCGGCATTTAGGAAGAGCCCGGTCACGGGGGTCGCGGGGAGTTGCGAGAGGGCGGTTTTCCAGGTTGAGGGGTCGGCTACGTCGCCGGGGCAGAGGACGATTTGGAGGTGTGGGTGGGCGGCGGCGAGGGAGGTGAGGGGCGTGGTGTCTAGGTCGATTAGGAGGAGGTTTTGGCCGGCGGCGGCGAGAGTGGTGGTCAGGGAGAGACCTATTCCGGAGGCGGCACCGGTTATGATTGCTGTGGTTTTGGGGGGGAGAATGGACATTTTGGAGAGACTTGGTTGGATTGGGATAGTTATGGTTGAGTCTTGAGTCTATGGTGCCCGGTTTCTATGTAACTTTATATAAAATGTTCGGAGTGCGGGGATAGTCTCATCTACTACTATGGATTTAAGCTTCATATCTCCGTCTTCCGTCCGTAAAGTCAAAATATAACCCTATTATACAACCCTTGCTCAATCTTCATCAGTTCTAGAATCTCAGAAAGAACATGAAGTGTCTCCCTCCTATAAATACACATTCATCCATTCAAATCCCAAGCCTCATTCGTTTAGCATCGGTATATCCCCCTCACCTCCAAAATCTCCAACTTCCAAATCTCCAAAAATAACCCACAAAGTATCTGATCTACCGAACCTCCACGTTACACCATCTCGGCCATGTCCACCGACACACAAACCCTAATCTCCTTTCCACCGGCACTCTCATCACCTGACCACCCCCTTTGACACATATTACCTAATTTGAACCGTAGCTTGGGAGATGTTGAGGAATCGTGTACGTAAGAATGGAGGGATGTTCTCCGAACTATGCTGCGGGCAGCCGCTAGATGTCTATTGTTTGTATACAGAATACGACGAGTTGGGCGTTGGGGGTATTAGTCAAGTTGAGGAACTTGCAGACCACGTGAGCTGGTTAAAGAGCTTTTGTGGAATTTTGCATCGTGATGGTATCATAATGCCAAGGTTGTTTACGGCATAGCTGAGACGTCGTATTGTCGTTGTCGGCATGTATGATTCAGGGGAGTCCACCGAGTTTATATAAAGAGTCGTGACGTGGTCGTCTTGGTATTTGTGGAGTAGAGGGTAACTACCGTTGTTTACACTTGTTTTATATTTCCTTTTTGGTCGTCCACTTACACAGACCCACTAATATGTCTCCACACGAAACGACAATGGAGGTTGATGAACTTACCTTTCCTATTCTCGAGTTACCTGTTGATATCCTTCATGTATTGACGGGACATATGTCTTCTGAGTCAACACATCTTCTTTCTTTGACTTGTCGGGCCTTGAGAGGGACACTTGCCCGGCCAAAACTTGATCGGTCGTCAAAGTTGGCTCTTCTTTGTCAACTGGAGAAGGAATCCGTTGATCAACAAGTTTGTCATTCATGCCTTAAATTACACCCCGTTGGGAAGCTCCCTCTCGGTCCACCCGGGTCAATCTTCGATCTCGGTGGGAACTGCCAATGGGCGTATACCTGGGTTCCAGGGAGTATCGAGATGGGACTGGCATTTTCTGATGTCTGGGCCGCTATTAGAAGGGAGACTTGTCATGGTGCCACATGGGATTTAGGCATGTCTATGGACAAGTTAAATCGGGTTCACAAGTACCACATTAGCGACCTAGGTCATGAAGCTACCGAAAAAGGTCTCTACCCTGTCTCATCCACCAGAGAAACAAAAATGTCAAAAAACACCTTCCTGATCCACCAACGCCACCACTTTCGCCACTCAAAAACACTCCCACCACAAGATCTCGCAAGTCTCTTTGAGTCAGTCTCTTTTAACCTCTGCACACATACACATCTACCCGGTGACGCCATCTTAGAAGCCGCCCAGGGCTGCGCCATGCCGAGACGATGCACCGGGTGTGCCATGAGCTTCGAGGTCATCTACACGGAGGAGGAGGTTCTGGTTGATAGTTGGCATGACATGGGAGATGTCACTGATGGGCCGGGAGGTGAATGGAAGAGAGCAATTGCGTTTAGACGGAGGTCTGTTGCTGGTGGGAAGGAAAATGGTGGTGTTGTTGAGGAAGGAAGCTCGGTTAAGGATTTATGGGAGGCTTGATTTGTAGAAACAGTGATTTGGTATACAGCACATAAGATAGCCTTGAAATTAATCGGCTAATAGACAGATGATATATACACCTAGACATAACCTTCACTTCTTCTCGGTCTTCTTAGCCCCCACCAATGCAAAAGCCTCTTGAACCCCTTCAACCGGCCAAGCCGGCGCCTTCCGTTCCATCACCGGCCCCACATCCATCTCTCGTTCGGTAAATGCCACATACGATGTATATACACCATCAGTGATAGACAAAACCGAATACATCAAATCCTCGCCCAATTCCGGATGCCATATCTGCGAGAAATCAAAGTCTCCGTCGCCGGATCGTGAGAAATACACGGGTGTATCGGGTCTGGGTTTGATGGTAACGTATCCGTAGGTATGTTCCTGATGACCTGGAGCTCGGATGGTGAAGGCCCAGGAACACCGTGTTTCGGGCCAGCAGAAACGGTGGATGTTGACGAAGGTCCATTGGGGAGTGCAGAGAGTGTCGGGAGGGATGATTTCGGAGGAGTTTTGGGCCAGAGTTAGGACTGGTAGGGTGAGGAGGAGAGTTGAGAGTTTCATGTTGACTTTGAAGAGTGGTGGTCGGCGATGAGATCTACCTCTCATTCATCTTGTCTTCCATACAATCACCACTTTATATACATGTCAGTCTCCCTCATCATCTCGGCTCGTATCAAATACACCCGAACAAATAACCATTACCGACTCGTCTGTACAACACTATCCAATATTCTCCGCATCATCAACCTCTTAATCCGGGCATTTCTCCCACCACTATTCCCAAATACGGGCTTGGCTTGTTCCACTTCTCAGCTACAAACTCGCCTAACTATATCACAATATATCCCTCCAGTCCAACATCACAACCTTAATCCCGTACAACCAACGCCACACCATCCATCGTGGCGCCCGTATATCAACTTGGCATCCACGTGACCAACAACCAAATAATTAGGGTCTAACCCATACAGGGATGACAATACCCCTAGTCCATCACCTTGATCAAGCCATTTGGAATCCTTGCAAACCCGGCTGGCAACAAGGCGGTCTGCTGACGATCTGTCGATTTCGATGATCAATTACACTTGTCAATAGGCAGATGGAACAACTGCTGTATCACTACATAAACGGGACAGAAACCCAACGGAGATCGTGTTGTGGGGAGACGGGAAGGACGGACGGACGGACAAAACGGATGAAACTAGGAACTAGAGATAACAAATCGCTATTGTGCATAGAAACTCCATTCGCTCCGTAGATATGCAGGAAAACGGCATTTCTAACCATACGTCAGTCCCTACTGTCCGGGCGTACTCTCCTTCCCCTCCCCCATCTACAAAGATGTTCTCACCGCCTTTCTTACAAAACAGTTAATTCGCAAAAGCCAAGATGCAATGTTTCCTTTCTTGGCATCTATAACTGTAATCCATCCACCACTCAGCGTCTCCTCAATTGTGGATTTTTGCCTTCCAAACACTACAAGATCATAATTATCCGACGCTAGTCCCCATTAACTGAGCGCACGTGGGGTCTTGTCTAAATCACTTGCCGCCTCGTCATACATCTCACGATATCTATGTATCTTGTGTGTACATACGTTACCCCGCTCTGTCGCCTCACGGGTCCCACAATTTGTCTCCGTAAGACAGTCATCGTCACACCCGTAACCCCCACATACACCCGTCCGGTCTCTCGTTACGTCTCTTCTTTCCCTCCCGTCCTCCCGTCCCGTAGGCCGCGTCGACACTTTTGACCTAGGCATGTACATACGAAGTCGTTATCGACTTTTCAGCTGGATGGTATACCCACTTACGAATAAATGGGGACCTTTGATCTATATCCTACTATCTTGGCACATGACCACTCATGATACCAAGACTTGGCGGAACATCCAGCTTCCTTTTCCATCACAGCCAAGAACTATAGGCCCATGTATGCAACTATTCCGAATGTTAACGTAGCTGTGAACTGTCCTCGGCGCAGTCAAGTCTCGTGGATATCCGGATAACCCATGCCGAGTTCTTGGTGCTTTTTTTTCTTGGCAGACAACCCTGGAAGATCCGTAGGGTTCCGTTTTTCCGCTCTACCCGAGCTGGATTTGCTGCGCCTTGTTGGTGACCTCAGTGGGGAACGGAATGGCGAATTTACTACCAGTTGACTTCCCACTACTCTGCTGCCTATGAGTGAAATTTGTGACGTGTATCTTTGAGTGTGTACAAACCTAATCAAATAAACAGATCAATTGGATCATTCATCCCATCTCCTATCCTTTGCGTTTTACACCAAGTCGGCTTTACACCCCTAACACGCCAATCTCAAGTCCATAAATCCTATACCATCCACGTCCAGCCAATCAAATCTCTCCAATCAGTCGATAACAAGGATTCTTTCACTACTCACGCACCCCAACCTTCCGCCGTGTAAGTACCCAGGACGTCACTACAGATTACCCCAGCAGGACAAAGCACTTTCCCGAAACGGCTCCCTATCAGGATAAACGGGCAACCCACCTCGGAATACTCTACAACTGCCTTGACCCCACCCCCGGCCTGGCGGAATATACCTGCTATACTGGGTCATGGAATGGGGAAGGGAGGAGCGATCTGGCTTAGCTGGTTATCTTGGCTGGAAACGGGTATAAAGAGATGCTTCTGCTGAACATAATGTATGCGTCTTTTGATCTGCTTCTCTTTTTGGAAGAAAGATTCTTTTGACTTTTCTCTTTTTTTCGTCTACTGTTGTTACTGTTCATTGGTTGTTGTACTTTGAACTTGAACTGCACACAAACTATCCCGTTGCACATATAAACGACACGTGAATTTTCTCTTTCCTCTTTCCGATTCTTCTCAATCTTATTACTTGAGACCACTTCAAATCTCACCGCTAAATCCAACAAAACTTGCTTATAAATCTCTCAATCTCGACGTTTCCGTCCTCTTATAGTGTTCTTTGCCTACTTCGATGGGAAAAACTCACGCATCCTCTCCTTCCAATGGCCTGTCTGTTGGATCTGTGGAAGGCATAACTGACGCCGACGAGCCCCCTTGTAGTGGGTCTACCCCGACCCCGACAGTCCAACCTCCGGCTCCCAAGGAGGTAACCACCACCACCGGCCTTTCCGAAAAGGCTCCGGCTCCCACTCGTTCATCCTCGGCTACTTCTGTGTCGACTTCCGCAAACGCTACGCTTGTTAGCACGCTTGATTTTGAAGCTGTCGCTGAAGCGAATAACCTGGGACTTACCCCGCATGCCGTACCCGCTCTTGATGTCTGTAAATTCCTCAAGACTGACCCTGAAAATGGCCTCGATGCAACCGTTGCGGATGACCGCCTTAAGAGCGGTGGGCTGAATAAGATGGAGCTTAGTAAGGGAACTTCCAAACTTCAAATCTTTATGCGCCAGATCTCAAACAGTTTGACTGTTGTTTTGGTTCTGGTTATGGCTCTTTCGTTTGCCATTGACGATTACATTGAGGGTAGTGTTGTCACTGCTGTCATTGTTTTCAACATTGTCATTGGGTAAGTTACTCGTAACCCCGTATTCTATATCCTTAACCCTGTGTAACCAACTAACAAACTTACCAACTAGTTTCTGGCAAGACTCCCGCGCCGAAAGCCAGATGCAGGCTCTTCAAAACCTTGCCTCTCCCACTTGTCATGTCACCCGTTCTGGAGTACCCGTCGAAATCAAAGCCGAAACTCTCGTCATCGGTGATATCGTCCGCATCTCCGTCGGTGACAGAGTCCCCGCTGATATCCGCCTCGTTGAAAGCATGAACCTTAGTGCTGACGAGGCCATTCTCACCGGTGAATCTCTTCCCATCAGCAAGCATGCTGATCGTGTTCTTCCTGGTGCTGATATCCCCCTGGGTGACCGCATTAACTTGCTGTTCTCCGGTACTGCCATTACCCGTGGTCGCGCTACTGGTGTTGTTGTTTCTACTGGTATGCGTACTGAGGTTGGCAAGATTGCTGCCATGTTGAGATCTCGCAAGGCAGTTGATCGTGATGCCCCCTTTAAAGAGCGTTTTGCACGTGGCTTCAAGAACAAGGGACGCAGTATCCTTGGTCTTGACGGCACTCCACTGCAGAACAAGCTGAGCAAATTCGCCCTTCTTCTGTTTGCCTTGGCTATTTCTCTCGTTATCATTGTCTTTGCTGCCAACAAGTTTGATGTTGATGGTGAGGTTTTGATTTACGGTATTGTCGTTGGTGTTGCTGTCATTCCGGAATCGTTGATTGCTGTTTTGACACTCACTTTCACCGTAGCTGCTCGTAGTATGTCCTCTGGCAATGTCATTGTCCGTAACAAGGCTTCCCTTGAGGCCGTCGGCGGTGTGACCAACATTTGCTCGGATAAAACCGGTACATTAACTCAAGGCCGCATGGTAGCCCGCTCAATCTGGCTCCCCGGTAATGAGCGCGCCTTAGTCAACGACGTTACGGATCCTTTTGACCCCAACAGTGGCTCTGTAGAATGGAGTGATGCTGTCGGAAACGTTGTCAAGGCCGACTCTGAACACCACGAGAAGCGTATGAGTCTCAGCCACAGTGATGACTTTGTCCGTTTTACGCACGCCGTTGCGCTGTGTAACAATTCTACCATCACTGACGGTGGTGAATCCACCAAGGAGGCTGACGTCGCTTCCGGTTGGAACGCTATTGGTGAACCGACTGAGATTGCTCTTCAGATTTTCGCTATGCGTTTTGGAAGAGGGAAGCCGGCTGTTGTTGAAAAACACGGGCTTTCACTAGTTAAGGAATATCCTTTTGATTCTACCGTTAAGCGCATGAGTGTTATTTATGGTACCCAGTTGACGGGCAATACTGTGTATACTAAGGGTGCTTTGGAGGCTCTCTTGCCTCTTCTTGATGCTACTGATGATGAGAGAGGGCATATTACCGAGCAGGCTGAAAGTCTTGCGGCTCAGGGTCTCCGTGTTTTGTGTGTTGCTACCCGTAAGGTGTCTGATGGTGAGAACCTTGAGGAACGCAAGAATGTCGAAACAAAGCTTTGCTTTATTGGTCTGGCTGGTCTTTATGATCCCCCTCGTCCTGAGACTCTTGGTGCAGTTCAAGATTGTAAACGCGCTGGTATTCAAGTTCACATGGTCACTGGTGATCACGTCAAAACTGCTACTTCTATTGCCTACGATGTTGGTATCCTTCCTCGGGATATTCCTCCTCATGCCCTTGGAACGCGTGTCATGGCTGCTTCTACTTTTGATGCCATGTCTGAAGAACAGGTTGATAAGCTTGATGCGCTACCTTTGGTTATTGGTCGGTGTACACCTATGACCAAGGTGCGTATGCTCCAGGCTATGCATAGACGCAAGGCTTTTTGTATCATGACTGGTGATGGTGTTAACGATTCGCCTGCTTTGAAGCAGAGTGATGTTGGTATTGCCATGGGTCTTCGTGGTTCAGATGTGGCCAAGGAGGCGGCTGATATGGTTCTTACTGATGACAACTTTGCCAGTATTGTTACTGCGATTCGCGAGGGTCGTAGATTGTTTGACAACATTCAAAAGTTTTTACTTCACTTGTTGATTTCGAACATCTCGCAGGTTATCCTTCTTCTTATCGGTCTCGCTTTCAAAGACAATGAAGGCACATCTATATTTCCTCTTTCGCCCCTTGAAATCCTCTGGGCTAACCTTGTAACTTCTTCTTTCCTGGCCGTCGGTCTTGGCATGGAAGCCGCGCAACGCGATATCCTTCTTCGTCCCCCTCAGGACCTCCGCGTAGGTGTCTTCACACGCGATCTTATCCGTGACAAGTTCATCTATGGTACTGCTATGGGTGTCTTATGTCTGGTTTCTTTTGTCTCTGTTGCCTACTCTTCGGGTGGAGACCTTGGCGCCGACTGTAATGAAAAGTACAATTCCACGTGTGACGTGGTTTACCGGGCGCGTTCCACGACGTATGCCACGTTGTCTTTCCTTTTACTTGTTACGGCGTGGGAAGTCAAGGATTTCCGTAAGTCGCTTTTTGCCATGGACCCTGATGAGTGGACTGGACCGACTTCGGTGTTTAAGACTGTTTGGAAGAATCGCTTCTTGTTCTGGGCGGTCATGGCAGGCTTTGCTATTACCTTCCCGGTGATTTATATCCCGGGAATGAACAAGACTGTCTTTAAACATTTGCCAATTAGCTGGGAATGGGGTGTAGTTTTTGGTTGCATGGCAGCTTATATTGGCATTGTGGAAGGATGGAAATGTATCAAAAGACGGTTTGACTTGGGTGCGTCTAAGACTGTAGCCAAAGTTGACGTTTAAAATGTGCAAAGATAAGGTGTTGGCAGGGGTAGTTACGTGAAGTGTGGTACTTGTTTAGGGCGAGTGTATTTTTTTTCGATTGTTTTTTTAGGCACATATTTAGGCTCGATGATGTTAGTGAACAAGGAAATTCCATAAACAACAATTCTATTTTTGACTCGGAGACAAATTCCAGCGCATGTCAAAACCAAGGGAACGCGTTAGATCAAACACAATAAGCCAATCAACAAGTCAATCCTCAAATCAATCAATCCCCTGTCCCCATTCCAATGCAACCAAAATCATCAAACAATCAGAATTAGAAATAATAATAAAAGAATAATAAAAAAAACATTCCAACCAGGTGTAGTGAGATCCCTTCCTTTCTTAGTCACGTCACACTCAAACGTCAAGGCTCAACGCCTCAATCAATCAAGGAACTCCAGGAACTCCAGGAACTTTCCCCATTTGTGCACGTTATCCATGTCTTGTTAGCGTGGATTGAGCTAGCCATTGGCCAATCAAAAGTCGCGCTGATATTAAAGGCCGGGGTGTTCTCTTTTGGCAGATGGATGGTAAAGAATCCTGGTTTGCCCCGCGACTTGGATTGAAACTTGTTAGTGTACGGATTTGGAAGGTGGGTGTAAGTGGTAGGGTTAGGGTAGGGTGGAATTGATTGACGATGAGATAGGTTTTGAGGTTTGAATTTGGGACGAATTTGGGGATTGATGAGTTGGAAGTTTTTGGTGGGTAGATTTGGAGAGTTTGATAGATGATTTGGAGAGTTTTGAGATGAAATTTTTGGGGATTGAGATGGTGGGTTTGTTGGTGAATTTGGCGGTGTGACGTGGCGAGGCGATAGGATGGATGGCGAGGCTGTGAAATTTGCGGTGGTAGTTGATATTGAAGGTTTCTGGGGGATTGTGTAGATATGATATTGTAAAAATTGTATAGAAAGAATATAGAAGAGTTTGGGATCATGATGATGTAGTTTATGTGAATATTTAGTGGGATTGTGGTTGGGCTGACGGGAGCTGTAGATGACGCGACTATTTTGGTTTTCAATCTTCTCACGAGATTTTGGAGATAGTTTGGATAAGTCGGAATGGTAGATGATGGGATAGAGGAAAATTGAATTAATATATACCAATAGATAGCGAAATCTTTAACAAGTCGATTGATATGAATTAAAAAGAAATTTGTCAACATTTGGATGAATTATGCCTGAAAATACCCTTCACCTCTTCAATATCATTTAGGCTTCATCTGTATCCCGAAGAGCCCATTGACATCACCCATCACCCAGCACCCAAAACTAACATCGCAACCACCGGCGCATTCAAAAACGACACTTTCCCAAATAAACCTTTCATCACCAAATAAAACAAAATCAATCTCCATTCTCGGCGACAACCCCAACCACGCGCGCATCAAATGCGCCATCCGCCTCATCATCTCCGGCCCTCCAAAAAAAAAATTGTCACGATATTCTTCTCGGGCCCCGAGATTTTCCAATCCTAGCAGGGTGCGTCAATTTACTCGTGCAGATTACACAACTACGGGGGAATTTTCACAACGGTTTAAAAAGACCAGACAAGGGAGAAATGAATCAGCTACATTTGGACATGATGATGGACTATATTCGGCTTGCTTTGAGACTTCGTTGGAGAGAAAAATGAACGAGAGTTGGACGGGAAACTTCGCGGATGGGGAGGTGGGCGATGCCGTAACCCTTGAAAAATACAATCACCAGATGGATCGAACGTGGGTGTTTTCCCCTCACGCGCACCCCCTCGTCGGCCGGGTCGTCGCCTGGTTTTCTTGGAGATTTATTGGGTGTTTGGGCTAGCTATGGATGTATGTTGTATGTACATACGTATGTATGTATGTGTATCGTTGAATTGTAAAGTAAGGCGAAAGATAGATGAAGAGAAAAAAAAAGAGACAGAGTAAAAGGGCGAGAGGAGGAGGGGACGCGAGTGGATTCCTTATTTTTTTTTTTTTTTTTGGCTTGGATTACTTTTAGGTTTAGGTCGGGTCACGAGGGGATAAGGAACGAAACCTGCCTGACTTACCTGACGGCAGGAACATGATCACATCGCAGCTAAGCTAAGCTAAGATACCACCGCATAGACAAAGACGAACGAACGTGCGTGTCACTTTTTGTAGTTAGGCCGTTAAGGTTAGCCAGATAGACAGACCGACGGACGGGACAAATTGGTTTCAACACAACGGGAGCCAATGCATTTTCTTTTTGTACAGACAGACAGACACATACCCAATGGGCAATTCAAGGCAGACCTGACATGACCCGGCTCCGTGATAGCTCCCAGCTGGGGAACACGAGCCAATCAGAAAAATCGGCAGTCAGAGGGGCGTGAAATGGGCGCCTTGATCGGGGATGCGATTTCCTTTTTAGGGAGGGATCGGGAGTTTTCATGCGCTTGAGGGGGGAGTTGTACAGATGAAGAAGAAGAATAAGAAGAAGGGAATGAAGGGAAGATGGAAAGAACGGACGTGGGTGGTGGACTTGGTTTACTTGGCTTTGGGAAAGTTTGATGGATGAAGGAAAAAAAAAAGGTTACTTGTTTCTTGTCTGGGATTAGATACGCGCTGGGGATGGGGAAGGCACTTGTGTATGATGATGGGGAAATGGGTAGAGACACTTTCGAGTACGGATAAGGCGCGTCTATACATGTACAAAGCGTTTCTAGATTACCCGCCTGTTACAAAACATGTTGACTCCATCTATCATATTATACAATGGCAATAAGTAGAATAGGAAAGAAAAAGAAAACAGCCAAAAATGTCAAGCAAGAATCCGGGTCTTCTCCTCATTCATTCATTGATTCTGCTTCTTCTTTCTCATATTCTTGCCCTGTTCTTGTCTCTAAACAAGGATACAAAGAGGAAAGAGTCGGGACCATTTCTAAAGAATAATGTGCGTGTGTGTGTGGGTGATTTTTTTTAATTTGGGGCAGGTACGGGACATGATGGGGATGGTAGTGGAAAAGGGAAGGAGGCGGAGAGTGGTTCTTTTTCCTAATGGGGGTTCCTTCGGATTTTGGGTCATATTATTTTGGCTGATTGCGTCCGTGGGGAGAAAGGTATATTAAGCGTGGAAGAGAACCTTCGCGCGGGTCCGCAACTTTGCTTTTCTTCTTCTTCTTTCTCTTTTTTAGCTTTCGAGTTTAGAATTTGCTTTCTTTAGAATTTTACTTTTTATTCCTGTTTTCCATTGAGATTTATTACTCTTTGAGATATTGTTGCTTTCAATTATAACTTGCATTTTCTTAACAACCAAATAACTAGCAACTTACCATCAACTCTAAAGCTTGTCTTTGCAGAGTTTTCATTCCCAACATCTTCATTATCACCAACACAAGTCCAATTTTCACAATGGTTTCCAAGAAGGCTTCCTCTGTCGCCACTGCGACCCCCTCTAAGAAGGGTGGTGCCACTTACCAGGTAAGCTTATCCGCTTTTCCAATTGTTTTGCGCGCGTCTCGCTAACTTGCTTATCATCTAGTCCATGATTATGGATGCTATTATTGCGGTATGTCTACATCTTTCACTTTTACAACACACTACGAACAACAAGACCCCCGAATCCCACCCACACTATACGCGACCGCTCAACCACACAAACACGCTTTTTTGTTGGCAAGCGAGCCAACCGGAATCGACACAAACATGCCACAGTCTGGTGCATGATGAGGCGACAGGAGTTTTCTCTTTCTCCTTTGTTGCATGGACTTGGTTTGTTGTACTGGGTTTCGGGCGCCGCATGTGACGTGCATTTTCCCATTTAACCCGCACTTGTAGCTGGCTTATGTCTTGTTGCTTGTTTTATTTTCCCTTCGCGTCACCGTTTTATTTTTCAATTGGGATTTCTTTTCTAACAACCACACAGCTCAAGGAACGCAACGGTTCTTCTCGCCAGTCGTTGAAGAAGTACGTTCGTGCCAACAACCAGATCGCCGTCACCGACAACATGTTTGATGGTCTGTTCAACAAGGCTTTGAAGGCCGGTGTTGAGAAGGGTGCCTTTGAGCAGCCCAAGGGTATGTTTTCATCTTCTCTTGATACACTGTAAATTTTACTGACTCATATTTACAGGACCTTCTGGTGCCACCAAGCTTGCCAAGAAGACTATTGCTGATAAGAAGGCTGCTGAGAAGGACAAGGCTAAGAAGGAGGCTAAGAAGGCTGCACCCGCCCCCAAGAAGGCTGCTGTCCCTGCTGCCAAGAAGGTCGCTCCCAAGAAGAAGGTCGAGGAGAAGGTTGAGGAGAAGGTTGAACCTAAGGAGAAGGTCACCAAGGAGAAGAAGCCCAAGGCCTCCCCCAAGAAGGAGGAGAAGCCCAAGAAGGTTGAGAAGAAGACGGAGACCAAGGAGAAGGCCGCCAAGGCTACCCCTAAGCGCACTAAGGCTGCTGCCATTGCCAAGGCTGTCGAGGAGAAGGCTGAGGAGAAGGCCGAGGAGCCCGTTGAGAAGAAGGCCAAGAAGTCTGCTACCCCTAAGAAGTCGGCCCCTAGCCCTGTCTCTACTCCCAAGTCGGCTCCCAAGAAGGCTGCGACCAAGAAGGATACCAAGAAGGTCGCTGCTACTCCCGCCTCCGAGAAGAAGGAGAAGGTTGCTTCCGGCCGTGTCTCCAAGCGCTCGACTGGTGACAAGACCGTCCCTACTCCCGACTCCAAGAAGAAGGCTACTCCCAAGAAGTCGGCTAGCAAGAAGAAGGAGACTGAGACTGTGGCGGAGGTTACTGCCGAGGCTTAGACTTGTTAGTCTTGTCTCTGTTTATCACAGCCTTCACGAAGTCATGACGGGGTTTGCTCTGGGTTGTTTGTCTGTTCTATTTGGCTTGCTTTTGTTTTGTTCTGCTTTTGTTGGGATTCTACGGGACGGGTTATTGTTTTCTGCTTTTTTTTGTTCACTACTGGTCTTTAGGCTATATCGCGGGTTTTGTATCAGGGTTGAAGATGGCGTTTGGGGTTTTAATCACTTGTCTATCAAACTCTTGCTTTTTTTCATATTTTGTGCTTGTTTTTTTTTTGTCTGTGTTGTGACGTTTTGTCATTTCTTTGTCATCAATATCGTCGTCGGGCTAGCCTCTTTTTCTGACCTGCATTCCATGGTTTAATCAATTGGTGTGTCATTTGGCAGGGCGTCTCGGCCGCTCTGTTCTCTCTTTCGTCACCTCATATGTTGCCTGACGCATACAAGCGACTAACTAGAGTCACATTTACGACCTTCATCTTTGGACCTTGACGATCCTGTCCGACATGTTGGGCACCAACGCACCCAAGGATCTCAAAGTTGGGCTTTAATTGTGGTTCATTAGGGGCCGCGGATTGTCTGTGGGGATTTTTTGTGAAGTCTGTGTGCGGACATTTGGTGTCACGTCAAGGTAATTAGGGTGTTTTCGGGACATTTAGGGTATACTGTGACGTTTGTGGCGTGGTATGTTGGGGTGGGCGGGTTTTTATGTTTCTGGTGAGAAATGATTTTTGGGATTTATATGTCTATGTTTTATACTGGGGTCGTCTGTTACATTGCTACATCGATTTTTATATGATTGTTTTAGTTATTTTTGATTTTATCATTGGATTGTTGGTTTATTTAAAGAGGTGGCGGATCTTTGATTTTTGAGTTTTCATTGTTTGCTGTTCAATACGAGCCCCCTCATTTTCACTAGAGGATAGGAAAATCCTTCTTTTTCTCTCTTTCATATATCCAAACCTGCATACATTTAAAGGGAAGAATATCCCCAACGAGATATCTTTTTCTTGTCAAGACATTTTCATCTATATCATTAACTATATCACCATGTCCATCCCACCCGTTCAAACGCCATTTGCCCCGGAACGCTGGATCTGCGATGACATTGATAATGCCGAGTACTATGCTCCGTACCTGAACCTGGGACTCTCTGAAGCCCGGAAGGCGGAACATAAGGGGACGAACTTCCGTATAGGCGCGGTGATTGTTCAGGATACCAGTGGCTTGGTCTATTCTACGGGGTTCACGGGGGAGTGTCCGGGGAATACACATGCGGAGGAATCGGCGATTAAGAAGCTTGCGTATTCGCGGGGTGTGGCGGAGGAGGACTTGGGGAGGGCGGTGGCGAAAGATGGTCCGTTTACTTTGGTTACTACGATGGCGCCGTGTACGGTGAGGAATAGTGGTAATTTGTCGTGTACGGAGCGGCTTTTGGGTCATAGGGGATGGATTAGTCGGGTGGTTTATGGAGTTGGGGAGCCGGCGGACTTTGTGGATAGTGGCGAGCATGTTCAGAGGTTGCAGGAGGCTTTTAAAGTTATTCATGTTTCGGGACATGAGGAGATTATTTTGAGGGTTTCGAGGGGCGAGGAGAAACCAAATGACCGTTCGGAGATTCTTTAGGCTTGTTTAGGTTTTGGGGATTGTACATACATACTAGATATTGATCTGGTGACATTCACTATGTGTTAGCCTGGCACGGAGCGAAATCGGCCATGAGAGCGCTTCGAGGATTGGGATTCACATGGTTGTTTGGTGGACAAAGAACGTTGATACTTTCCAATTCAACCCAGTCATAAAGAGAAGGATGCTAAAAGGGGCATCATCCAGAGTGTCAGTGATGAATGTGTGTGGCTTCCTACATCAGCCCTATATCTGTGTTCACGTACGTTGATATCTCCTCCACACCGCTTTTCCATGCATTCTTCCATTTCCGCGATTCTTTACTCCTTCGTTATCTTCTGGACTGTTCTCGACACTCGACTATCGTGACAGTGACCCGCCTCCTTTGACAATTGTGGGCTGTTACATGCATATGTGCTTCCGTGTATGTACTGTTCCTCCACTCTCTTCTCCACATCCCATTTTAAACACCTTTGTTACGTCATTGACCCCACCGTCTTTATATCGTCGTGTCTTGAAAGTGACGTGGGGGTCTATCCCTCGAGGGGAACTGACCGTCGGTGTATCGGGACTATCCCGCGCGGTCACCTTGGCTTTTCTATCGAACATGATTCCTTCCCAGATATGCATTTACTGGCAGTTTTTACAGCCCAGGTCACATTGTATAGGTCTAGGCTAATCTTTCCAACTATGCCATTTTTCTATCCTTTGGTATTCCAAAGCATCTTGGAAATGACGTCTGATTGGAGGACGGCTCGCTCAGTGAGGGGTTAACCTGGATGTGAACATGTGGCCAGTCATCATTGCAGAATAGTGTGACCGAGCCGTGTCATTCGGACCTTCTTCTCTCCGATTTAAGGGATGACTTACTGGTTTGTTACCCGTTGTATGTTGTCATCGACGCCCACTCGTCACAACGAATTGGAATCAAGAGACTTGTACCACATTGGGTTTGCTGTCATATATATAACCCTCGATGTGTTGATAATTAGGGTTCACAAATGACGATATCTTCCCAGTTTCTTCAGCTTAAGGGAATCTGTAAAGGAAGGTGGCGGGGAGGGATAGCTCCACTTGTGTTGCACGTGTGATTTGTTAACGATACCGATATAATGGATTTGACGGGATAGACAAAGTCTATTGAGTTGTTAGGTTTCAGCTGGCTAGGTGGTTGTGTTGGTTGACTCAAAGAGGGACGCCATGGATCAGAAAGGACTACGCGATGGTGTTGGACTGGAAAGTGAGTATCGTTGTTGAAATCCATAGTGTCAATGGACAGTTCCGAAGCGTTTTGGGCGGGCATTGTTTATCTTAGTTGGTGTGACTAAGTTTTTATTGCTAGTCTGATAGATAGCTGGTGGTGAATGGGCTTTGATTATAAACCATCGGATGTTGGCTTATGCGTTCCTGATTGGGATGTTTACCGGACGAGTTGCGTGGATCAGAGCACTGACATTGTGATGTGCGCTTGTTTTCGTGCCTCCCGACCTGGTACTTGGTGGGCATCGGAATGTGCTGACGGATGTCCTTGTAGTATGTAGACTATGTAGTGACCAACCCACAAAGGCTCGTAATATTTCTGTACCTTAATAACCCCATTGTTTCTGTATCCTCGCTAAGCGCCACAACCTTGATTCCTTAAACTCACTATCTTGACTACCTCTATCTCGACACCGCAAACCCACCACCACCACCCAAAACCCGGGTCCCGCGCTGCCCAAAAACCACCCACGTCAGTCCCACCAAAGCGAAAGCCCCAAACCCAGCAAAAGAACAAGCTCGGACTCCATAAGCAGTCCCGTGGCGGTGTCCAGGTTCCCCCGGTAATCCATCATCGTTCGTTCGTCATCGGCACGACCAAAGAGTCAAGTTTGGAGCCCTGTCTAGCTAGCCACACCAGGCGAGAATGAGGAAACGCGTTCCCTGCTCTTTGCGCTCTTGGACTGGTCTTGTGGATGGAGAATACACGGGCGAAGAGGGAGCCCATTGCATGCATACCTAGCTACTTCGGGAATGCACGTTGGTTAATTGGAAACGGGTTGCGTTGTTGGCGTGGATTTCTTCTAGGTGAGAAGTTGTATATATGAGAAAGAGTGAGCTGTGAAAAAACCGTGATCCTTCCTTGTTGGATTTTTAATTTCTTCATTTTTTTTTATGCCAAGGCCCTTTGTGAATATCGCGGGTTTGAATTTTCTTTTGGTTGTTTTTGTTTCTCTTTCAATTTACTTGTCCTTTCTTCTCTACAGCCACTCGCTTCTGTAGTTCCTTTTGTCGTTCAGCTTCAGTTCCTGGGTTAATATCGTTTCTGTGCCAATCTTTGGTTTATAGGGCACGACATCTTCACGCAGGACGTGACACCACATCCAAGACGCACAATAGTCCATATCTAGCATCCAGCTCATCTTTCACTATCAATACTGATACCCCTGGACATCGTGATCGTACACATCTTTGGATCCCATTTATTGATCTCAACCATATTCCGTCACGACCTCAAACGCCCAGTTAAACATCAACTAGCTACGACCAACTTTACAATTCTATTCTCGACACTCTTTTGAAATCCACAACTAATTTCACAACTACACACAATAATGGTTCTCCGCACTTCTCAGTCCCTTCTCCGGACCTCCCGGCTTACCCCTGGCTTTTCCACCCCGATACTGCCAACATACCGTCTCGCTACTTCGTCTGTCAGATCCGGCGCTCCGACCCTCCAGTCAATCAGTAGCACGCGACGAAATGCAATCCTACACCAACAGCGCATGTGGTTTAGTGGTAGTCAACATAGTAAGCGAATTTCCCAAATCAGATATTCCATGCGCGCTTCCACGTGGCGCTTATCCAGCCTGGGTTCGGTACTTATATTTACCATCACAATGTGCAGAAATGTCAGCATTGGATGTTGAATTACGTCATGTTGCGTTTCGATTTGCACAATGGGATGTTTGACCCAGACTTTTGGGTCCGTTGGGTGCATGTGCCGGGACCCCAGTACGACCGGATAACTCGGCATAGTTAGGGACTAACATGTTTTGTAGGACCCAGTGAGCCTTCCGTGGGACACAAAATGATGGAGTCAGCAGCCACTACTTTCGCCTCCATTCTGATTCTTGGTTTGGGCTTCGCTGGTGCAGGTTACGCATACCACAAGTTCTATAAACGTCTTGTTCTCAGCAAGATTGCCAATGCCTTTGAACCGGGCGACCCAGTTCTGGATCTTGCCGCTGTCGCCAAGGAAGTTCCTCATGGTCCCCAAGGCAAGGTCCAATGGGTTAAACGTGATGAACAGGAACATCTAGACCGTATCGTTGCTGGCGTAGAAAAGGGCCACTACTACCTTTTGATTGGTGAGAAGGGAACCGGCAAGAGCAGCATGTTACTTGAAGCCATGCGCACGATTGACGGTGCCGGAGTTGCCATGCTGGAGTCCCACGCTGACCTTGAAATTATGCGTATCCGTCTTGGCAAGGCCCTTGACTTTGAGTTCCATGAGGATTACATTGGCGGATACTTTTCCGAGCGTGGCCCTCGAGATAGCACGGCACTTTTAGATATCGAACGTGCATTGAACAAGTTGGAAAAGGTCGCCCTTCAGCACAGAGCCACCTACCACAAGCCGTTGATTCTCATCATCAACCAGATGCACTTGATTCGCGATAATGACGACGGAAAGGATCTAATTGAGCTTCTCCAGCAGCGCGCGGAACAATGGGCTGCCTCGAGTCTCGTCACTATGATTTTCAACAGTGACGACTACTGGGTCTATGAACGTCTCAAGCTCCTTGCCACTCGCATGGAGGTCCTTGCTATTACCGACCTGGACAAGCCCCGTGCCATGCGTGCCCTCAACGAGTTCCGTATTCGCAACAAGGGTGAGCCTATCCCAGTGAGTCTGCGCGAGGAGATCTACAACCGCATCGGTGGTCGTCTTGCGTTCCTGAACCGAGTGGCCAAGAGTAAGGACATGCTTGCTACGTGCGAAATAATCAAGGATACGGAGAAGCGGTGGTTCCTAAACCAGTGCTGGATTCTCGGTATGGAAATGGACGACGACGTCATGGACCAGCAAAAGTGGGCTGCTGCCGCTATGACGATGGCTTTAGCCTTAGTCGACAAGGAGAAGGAACTTGATGCGGAGGATATCTACCACGAGGAAACAGGGTACACGTTACCCTCGTACCCATTCCACGAAGCGCAATATATCCAAACCCGCTGCGACTTCATCCGTCAACTTGATCGGTTAAATATCATGGCTATCGTCTCTACAACCTCCGAGGTCCGCGCCAGCTCAGTCCCCATGCATCGGGCCTTCCGGGAGATTTGTGCGGAGGAAGGCTTCAGGGAACGTCTTGACGCTACCATGCAGCGTATCAGTGACATTGAGTCTCTTGGTCGTACGCGCGAGTTGGTTGCGAAGGACCTTGTGCTGGGCGGCAAGTATACTATCAAGAGTCTACCTAAGAAGGAGGGTGTTGTGGTAGAGTTGGTGCAGCCTCCGGAGGAGGGCGAGGAGGATGATAACCAATAGGAAGGGTGCGGTCAGTTGACTGGGTTGACTGGCCGGTTTCTGTCAACTGTTCGGGGTGGAGTCAAGGAGACAGATGGGAAGAATGGTGATGATGGGTAAGTCATGATTTGACATGTTGTATGTACGCTATGCGTGTATGGATTTGCATTTCCTTTGTCACTTTTGGTGTTTCTATTTTACTTTTTTTGGTATAGAATCTTATTTTTTGTTTAGACACATACTGCATGTCAGGATATTTTGAAAAAGCAAAGACTCCGAACTCCGTGAATAAAAGAAAACCTGTTGTCGTTTAGATAGATCGTGATGCTTCGGCGGCTATCTGTGCCTCTCGTGCTGCGTTCATTTGTAGCATTATTCTTCTTTTATCATCTGTTGTTAACTGTGCTTCTTCTTGGGGTGGAGATGCAGTTGTTGACCCTTGATTAGGATGCTCTCGACTTGGGGTGTACTCTGGCGGAGCGTCGGCTGGAGTTATTGGAACTGCCGATGGGACAGCTGACGGGACAGAGTGAGCTGTCGATGATGGTTGAGGAACTTGTTGTGGGGCGACTGTATTCTCCTTCTGCGCTACTACTGCTGCTGTAGGCGATACAGAGGCAGTGTTGGCTCCGGTTCCGTCTCCTTCTCGTTCGGGGTCTTTGGCGGTTCCCACAGTCTTGCGCTTTTGATATAATGGATACCACCAAAGTCCAACAATGATTATTATAACCAAAGTACCAATGACTGTCCCGGCAATAATACCACCTTTCTCTTCAGCCGAGAGACCCGGTCGCGACGTAGCTGACGGCGACGAAGGATTAGACGTATCAACACTCATGAGAAGGAAAGTCGAAGACCGTGAAGAAGCTAGTTGAAGACGGTAGGAGCCTGGTGAGAGACTGGAAGGAACGGACCAGGGGTACGTAGTTGAGGAGATGTCGACAGTGGCAATTGCTGGGGTTGATTGTTAATAACATGATTGAGATAAGGTTATTAAGACGCCATCTTACAAAGAACGGTTTTCTCACTGATACCTGAGTATTTATCGAGAAGAATCAACTGCAAGTCGCCAGTTTCGTCGGTTGTTGAATTCGAAAGCCAAGTTACATTGAGTAGACCGCCGAGCTCCACGACAGTCTGCGATAACGGCGAAATAAATGTCACGTTATACGAGTCGGAAGTCGACCTGCTGAGTTTCAAAGGTTCGTGACGCGGGTTGATGGCGACAATCGGGGGGGAGGAATATGCGGTGACAGGACTGATGAGCGCGATTATGGCGATTATGGCGGCGGCTAGATGCAGCCAGAGGGATGGTTGCGTCATCATGGCATTGCAGGTTTTATCTGGTGATGTAGTTTTTGGCGTTGTCCGTGGGGAAGTTGACACTTGCGAGTTTTGTGTGATTGGTGGGAGTTTCTGTGGCTGGAAGGATAGTGGCGTTCTTTGAAATGGGGTTGTGTCTTTTGAAATTTATATAGGGTAGATTTGTGAGTATTAAGTTGGGTTGGACACGAACTGGGGCCAAAGAAACGACGAGATTTTCCGGAGATGCGACTTTTTTATTGCCTGTCTTTGTCTGGACAAGGTAGAAAAACAAACAAGTGATTTATGGTTAAAATGTGGATATCGGGAATCCTAATAACATGCAGGGAGAATAGGAATTGTGCGAAAAAAGTGACTGGATGTAGCGAGGGCTGACCATGCAGTGTGCGCTGGGTAAGATCGAATGATATATTTAGCTTGGCAGATGACTTGATTCGCGGGGTATATGAATGTGGATTATGGAGAGGAATTACCTATATATCCTGTTTCTATGTGGACAATGTACGGTTTGTTCATGCAAATAGGTAAGCTCGGGATGTTGGAGATACCATTTGGAGGCGCTTTGATGTGTTGAAAAGATAATCCTGGAGTACCAAGTCTTGTGAGTTGTGGTTGAAGTCTAGTTTAAAAGGAGAAAACAGCAACATCAACAACAGAAAACCATGTACGAATATGCATGCAATATCATGGGCGTGTACAGCTTCATGTATCACACCCTCCATAGGACCTGCATCATCAAATCAGACATTCAATACCATTCCGGTGTATTGCAAGGGTTACACACCCTAAGTAAGACCGTTGCCCCATGCGTTCCTGTTTACGTCCACAACGCCTTCCCAAATAGTCGCAACATCAACAAACTTGGTGAAGGGTGGGAAACTTCTCAATCGCTTCATTTATGGATTGACTTGGACCGTGTTCCTTCAATTTATATACGCGACTTTTTACAGTGGCTTTTTTTGCGACCAAAATTGAAACTCAGTCTTTTTTCATTTACCCTCTTTTGTGCATCGCGACTCACGATCCGCATGCCTTTTGTCGTCATCACTATTACATTATATTGATCGTGACTTTTCTTCCACTTTTATAAAACCAGCATTCACAGCTATTGCAGAATTTTACGCGTCCCTTTCACCTCTCCTCCTTCCACTTCCGGTCCTCTTCCCGTCCGGAGGCCAAACGACACACAATGGACGTCGATTCGCCCGAGACTCGCTACCGGTCGCGCATCCTCCGGGAGATGAAAGCGAACCGCGAAAACCCTTTCAATTCACCCCCGTCATCTACCGGGTCACACGGAACCCTCGACCCCACGATAACATCGGTTTATACAGACATGGACGGTGATAGTACCCGCAAAATCAACGAAGATATCGCCCGTATCACTGGAAATAAGGAACGCAAAGCAGCTATTGACTGGGATGCTATCCACAAGAAGTGGCCCGAATTCTACCCTCAGCCCAAAGAACTTCCAAACAACACGCGCAAAACTTCCGGCATGAGACCGTTTGATAAGAATAATGCGGGTTCGGCACCGGCATCGCCGCCCTCGGAATCTAAGGAAAACCGCCCACCAAAGCCTACTTTGATGAAGAAACATATTAGCATGGACGACTTTACTCTCGACTCATTTAACGGCTCCAATAGAACACGCGCCGAGATGCAGCCGCGCGTTGAGAGCGACAACGACACTATGTCTACCCAGAATCAGACTATTGATCCATATACTTTAGCGCCACCAGGAATGGGCGGTAGAATGCCACACCAACCACAGAACCGGAGCCCATTGGCCCGGGAACACACACGCAGTCCTTCTACACCGGATGGTTCACCAACTCCCCTTCGCCGCATGTCAATGCCAGCTGCGCTGCATAGACCCAACAACAATACGGCAGATCCTAGCCCACAGAAACTTCAACGCAAGCTCAACTTCGCTCAGCATGTTTTGTCCAAGGAAGTCAAGGCGGCTACTAAGCAACAAAAGAAGCAGACTGGTCGCCTGCAACCAAAGACTACTACTGCAGCTACCCCCCAGCTCAGACATCAGGCCGAGGATTTGATACAGCAGGATCTGGATACTATGGGTAACACAGCTCGGTCATTCTTCCTGCCCGACATCACAAACCTGGGTGACTTTGTCTCTGGTAGACTCGAATTCAAGGGCACCGTGAGAGATGGCGTTCCAATCTTGGTGAAGAACGGCAAGGTTGTGAATGTCTTGGAAGAGCAGAGACAGAGCAAGAATCATGCTGCTGTCGACGGCTTTAAGGTGCCAGAGGACGAGGAGAGAATGTTTGTCTCTATGGATATGATCCGGGATGAGATTATTGCTCTCCAGGAGCATGACAATATGGTACAGGAGTATGCTGATGGTCTTGAGTTGGAGGTTGAAGAGTTGCAGGCTCATATTGATATTCTCAAGAGCAAGAATGGGCACACCATCAACTTGGAAAAGCAGTCTGGCGAGCAGGTCTCAGTCAACGAGGTTCTCTTGGATGAGAAGAAAAGTAAGTAGCCGGATATATAATCTTGACGGAACATATACTAACTGTATATCTATAGAACTTGAAGAAGACGTGGTTGTCCTGCGTTACCAGCTTCAGGAAGCCAACAAGAAAACCGAATTCCTTACGGAGCGCAATGAAAATTTGGAGCGAGAGAAACAAACGGCTGTCAACGACCGTGAGCGCGCCATGAAGAAATTCCAGACTGCGTGTGAGAACCTCAACCAGCTCGAGAATCAACTGGACACGAACACCAAGGAATTACGAGTGACCCAGAAGCAGCTTGACGCTACCCTGGAGATTCGCGACACAGAAGATGGAACTATGCACACCGAGTTCCGCCGCCTTAAGGATACCCACCGCAAACTCAAGACAGATCATGAGGCGCTAAAGCGCGAAGTTTCTTCTCTCAGGGATGAGAATGAGGATCTGCGAAACGAGACGGAGGCTTTGCGCAAAGAGAACCAGTCATTGCGGGGCACCACCCGCCAAGTCAATGCCGAGAATGGCGAGCTCCGTCGTTCGATTGACTCTGCTAAGGCTGAGATTTCGGCGGCCCGGATAGAGCTTGAACGGCAACAAAAGGACATAGAAACTCTCAAGTCTGAGAGAAACATGTATCGCCAAGACAACGACGGACTCACTCGCAACAATGACAAGTACTACACAGACAATAAGACTTTGAAGTTACAGGCTTCTAAGTTTGAGCGCAACCTACATGACTTGGCCGAGGACAAGGACAATCTGAGAAATGAGATTGAATTCCTTAAGACCCAGTTGGAGCATTTGCGCCAGTCGGCTATGCGGAGAGGTAATTTGACGGTTCAGAATCCCATGGACAATACCGGTTCTGGGTTCTACGTTGATGACCATACTCCTCAAACTGAAGATCACACTGTTCCTTTGGATACCACACGTACCTTTGATCGTCGTATGCCGGTTGATCCCCAACATGATCATCTTGGTACTCAAACTATGGATCTCACGGGGGAGGTTTCTTATACTCGTGAGTTTACACACAACAACGCACAATATGAGGAGGTTCTTCCTGATGATGAGGATGAATCCCTGGATATCAGACCTGCTACTGCTGCTAGATTGGCTAAGCAGGGCCATTCGGTCAAGTTTGACGTTCCCGACGCGACTGCTTCTTCTGACCAAGAGAATATGCACAACACTGTCAGCCATGGTCTCAAGCGCCGTAGCTCTTTGAAGTCTACGGGTCCTCTTATCCCTCAGCCCGATTCATCGAACAACCAGGACACCGGGACCGCTAGCGCAGGCTTCGATTCCAACGACACGCAGAACTTGACTTTGCATTTTGAAGGCAAGAACAAACGGTCATCTGGCGCTGATGAAGCTACCCGAGATATAACTAAGAACCGCAGCCAAAAGCTCAAGAGCGCGCTTCATGGGTTGACCGAGGAGCTCTCTAATTTGAGCTTTTCTCCCGGTCCTGTACGGGAACCAAGAAACATGGATGAGCAGTTTAGTCAACGGTTAGATCTCCATAACGGGGGGGATTTCTCATTGCACAGTGTGTCTAGACCTCAACCATCACGGAATAGCACTCGTAACTTGACGAGAGATGTTACTTCAACGGGGAGAGTCGTTGACGCTACCAGTGATATGTGCACCGGTCTCTCCGTTGACGCACGTAAGGTCCTTGACGATCTTTGCCAACACGAGTGTCGCAACTGCACCGTTTGCTCTCGCATTGCTACGCACAAGCAGGTGATTACCCAGACCGATGCTGCTTCCAACAAGAAGCATGTTACTGTTCCTCGTCCTGTACCGGTTTCTGAGAGAGATAATGCACCAGCTACAACAACGCGGACCATGGAGGATCGCACTTCGCGTCCATCTCAGCCACCAGGTAACGCACTTGCTCTTGTTATCAAGGCCCTTGAAGACGAAAGTGAGCATCTGAACATGGAGTTGTCGGCTTTTCAAGTCCAGTACAATGCTCTAGACAAGTCAGCAGGAAAGCGTGAACGGAAAGAGATTGCTTCGAAGCTCAAGGGGCTGTTGAAGAAGTTGGAGGGCAAGAATGACCAGATTTATGCCTTGTATGATGTTCTTGAGGGCCAGAAGATGGTGGGACAAATGATGTCGGAAGCGGAGATTGAGATGACGATTATGAGTATTACGGGGATGAACTTGGCCGAGGTTGACATGAGCCGGGAAGTGACTTGGGACACTAGAGGTTGAGTTGTTTTTTCATGATTTTTGTTTTTATTTTGGGATTGGGATTGGATTGGACTGGAGTTTGGACATGACTGGGACCTTTTGACTTTTGTAGATTTTGGAATACGATTTTTTGTATTGATACTCATGGCAGAACCTTGTTTATATGTATATGCATGTATGTACACAGAAAAAGACAAATCAACCTATTAACACCAAAACCAAATAAACATGAAAACAAGAAACAAGAAATGATATCTACACCCTCTTTTACTCGTCATTCTCCATATCCTCATCCTCATCGGCACTCGCTTCCTCCACGGCTTTCTTCTCAGCCTCCTTTCTCTTCTCCTCATCTTCCTTCCGCGCGTCATCCATCAACTTGGCCTTCTCTTCTCTCAACGTTCTCTGAACAGCAAGATAGGCACCCATAGGTGTCTGCTCCCACTCAAAGTCTCTCAGGAAGGCTTCTACCTGGGTCCGATCACGCGGGGCATAGTCCACCTTTGCCCGCTTCTCCTCGATGAACTTGGCGTTGGCTTCGATCTTCTTGATTAGGATGACCAGCATGTTGGCTACCTTGGCGTTACGGTTGCCGCCTGTCTTCTTGGATGTTTGCTTGAGCCAGCGCTTCAGTTGGATTATCACGGGCAGAGCAAGTTCCGGGAAGGCAATGTTAGTAGCCCAGAGACCGAAGAATTCACCTAGGAGTTCGGTGACTTGTTCACCGACTCCATCTTGGTACACGCGGGTCTTGTGGTAGCCCTTGGAGGCCTTGTAGGAGACGGAGAAGTCGAGGGGTTTCGTGGTGGTGGATTTGGGGGGCTTGCGCATCTCGGCGGTGGAGAGAACCTCGAGGAGGGCGGGGGCAACGGGGATGTAGGAGCCGGTGGCGCGGGAAATACGGAGGAGGGACCGCACGAGGTGGAAGCGGAGAGGGAAGTAGGTGGCTGTGGGGATGAGACGGAGCGCACCGAGAGTCACTTGGACGAGAGGGTACACGAGGAGTTTCAGTTGCGATTCCTTGTCACCGGATTCGGCGAGACGGATGGAACTGCAGTGTTCGGCGAGGACACAGGACCAGAAGTCGAGAGAGTGGACGTATTGCCAGTTATAGATGATGCGGAAGGCGTCGTTCCCGTTGTGCACGATGCTGTTGCGAAGGTGGATGGCCAGTTGGCGGACAAAGGCGAAAGCGGTGGTGTATCCAAGAGCAGGGTCGAGACCCCAAAGCGAGGCAGCAGAGTTCTTCATCAGGTTGATACCCTGGATGGTGTTGGTGTTGGTCACACGGCAGCCTTGGATAAGTCCTTGGTAAACCTCCTTGAGAACAGTCTCACGGATACCCTTGTCACCAATGACGACGAGACGACGAAGGACCATGAAGGCGGTGATACGGGTGAGTTGGGCCGAGGCAGGCTGGGCCCAGAAGCGAACGACAGTCTTGATAAGGGACTTGAGAAGCTTCTTGAAGGAAAGAAGGTATGGCACAAGAGGTTCCAGGGCACCAATGGTCAACTTAAGAGTCTTGTCGTCGGAGAGAGTAGAGAGAAGGTGCATGACGGAGGCAGTGTAGGTCTTAAGAAGAACCGAGAGAGTCTTGAACTTGCGGCCTTCGGTCTGAACGTAGGCACGACCGGCGGCAGACTCCTTGACGGGGAGATGGTGTTGGATGACAGCGGGGAGATACTTAAGCGCAACAATGACGATATCGTTGAAAGCCGCGGGGTCAGAAATCTGGAAGCGCTGTCTAGGATCCGCCTCAACAGAGTCATTATTCAAATGCGCCGCTGACCGGAACGCAAGAACCACCTGTCTAGCCGCCTTAAGCGAGAACTTCTCCAGCATAGCAGCCTTCCACTTAGCAACCATAGCCTGAGTAAGTTCAGCGCCAATCTCGGGCTCCTCAAACTTAGAATCATCCTTAGTCTCCTCCTTGGCAGCCTTCTTCTTCTTGTCGGCGGTCTTCCGCTTCTTCTTGGGCTGCTCACCCTCGGCATCGGAGTCTTCGGCGCCAGAAAGTCCATCGACTTCGGCAAGGTCGGCGTCGGGGGCGAAGTCGAGGGCTTCGGGGTCGTTTTCGCGGAGGTACTTGTAGAATTCGGGGTCGTTCTTGGCGAGCTTGTCGAGGGCTTCTTGTGTCATGCCTTCATCGTCACTGACTTCGTCGTTCTCGTCGTCGGAACCAGCGGGTTCACCGGCTTCACTGTCGGAGTCGTCGCTGTACCCGGTAGTATCAACCTCCGGCTCATCATCGCCCTCTTCCTCCTCCTCATCAGAACCCTCCTCACCATTCCGCTTCCGCTTGCCGAGCTGGGCCTTCTCCTCCTCCTTCTCGCCGATAATCTCCTCGAAACCGCCGGTGAAGAAGTCATCGACACTCATGGCACTGACGTTGGCATCGCGGGCCTTTCTGCCAGGGAGCTTGGGAGCGCCAGTGTCGGCGGATCCCTTGATGAAGTCATGGTCTTCGGCCTTGCGCTTGAGGACCTTGTTCTTGATTTGTCCGCGCTGCTTGATCTTGGCTGAGGCTTTGCGCTTCTCCAAGACACCCTTGAGGTGCTTGGCCTCGAACTTCTTGGTGGCTTTGGCGGCTTTACCCATTTTGGTGATGTGTGTGGTTAACGAAAGGAGGGGGTATAAAAGAAAGAAGATTCAACACCAAATGGACGGCTGGTGGTGGATATTGCCGTATGCCGCTGTTGGTCTGTTAGTGGCCTAGTCGCTTGATGCTCTTTTTCCCTGCTTGAAATTTTTAGACAAAGTTTATGGCGGGTCCCCTGGCTAATCTTATCTTTATCTTATCGCCAATTGCACTAGGCTTGTTTAGGAAGTGGGAAAGGCGGTAGCGGATTTCTGCCATCCCCGCATCACTGACATGGGTGGAACGACAGCTTCCGGAATTAGCAGTTGGCGCCAGTTAGCGTTGTCGTTCGTAGATTGGGTTGGTCTCACATGTTAGATAGTTAAACACGAGGTTCAAATGGTGGTCTGTACGACTTGTTCGAATCTTGCTTGTCTTTCATTTCTGTTGAGATTCCCATTGTTCCCAAGATAGTATAAACTCAAATTTAGATTTTTAAAATGAGCGGAACTCCTGTCAGTGACCGCCAATCCGCGGCTAATCCTCCACCATATGCCCCTATGCCACATAGCTATGTGCCTAATACTGCACCATTTGCAACTATCAATCTTGACCGGGTATGAGAAATCTCCGTAGAGAACTTGAGATCCAGGCTAACATGTATAGCCCGTTAATACTTCTCACACGCCGGCCGAGACCGATCAGGCGGAGGTCTTTGCAATCACGGTGACTTTAGATGCGTTAGAAAAGGCATACCTTCGTGATAAGGTTCCAGATGATGTATATCAAAGTTCTGT
Organism: Huntiella bhutanensis; assembly: GCA_002018275.1. NCBI lineage: Eukaryota > Fungi > Ascomycota > Sordariomycetes > Microascales > Ceratocystidaceae > Huntiella > Huntiella bhutanensis. Next base: position 409,201 of record MJMS01000007.1, read on the forward strand.
TACCAGACTTCTGAGACAGTTCAGTGGGATTTTGAGTCCCGAAGATATTGAAAAGCATCATGCAAACATTGACTCCTGGCAACAAGAGTGGGCTGTAAGTTTATATAATGACTAGACCCACGAGGCTTACACTAACCACTCTCTAGGTATCTGTACCCCGTGGTGTTGAACGTCTCAGATTAGGTCTCCAAACAACCTCAGTCACACCACCACCTTCCGCCCCAGCAACTTCAACGCCCTCCAACGAACCCGCGGAATCAGGAACTGGTGAATCCAAGGGAAAGCTAATTGCCGAAATCACCCAAGACTTTGTGACATTCTTAGATGCTCTCCGTCTAGGTATGTTGACTCGTGGCCAGTTACATCCATTATTAGGTGGTATCACGCGTACCTTGGCAAAGGTCACAAAAGAAGACTTTGACGGACGAGGGAAGTTGGTGCATTGGTTGATTGTGGTTAATAATTTGAAGCCGGGAACAGAGCTTAGTCCAGATCAAGCTGAAGAGGCCGAAATGGATATTCAAAGAGCATTTGTTGGGTTCAAAACTACTCTTGAATAAGTTAATCATCTATTTTATCATGACAGTCTATACCAAAAATGTCCAGAAACTGGGATACACAAACTCATCCTCAAAGATCCTTCTAACCTGTTCCAACACAAACCTCTCAACTTTACCGACATTTTTCAAACTCTGTTTCCCACTTTCCCGCTGACCAATCTCACTCTCTATACGAATTTCCTGCAACAACCCCCCAAAGCGTCTCTTCACCGAGCCTTGTCCTTCGCCCGAAACAGCCTGCTTAACAGCCTCTTCTAACTCCACAGGGTCTGGACCAACCGCCGCAAGTGCATCCTCCGGGCTAAGGAAACAGAAGTGTACGCGCTTACGGATATGTGCTAAGACGCCGACCCCGTCGAATGTTAAGCCTGTGACGTTTAATTTGACGGGAATTCCGACGAAGCTGGGCATGGGGTAGTCAAGAAGGATCTCGGCGGTCAACATGAGTCTGATGTCTCCTGCATATCGAATGCGAAAGACCATTTGTACATCCTCTGGCCTGGCATCCCGATATCTTGGCATCCCCTCTTCTTCTTCATCTTCTCCTTCCCCACCATCTTCACCATCTCCTTCTTCAAAAACGCCCTCTTCAACACCGCGTCCAGCTCGTTCCCGTACATCTCCTAAGCCGCCTTCATCTGCTGAAAAGACAGACCCGACACTTGCTCCCCGACTAGTTCTCTTTGCCCCCACACTCCCCGGTGCTCCGTCCTCCCGCATCGCTGGCCACGGTCCTCCGATATGTGCCCCCGCCACTGCCGCCAACGGCGTCTGTGCGCCGTTAAACGCAGATAAATGCGTCTGACTAAAATAATGTAACCCGCTAGTCCCACCCGGTACTGGTGGACCAACAAGTCCACGCCACCCGGCTGCTGGGTTCCCCATGGTGTCACGGAAGCGTTCCTCGGCGTCGCGGCCGTTCAATGGGGGTCTCTTGTTCCGGGAGCGAACACTGGGGTCTGCGCCGTGGTCTTTCTCACTTAGTCGGCTGTCTTCATCTTCGTCGTCTTCTTCCTCTGACATGTCGGAGTCTTCCTCGTAAAAGTCTGGCAAGGGATCCGTAATATCCTTGAGTTCTAGTTCTGGAGGGGTCGCTCCGAATGAGAAAGAATGGACTTTAACGGACTTGAGGAAGCGTGGGAGTTGTACTGTTTGAAACTTCTCATGGATGAAGTCCCGAACTGAGTTGGCTAGGGCCTCGCCCTCGGGGCCACCGGTTATTTTTTCCCAATTTAGATCAACTGACATGTTGTCAACGGGCGTCTTCTTTTTGTCGTCTCACATGTCAACTTGAGATGGTTCATTCAGTTGTTCGTTAGCATGTCACACAAAACAAGTGGATCTAGATGGGCCAGGATTCTTGAACTCGATTGTTAGACCCTTGTCGGCACATTGCTAGGGTTAAAAAACGGTCATCCGTATGTTGGGGGTCACCCTTCATTCACACGTACACATGTATGTACAGACATCTCAAACTGGGAAACAATCTGTTTGGACTGACGTGAAGATAATTAACTCTTAGATACGTCCGTCCACCACGGCTGCCAGTCCACGTCATACCACCACATGTATACCGAAATCTCATGCCGCATCGGCCCCGGCCATCGCCCCACCAGTTTTGTAAAAAAAACGCCTCAAGTGTACTATGAAAAACAAAGCCCGAGCCATCTGCCGTGTCCCCAAACAGCGGTGTTCGGTTAACCTCTAGCGTCTATAAGAGCCGTGAGCAACGGCCGAAAGCAATCGCGGCAGATATACATACGATCTCCGTTGCTTGGCGAGGGCTCCTATATACCCGGTCAAGGTTTTTCACTGGAGTTGGAACCGCGGATGTTGGCGGTTCTGTAGTGTAATTTGTAAGCTTGATTCCGTCCTTGTGAATGGGATCGTAATGGCCCCTGCTAGACTGGTTGTCCGTGCTCTACCTTTTACGCTTCAGCTGCCGGGCGATATCAAGACTACATGTCATACATAGGCTGAAGATATTGTTGATATCCTGGTTTCTGCACGTTCCGTGGAAGCCATGCATATTCATCCTCCCGAGCCTATATTTTCCACGGCAAATATGTCGGCATCCGGTAAAGGCTGTTAGTCACGGCAGTTGAGATCTTCTCGGTTCGGTAGTAATGACGGTAGATGGGGTTCGTTGGATGCCATCCTTTTGATGCCAGTGTCACATGTCGCTGCACCTCTATTGTTTCCGAACACTGTATGTTTTTGGTGTAAGCTAGTTTAACTTGGCCTATTGAGGAAAGTAGTGGCCGAGAATGTCAGATGTAGTTGTATCTCACGTGCTTTTTGACAAACTGATGGGATATATCAAGTATGTAGATGATGTTGACACATGCATAACATGCTGTGGCTTCTTTCGTGCGGGTTATCGAAATATCGTACCATATTAAGTACAAAGGTCTAGATCAGTGTTCGAGATACGCCCCTGCTGTTTGCACTGATGTTTGTGTACGAGACCCATGATATCACGATCTTAAGCCAGACACATGGTGTAGATCCTACCTTACTTTATTATCAATGTCGATGTTAACCGGGCGTCAAGAAACAATAGCTCGTCGCCAAAAATATAGGGTACCAAACATGCCAAAAATGATAATCACAAAGTGGAGACGCCCTCCACTAGGGCGATTCCGGATACTCCCTTACCCGCAGATCACACCACAACAGGATCCATATAAATAGGACCTCAATGATCACTCGTATCAATCTATTTCATCGTCTTCATTATAAACTATCCATACTTTCTACAATGACCGCAGACATCAAATTCCACAACATCATCGGCGGTGTGCGCGCTCCATCTTCCCGCTATGAACGCGGTGTTGATCCACGTACCCACGAACCTCTTTGGGAAGTCGCCATTGCTACTATTGACGACTTGAATAGAGCCGTCGAGGCTGCCACGAAGGCCTTTGCGACTTGGGGGAAGACACCTATGGCGGAGAGACAGGATGCCTTGGAAAAGGTTATTAAGTGTGTTCAGGATAACGCCGAAGAGGTGAAGGATCTGTTGATGCGGGAGACGGGAAAGAGTGTGAGTCTTCTTTGTGAAGTTCTGATGAGCAGTGTGTTAACTTTTCGTAGCGTATCAGTGCACAGGTTGAGATTGATGACTGTGTTAACTCGACTAGATTCTATGGTAAGTCTTTTCTGTTCCCATTTACGAAACTCACACTGATACAAGACCATAGCCGGAAACAAAGTCCTCGATGACGAAATCGTCTTTGAAGATGACACCGTCAAAGTCGTCCAGACACACGCCCCAATCGGCCCCGTCGGTGCTATTGCGCCATGGAACTTCCCTGTCATTCTTGCTCACATGAAGGTGATTTCATCTCTCATCACCGGAAACCCCGTCATAATTAAGCCATCCCCATTCACTCCATATGCCACCATCCGTCTCGTTGAGCTTTACCAAGAGTTCTTACCACCAGGTCTGGTACAGGTACTTAATGGTGGGGCTGATGTCGGTGAAGCTATGACTACTCATCCTGGCATCAAAAAGATCTCCTTCACGGGTGGCACTAAAACTGGACGTGCTGTGATGCAGGGTTGCGCCAAGGATCTTAAGAAGGTGACGTTGGAACTTGCGGGGAATAACGCTGCTATTGTAACTGAAGATGTCGACATCAAGTCAGTAGCCGGGAAGGTCGCCGTTGGTGGCTTCTTTAACGCTGGACAAATGTGCGTTGCTACAAAGAGAGTTTACGTCCCGGAAGCAATCTTTGATGAGTTCATTGTCGAGTTGGAGAAGGCTGTGAAGACTACATTCAAGATGGCGGCAGACCCAGAGGACTTTTCTTACTTTGGACCTGTCTCTAATAAGATGCAGTATGAGGTTGTCAAGAGAATCATTGATGACTGCGAGAAGAATAAGTATGACATTCGGAAGCTCGCTGTGGCTCCCTCACAGGGCTACTTCTTGCCCCCAAGTATCGTTGTCAATCCGCCACAAGAATCTGTCGTTGTCCAACAAGAACAATTTGGTAAGTCTCAATTTTCAACCCAACACTATTCACAATGCTAACCCACTCCAGGCCCTATCCTCCCCATCATTAAATACAAAACTCTCGACGAAGCCATTGAACTTGCCAACATTGATAACTCTGGTCTCGGTGCTTCTGTATACTGCAGAGATAGCGTAAAGGCACAGGCTATCTCTAGATGTATTGAGTCTGGCAGTGTGTGGATCAACAGCCCTGAAAAACCACATCACGGTAGTTACTTTTCTGGTTGGAAGGAGAGTGGCTTTGGTGGCGAGTTTGGAGTGCGCGGATTGCTCTCGTACACTTATACCCAGAGTCTGTTGATTAGCAAATAGATGATGGTAGTCGCTTTAGAGTTGCTATAGGGGTATGGTGAAAATAAACGATTTATCAAACTTTCATCTAAACGTGACAATCCTATAAGAGATGTCTATCATTACTACGGCACCCTCAGAATGATCATAACACTACAGAAATGCGACATACAATGGCCATGTAATGTGTACGAGCAAGTCCATCTAAACTATGTCAACTGATCCATGCCTTCTGGCATATCCCAAGTCAACCGTCTCTTCAACCATCTACTAACATAAACCAACGCCACCAGGACCGGAACCTCCACTAATGGCCCCACAGTTGCAGCCAGCGCCTCCTCACTCCCAGCTCCGTACACAGCAACAGCCACAGCAATCGCCAACTCAAAGTTATTACTGGCAGCTGTCAACGCTTGTACCACGGCTACCTCATAACCACATCTCAGTAGTCTTCTAGCTGCCCAAAAGACAGCCCCATACAAGACGATAAAGTAGACAACGAGTGGTGCGGCAACTCGTGCTACAGAGGCGATCTGGTCCGTCACTCTAGATCCCTGCATTGCGAAGAGAACAATTACGGTGTATAACAGACCTATCAGAGCAAGTGGGGATATAGCGGCTGTGAATCTCGGGTAGAGATCTGGCCGTTTGAAGAGATGGAATAGAGCCTGCGTCACCAGAGCAGCTGCGAGTGGGATACCGAGAAATATGCCGACTGATTGGGCAACTAGACTGTATGATGGCACGGAGATTGACCCGCCTGTTGGATCTGCTACGCGGAGTAGCCCTGCTGATAGAGGAGCAAAGAGGACGAGTTGAAGGAGAGAATTTATAGTGACAAATAGTGCACAGTGGGGACTTGAGCCAGAAGATAGTTGTGTCCAAACCATAACCTATGAGCGTTAGTTTAGGATACTATACATGATTATTCGAGTATTACCATTGCTATACAGCGTCCCAACCCAACAACCACCAAACCTCGTCTCAGTCCAGCTTTATCAGGAAGGAAAGCCCAAGCCAACGCCGTCATACCCAGCGGAGCAATAATCCAGTTAACAAAGACGCTGAAGCACAACTGTGGGATAATCCCCCTCTGAACTGACTTCATCTCTCGTCCAGATACATCCTTGTTTCGTAACAGGTCGTACACACTTTGGAACGGAACTGCGCAAAGGAGTGGGTACATCATTGCTAGAAGACCGACTAACAATGGAATTGAAACATTTCCAAAGGCTGATGAGTGGGCTTGGAGAGCGGTTGAGGCGGACGGGACAAGAGCAGAGAGGATGATTCCTATGGCCATGGCTAGGATGATCCATAATGCTAGAAGACGAGAGAGCCATGATAGTTTTGGCTTGGAGTCTGGCGTTTTAGGTTGATCAACACCTCCTACTACCGTAGATATGGTCTCCTTTTCTGGGGTTCCAGTGTCCATTCTGTTGTCTTAGCCTGATATAAGCGTAGTCGCCGGTTTGTTTCGAGATGTAGTCTTGAGAAAACTTGTTGTATCAAACTTTGTGGATGTAACCTAGAAAGCTCTGTCTCATTAAGGACTCCTCGAACTTAAGACTAAACAAACAACTATACCACTTCACTCGAGCTAAGAAAAACCAACTTGTATTACCGTGAAGATATCGAGGTAACAATAACCCTGGTCGATCACATCTATATAAACCCTAGTGATGACAGCATCCAATTTCAAGACATTTGAGTTCGAATTGGTCAACTCCAGAAAGTTATCTCTCCATCAGTTTACTAATCCAGACCTGTGATTTCTTAAGCATTTTGATGCGCATATATCTGCAACTTCATCGCGACTAAACCTAAACCAACGCGACAAACACAAAATTATACCCGCGCAGCTCCTCGCCACAATCCAAAATACCACCAACGCACGACAATAACCATCCAGGCGCATTCGCCGCACATCTTCCAGCATGAATCCAAATACTATCACGCCGGCAAAGTCGCAAGACCAGTCCGCGATAATCCTCCCGTTACCTCTTGGCCAAGTGTTCCCCATCATGGTTGGGTCTACGCTCTTTAAAATGTCAGGAGCATCTATTGCCTCGGATTGTACGAATACCTAATGCGCGCTTCATTTACCATAATGAGAGACTAACCGACAAACTAACACGCACGTAGCACCATCGTATTTTTCGTCCTGGTTCGCGAATAAGTCGGAGGAAGTTCGTCTGATGGGAAAAGATGCGTCGCAAATACCCACGCTCTATATTGATCGGGATGCTGAGACCTTTCGGGATATTGCGCTCCATCTCCAAGGATATCATTTGACTATTCGGGATGGGACGCATTTTGTGCGCATCTTTGCGGATGCGCAATTTTATCAGCGTGAGTTTCTTTAAAGAGATTATGGCGATTGGCGCAAAGTTAACCATTATTTTGTGGGTAGTACCAAAGCTTGTTTCGCAGCTTTATGAGGAGTCTATATTCATGTCGATTGGTACGCGCGAGTTTAAGATTCCTCGCACTATTTTCACCGACTCAAAGAATACCCCGAATTACTTCTCCCTCGGCTTTGGGATGTTCTTTTCTAACACGGGAGACTTATTTCCTGGTCTGGACAAGAATAACCTGTTACGGCCACCATCGATTCTGCCACCCGCCGTACCGAACAAAGATGCAGATGTATTTGCCGACATCTTGAAGCTTCTGTCTGGATACCCCATTGAAATTCGCAATGAGGAGCACCGGGAGGCGCTATTGAAGGACGCCCGTTACTTCAATTTCAAAGCCGCAGAACAGAAGCTCATCCCATGTCAAATCAGTTATAATCCTTTTCGCCAGTGCAAAGAAATGGTAATCGGGCTGCAGCACATAGTAAAGAGTGGCCTGTCCATAACTAGCGAGGGCGATATGCGTGCAGTCATGTACAAAAGACCACACGATGTGGATCCGATCCCTTTAGATTTGATCATAGAAATTTCACGCGAGCTAACAGTATTACATTTGTCTCCAGAGGGTATTGCCTTGCTGGAGATTCGTAATGAGTTTTTGGAAAAGATGGGTAGACTGTTGCAGATCATAGCAGGACTGCTCAAGATACCAACACAAGAACCAGCGTGGGTGGCAGAATACGGGCCGCAGCCACGCCCCGGAATCACCTCCCTAACGCCACCATTTATCTCGTGTGACATGAGCAGTGAAGCTCATATCATGCTAGACGGTAAAGAGTTTGTATGGGAGACAGAAATGGCTTTGGACTCTATGTTGGCGCCAGAGGAACAATCTAGGAAACGCAAAAGATGGAGCGCAAGGCAGCCCGAACAGTGGGCTATCCAGAGAGGTCAATGGAGAGTCCGGTTGCAAGTCTGTCCAACGGCAAAACACGGGTGGTCCTTGGATTTGGTCGGTGTGAACATCGAGGCTTCATCGACGCAACGTGCCAGGAATTCTGGAAGAGGGTTTCTATAAGACAAGACAACCCTAATAACATAAGTGGGGCTTTCACGTGTAAATTATAGTGAAGCTTATTCGTGGATAAGACATGAGAGTGAAAATGTGATTAACCGTGAGATTGTTAAATATGAGAGCTGAATGACAAGATTGTTTTGACCGGTGAACAATCTGGGGTATATGAGAGCCACTTTGGAAGTGAAAGTCAGCTGAGTTTTCTGTCAAAGGACAGTTGACACGTGAATTCATGTTTAGAGATGATGTCAATGGCGAGGCGAACAAATCCCTTTGAATCCCACGGGCCTTTTATCCACTTGATACCGGAAACCATTCGGGATTCAGGACGGACAAGTTCATTCCGCAATTCCAAGCCAAGTTGGCGCACAGAGAATCTAAAGAACCCGCCTCGCTTGAGACCGGGACGAGACCCGACGAGACCCGAATCAAGGAGTGCTTCCACTGAATAAACACACTACTAAAGTGTCTACCATGGCTCAAGACGAACGTCAATAATTCATGTGAAACAACAAATCAAATAAGCCGCAATCATGACCTTAATCTAAACAAACTCAATTGAAATCCCATTGAGCCTCCCGTCAAAAATCTTTCTGCCTCTCTTTTAAGGCCTCAGTCTCCGCCGCCCCACTATTTCGCTCTGTATTCTAATTGACTTCCGGACAACTTCAGTAGCGCCCCCGCACCCCTAGCAACACCGCCTAAACACAGCGCCAAAGGAACCCGTGTAGGTGGCCCTTCTCAAGTGCAACTTTTGGCTAAAACCCCCGCCCGCCTGTGTCCAGCCAGCGGCCCAGCACAGTGAGTGAGTGAGTGGACCTTGTCGTCCATTATCTAGATTGTTTAGCTTTTTTTTCCCCTTCCTCTTTTTTTTTCCTGGTTTTTGCTTCTTTTTTTGAGATCTAGGACGTCTTTTTTATTCCCCGTGTTCTTGTCATAATGTCTGCTGCTGCTGAGAAGCCCCAGGGCCTTGCCCTTTACTCTCGTTTCGCCCTGGCTGGCGCTATCTGCTGCTCCCTCACCCACGGTGCCCTCACTCCCGTCGATGTGTAAGGTTTTTCTCTAAAGAGGCCGAGGTGGCCTGCAGGAATTGGCCTGGAATGAAAGTTGGATGGAGGTTTATCGACGCGGTACTACACGAATCGAACCGGAACATTTACTACCGATGGAATTGGCGAACCAATTGTTTACCAGTTGACCCGTTATACGCCACCGAGTCCCGATCCGCCGTGTCTTTCCCCGTTATCGTTTATCGATATCCTTATCTTCACTTTCAATCTCGGCCTCTTCCCCGGCACCCGTGTTCCGGCTTTCCCGTGTCCGACCAATAACTAACATTCCGCTTCTATACAGCGTCAAGACTCGCATCCAGCTTGACCCCGCTACCTACAACAAGGGTCTCATCGGTGGTTTCCGCCAGATCGTTGCCAAGGATGGTGCTGGTGCCCTCCTGACCGGCTTCGGTCCCACCGCCGCCGGTTACTTCCTCCAGGGTGCCCTCAAGTTCGGTGGTTACGAGTTCTTCAAGCAGAAGTGGATTGACGTCCTCGGTTTCGACACCGCTGTCCAGAACCGTGGTATCATCTACATTGCCTCGTCTGCCACCGCCGAGTTCTTCGCTGACATTGCTCTGGTAAGTAATTGTTCAGTATTGTTTGTTGTAGCTTAATGATTGGCTAACCACTATATTTCCCTTGACTACAGTGCCCCCTTGAGGCTACCCGTATCCGTCTCGTTTCCGAGCCTACCTACGCCTCGGGTCTTGTCGGCGGCATGTCCAAGATGCTCAAGAACGAGGGTATCGGCGCTTTCTACGCTGGTTTCGGTCCCATTCTGCTGAAGCAGGTCCCTTACACCGTCGCCAAGTTCGTCGTCTACGAGAAGGTCTCGGAGGCTGCTTTCCGCCAGTTCCCCAAGAAGGATCTCTCTGACGGTGCCCAGACCCTGGTTAACCTGGGCTCTGGTCTCGTTGCTGGTTTCGCCGCTGCCATCATCTCGCAGCCCGCTGACACCATGCTTTCCAAGATCAACAAGACCAAGGGTGCTCCCGGCGAGGGTACCACCACCCGTCTTATCAAGATCGGTAAGGAGCTCGGTCTTAAGGGCTCTTTCACCGGTATTGGTGCCCGTCTCTTCATGGTCGGTACCCTTACCGCCTTCCAGTTCGCCATCTACGGTGACGTCAAGAAGGCTCTCGGTGCCACTGGTGGTGTTGAGATCTCCAAGTAAATTTTGGAGTAGTGTGATGATGGTTGTTGTTATAATACTAGGATATCCCCAGGTAGACAAAATGTACTATATCTGTTTGAGTAACTACAATGAGCTGGTATCTATATGAGTGAAGTTTTGGTTTGGAGTGAGTGATCAATGTGACAACGGACAGGGGAATTTATATTTGATGAGGCTCGTGTAACAGGTGAGAAGTGACAAGTGAGACATCTCAGGGCGGGAATATGATTGGTGGAAGGGGGAATGAATACTACTGTGACATGAGGCTCAGAGCACAAACATGAAATGCTTATGAACGTGCATGTTGGGACGGCTGTTGTTAGTGGCTTGTGAAATTGCTACCCTTGAAAGCCGTTGCTAATCTGGGAATAGCAAAAGAGAGTTATCTTTATAAGAGTCGAGATGCCAGTACATGTGGGAGTGCTCTTTTGCCAATATGGGCGAGTGATTGTTGACTCTTTCTAGAATGAAGTTTGGCTCATATTATGTGGTCATTGAAGTTAGAGAAAGAGAGACTCCGTAGCAGTATAGTATACAAGACTTGGTGGGGGCAAGGCTAGTCGATAACATGATTTTGGAGTACTATGTAGTGAAAAGTATATGGCTATCCATTTGACCCAGGTTTCGTTTTATAGACATACTTTGCTTTTGGGATGTCCCCTCAACAACACATCTCCCGGGAGGATACATATGGGAGACATAGGCTAAACATGTGGGACATCATACTGGAGTAGTTTGTTTTCAACTGCAGATAGTATGCGGGTTATGTTTGTGTAGTGTAGTAGAACTTGCTGTTCACTTGATTGCCACATGGAAGTTGATTATCAGTATTAGAAGGGCTATATGGATGATACCAAGAAGCCTGTTGGGAATGATTGTATGCATGCCTTGACAGACCATTCAGAGTGTGCCTGCTATCTCCTGGTTACCCAGAGATCTCTACCCATAGACCATGACAATCCAACAATGCACTCAATTTAGCCCTAGTCGTTGGGTAAATAGACGACCCAATATCGAAACGAGGATTTTATAGACGCCTAAGATCTATATTTCAATCAAAACATGGAACAAGAAAGCGGATGTCCCCACTAAATCTATGCAATGGATGCCAATGGACAGCTATTCTGCACAACTCACCCACCCGCTCTACGGTAATTACTAAAGGCCGGATATTGTCAGCCATCACCGTATGTCCGGCTCCCGAAACTTCACGGAACACCTTCAAAGGAGACAACCGCGCTAACATCAAATTGACAAACCACCTTTGTCACAGCCAAATCGGGATAGACACCACGCGGGTTTTCTGGTCGCCTTCTAAACTTCGTCACATCCCTGCCCTGTAAATACCCCACCCCCACTATAGCAGATCCCCAACTACCCCATGCTCCCTGTCTCAAAAGGGAAAGCGCTGATAACGAACCTATTGGTCAGCTATGCTTTCCCCAACGACTATCTGACTTATAGACGGGGAGATAACTATAGATAAGGCGGGGAGATACAACGGTGACTAGGCTTCGCTTCAGGCTTTTGTTGCAACGTTATGGAGACTTTCGTTTGTCTTGGCCCACAAGGTTGAAATGTACATAGTATAATAATCTTAGAAGTGCTTGTTGTCATGTGGTGTTTGTACATTGACGTTACTCGTACATGATAGCCCAACTTTATCGTCCCATTTGATCCTCCCGAGCGTACCTAGATATCACATCTGAGCTCCAATTCAATCCTGCCCAATCACGACAAGCTGAATAGACATTAGGTCTTGTGCTGTCTACCCCTTGTGCTTCCAGTCCAAATTATCCTTCTGTTGACTGTTCTTCTACCTATTTGCTATCACAATGCCGGCCGATATTATACATCCGGAGATTACATCCCACGTGAGCCTCCCGGCTGCGCTATCCTTTCATTCCGACCTTGACGACACCCTTCGGTTTTATCTCAATGGGACCCGGATCGTCCTTGATGACGTGGACCCAGAAATCACCCTCCTTGAATACCTAAGGAGTGTCGGGTTAACCGGTACTAAACTGTACGTGTGTTCCATTTTAATATCTTGCCTGACAAGAACCTGCCAGTTGTCACTTGTCCGATGAGCCTAAGCTAACGAATGTGTAACCCGACTTCCAGTGGATGCGGCGAAGGTGGCTGCGGCGCCTGTACCGTTGTTGTTTCACACCTCAACCCGACTACTGGACGTCTTTACCATGCCTCTGTCAATGCGTGTCTTGCCCCGTTGGTTTCGGTAGATGGGAAGCATGTTATCACAGTTGAGGGTATTGGCTCGGTAGAGCAGCCACATCCCGTGCAAGAACGCATTGCCAAGATGAATGGTAGTCAATGTGGCTTTTGTACCCCAGGAATTGTCATGAGTCTGTATGCCTTGTTGCGTAACCTGGACGCCCCAACACCAGAAGACCTGGAAGAGGCTTTTGATGGTAACCTGTGCCGGTGCACCGGATACCGACCAATCCTTGATGCTGCCCAGACCTTCAGCGTATCTCCTGGTGGGGGTTGTGCTATGTCAACCGAAAATGGTGGATCAGGCTGTTGCAAGGAAGGTGGCGGTGGGTGTGGTGGAGGCTCTGACGACGAGCACCCCGCAATAAAACGGTTCACACCCCCAGGGTTCATTGAGTATAACCCAGACACAGAACTCATTTTCCCGCCGAGTTTGAAAAAGCACACCCTCCGACCGTTATCATTTGGCAATAAACGGAAAACGTGGATTCGTCCAGTTAACCTACAACAGTTATTGGAAATTAAGGGAATTTACCCCGCAGCCAAGATCATCGGTGGAAGTACCGAAACCCAGATCGAAATCAAGTTCAAGGCAGTGCAGTTCCCCGTCTCTGTTTACGTTGCCGATATCCCAGAACTACGGCAATTCAAACTACACGATGACCACATAGAAATCGGCAGCAACATTTCGTTGACAGATCTTGAACACTTATGTCTTGACGCTATAAAACACTATGGACCCGTACGTGGCCAAGTCTTCCAGGCTATCAACAACCAACTACGCTTTTTTGCCGGCCGCCAGATTAGGAACGTTGGTACCCCTGCCGGAAACTTGGTCACTGCTTCCCCGATTTCTGATTTGAACCCAGTCTTATGGGCAGCTGCGGCTACGCTTGTGTCACAGTCACTACACGGGTCTATGGACTTGCCTATGGGTGAATTTTTCACTGGGTATCGTCAGACTGCACTTGCTGCTGATGCTGTGTTGACGACTATTCGAATCCCCGTGACTAAGCCCGAAAATGAATTCTTCCGTGCATACAAGCAGGCTAAACGGAAGGACGACGATATTGCGATTGTTACTTCAGCCATGCGAGTTACACTTGACCCTTTTGGCCTGGTCACCGAGTGTAGTTTAATCTACGGTGGCATGGCTGCTACTACCAAAGCGGCGAGTAAAACAGAGACGTACCTGATCGGCAAGAAGTTCGCGGAGTTAGAGACACTTGAAGGTGCTATGAGTGAACTCGGTCGCGAGTTTGCATTATCGTTTAGCGTGCCTGGTGGAATGGCTACTTATCGTCGTGCCCTTGCTACCTCCTTCTTCTACCGTTTCTACCATGACGTCATGGCTGGATTGGGCTCTACCGCCGACCACGTTGATACTCAGGCTGTACCTGAGATCACCCGTGAAGTGATGAAAGCATCACAGGACCATGCCGCCGCTGTGGCGTATGAAAAGGAAACGCTGGGCAAGGGAAAAAATCATGTTGCTGCCATGAATCAGGTTGTTGGAAAGGCTACCTACATTGATGATATCCCACCACAAAGGAATGAACTGTACGGGTGTTTTGTCACGTCTAAAAAAGCTCATGCCAAGATTTTATCCGTGGACTGGGATGCCGCCCTGAATATCCCGGGAGTGATAGACTACATCGACAAGAACGACCTCCCATCAGCGAAGGCGAATTACTTCGGTCCACTAGCATTCGATGAGGTCTTCTTTGCCGAGGACACAGTTCATACCGTTGGCCAAGTCATTGGCATGGTCGTCGCTACCTCTGCCAACAAAGCTGCTGAAGCTGCCCGTGCTGTGAAGGTTGAATACGAAGAGCTTCCGGCCATTTTGACTATGGAGGAGGCTATTGCAGCAGGGAGTTATCACGGACAGCTACGGAGAATTAAGAAGGGCAACGTGGAAGATGCTTTCGCTACGGCAGATCATGTATTCACTGGGCGAACGCGTATGGGTGGCCAGGAACATTTCTACTTGGAGACTCAAGCGGCTGTTGTGGTTCCTAAGCCGGAGAACGGCGAGGTGGAGGTATTTTCTGGAACTCAGAATGCCAATGAGACGTAAGTTGTTCTATCACCTCTCAACTTTATAGTGTATACTTGTGTTAACAATCCTTTCATGTAGTCAAATCGTTGTTGCGCAAGCTCTCGGAGTACAAGCCAACAAGGTACTGGTACGTGTCAAACGTATCGGTGGTGGCTTCGGCGGGAAAGAAACGCGTGCTGTTCCACTTGCTGCCAGTTGTGCTATAGCAGCTAGAAAGACCGGGAGGCCTGTAAGATATATGCTTACTCGAGAAGAAGATATCGCATGGTCTGGCCAGCGTCATCCCTTCCTTGGCGAATGGAAGGTTGCCGTAAGTAAAGAGGGCAAGATTCAAGCGCTCGAGGTTGATATGTACAATAATGCTGGCTGGACACAAGACCTTAGCCATGCTGTTCTGGAGCGAGGCATGTCGCATGTTGATGGGTGTTACTATATTCCAAACGTGGATATCAAAGGTCGCGTGTGCAAGACTAATACGGTCAGTAACACGGCCTTCCGTGGTTTTGGCGGACCACAGGGTATCTTCATTTGTGAGAGTATGATGGAGGAGGTCGCCGACCATCTTGGTATGCCCGTTGAAGAGTTACGCCACAAGAACTTCCTGCTTCCAGGCCAAAAGACGCACTTCAACCAGACCATCACAGACTGGCATGTACCTTTGATGTGGCAGCAGGTCATTGATGAGGCTGAATATGAGAAGCGGAAGCTCGAAGTCGCCAAGTTCAACAAGGTGAATAAATGGAAACAACGGGGTCTAGCTATCGTCCCCACGAAGTTCGGCATCAGTTTCACAGCTCTGTTCCTGAATCAAGCTGGCGCTCTTGTTCATATTTACCATGATGGGTCGGTTCTTGTTGCCCACGGCGGTATTGAAATGGGCCAGGGTCTACATACCAAGATGACCCAGATCGCAGCAGACGCACTTGACATTCCATTTGAATCCGTCTTCATCGCTGAAACTTCCACCAATACTGTCGCCAATGCTTCAGCCACGGCTGCCTCGGTATCTTCCGATCTGAACGGCTACGCCATCTTCAACGCTTGTAAACAGCTGAATGAGAGGTTAGCGCCGTACCGTGAGAAACTTGGGCCTGGAGCTACCATGGGGCAATTAGCGCATGCTGCCTACTTTGATCGTGTGAACCTGTCGGCCCAAGGCTTCTACAAGACACCGGAAATTGGATACTCTTGGGATACCAACGAAGGGAAAATGTTCTTCTACTTCACACAGGGTGTCTCCGCTGCTGAAGTGGAAGTTGATACACTAACCGGCTCATGGACCTGCCTCCGTGCCGATGTTAAGATGGACGTCGGCCGGTCGATTAACCCCGCCATTGACTATGGTCAAATCGAAGGGGCATTCATGCAAGGTGTCGGTCTCTTCACCATGGAAGAGTCTCTATGGCTTCGCAACGGACCAGCCAAGGGAGCCCTCTTCACCCGTGGCCCCGGTGCTTATAAAATCCCCGGCTTCCGTGATGTCCCTCAGATTTTCAACATGTCACTACTCAAAGATGTTGAATGGAAGGAGCTTCGGACGATTCAACGGTCTCGTGGAGTGGGTGAGCCACCTTTGTTTATGGGGAGTGTTGTTTTCTTTGCTATTAGAGATGCACTCAAGAGTGCCAGGGAGCGGTGGGGGAAGACGGAGGTCTTGCAGTTGGAGAGTCCGGCTACTACAGAGAGGGTGCGGTTGTCTTGTGCGGATCCGATTTTGGAGGCTGTCAGGGTGGAGCCTAAGGAGGGGGAAGAGAGCTTTTTTGTTAATATTTAGATGATGTGGTTTGTGTAGAGGGATACGTTCTTATGTAGTCATGGGCCGCACCGGCCACCGCGGAACAAAAAAAAAGATAAAACTATAGGAACATAATAAAACTCAATCAGTTAAACGAACTTTTGGAACAACACGCAATGCAACATAGTTGTCAATCGTAAATCAAGGGGGCAGAGATGATACTTGATCGATGACTTTACTATCTGATATTGTAGGACGGGACATGTATATCTAGTGACAGCCGGACAAACAGCGACAATGAATAATGTTTTAGAGGTCAAGATAACCGATAACCAGGAAGCTCAGCTGAGAACAAACGGGCCCATGAGTTGATATGCAAAGGCGTGGGAATGGTGAAATTGTTCATGTACATACATACATACATACAAACGTACGGAGTTCAACGTGGCGGTGGACGCGATGGTCTCACTGATCACCCGTCCCCAACTTTTCAATCTCTGGAGTAGATTTATTCTTTTATTTTTGTAAGGTGAGGTCTAACGCACAGTACCCCGTATAGGAATCGAACCTATCACCGCACCTTATTCTAAGTATGACAGGGCCGGTTATTAAGTTTACCGCCTTAGCCTTATAGGCCAAGGGATCTCGTCTCTCTATTTTAGCCCTTGATTTACCTCTCGCTTTACGGCATAGCTCCACCAGGATGTCTACATCGTTCCGCGGGGTTTGTAGCTTGGAACATAACTTGGCCTCAAGGTCGTGCGCTATTGACCATGCTGCCTTGCTACAGGTGCATGTGTAAAACACATGGTCTTTAGTTAGGTCTTCGTTGTCTATTGGACACTTTTTACCACTGGCCACTTCAAAGGGTAGTTCAGCCGCGCATCGGACCTTATTGTGTAGTAACCGCCACACTACGTCTCCTACTTTGGGTCTGAAGTATGCTCTTCCCGGTAGTTTCCAGACCGTTTTAGCGGCAAATCGTAGTCCAAATCTTTTGCTAGCCTCCTTTGCTACTCACGTAGCTTTGGCAGGTTGCACTTTCTCGGCCGCTATTTTCTGTGGGCATGCTCTGTAGCTGTCATTAAAGCTTTGTGTAAGTATGTCTGTGTCTTTGGGCCATTCTCTGCCCTTTGGACTTTTCCGCCAGCCCTCCGGAAAATCTGCCAGTAGTTCTTCTATAGCCTTTTTTGTTCGTAGCCTTCTACCTCCACTAAACATTTTGACAGGGCCGTCGTCGTTCAGAAGGTCCTTAATTTGCTTAGCGCCTGTCTCTTCTATCGCGTCCCAGGTCTTGTAGCTAAATCTCTTTGCGCCTTGTCCTTTAGTCACTTTCAAGTATGGGTGATACCAAACACATACTTCTCTTCATTCTTGTAAGTTTTTAGGGGGAGGGAGCCATCTTCATGGTGACTGTTCATCCAGCATCTTCCACCGGATGCGGAGTTTTCAATCTCTGGCTAGAAGAGAAATGAATACTGTCACACAATGTCAGCACCCACGCAAAAAGGCCGTTCCGATCCATTTCTTCGGATCCCCAGGCGAAGAACACTGCTCCACTCCGCGAATGAGGTTGCCACGATGGAAAGTGGAGCCTCCGAGTTCGTCGGAGAAAGCGGAAATAAGGAGAACGATCTATCATAAGGTAGCAGAACATGGCATGGCCTCCCCATAGCCCTCGATGGGCCACTCGGTATAAGACCCCACAATGGAGAGTCACAGTGGCCTGTATCTGGCATGGGAAACAGGGTTTTCTGCCTTCGAGATTTGAGATTTGTTAGTTGGTGAGTCTGTTTGACGGTCGTGATTTGGAAGCGCACAATGGAGATTTGAATGGGGTTCACGGCCTTTGACAAGGAGTGTTGGAAGTCATTGAGGGACACATACCTGCTATGTAGTGAAGCAAATAAGAACAACAGGAAACAATCTCGGTTTTGGCGAGAATATGATTGTTAGAGTAGATCTAAACACTCTAGACATGACTTGTTACTGACAAAATGTAGAATCTTGGCCAAGCTTTATGGAAATTGAGCTACCGTTTGTAGTCAAACTATGTTTAATGTATCCCGTCAGAGTGTCTAACAATTAACCTACAGCCCAGGAGGTATGACGTGCAACGTCTGATAATTGAAAGTATTTCTACTAGGCTGTATATCTACGACTGGGTAATCATACCCACGATACGTCTATTTTATCCCATCACATCTAAGGCTGTGGATTAATCACACTAGACGTCGTAGAGTGCTTCGTGTAACTCCTGTCATAGTGCATATGTTCCGTAGGCCATTCCCTGTACACACAAAACATCCCTGTATAAGTGGCTTTCCCCGTCATCGATAAGACGAGTGGAAGGGTTCAACCCTATCGTAGAGCCCAAATTAGGGGCTAAATGTAAAAACCTAGCAAATGATTACGTTGGAAACCCGCGACTTGATACATATCTACATACTTTCTTTGTCATGCCGATCGTGACCCGTTCTCTTGGAAATTTTACATCAAATCAGCCTCACATTTTCTGAACAACAGACCTCAAAATGCCATCACAATGGTATCTCAAATCCACATATCCCGTGTCCTTCCCCAGTGACCCGCTTCTGTTTGTCACCGACGAAGTCTTCAAGACCGCCATCGTCGCAGACCGCACAATAACACGAGACAAGCCACCGACAGAAACACCGGAAACAGGTGACCCCTCTACGCCGCTCAACATGTGGAAACGCCAAAACCAGTATGACCCAGAAGTAGTGGAACTGTGGGATGTGTGCAAGTTGCGGTCTCAAAAAGGGATACGTAGTTTCGGTACAGTCGCCGGGGTAGACGTGTATACAAGTCGCTTGTTTGGTATACAGAGAGCGAATAGGTGTTGGTGGAGTTGGCTTTTGCCTAATGCTTGGTATGAGGATGCACAGCGTACTCTGGCTGTGTTGATGTATGCCCGATCTCAGCACTTTGGGTCTGGAAATAAGGTAGCTTTTTACCAGGCGTGTGGTCAGATGTACCTCACCCATCCTAAGACATTTTTGCAGTTCATCAAGTTGATTGGGCAGCCTCTTGTTCGTTGGGTGCCCCCGGGAGATATCCCCGGGGCTTCAGACCCTACTGAACGTAAAGATGGTCGGTTGCCTGTGACAGAGGGGGTACCGTTCGGGTGCTGGAAAGATGCCTTGAATCTGTTAATGTTGGCAGTGAACAACACATTCAACTCTGACGCACGTTTCCAGCGGAAGGTTCTCACTCCACGTACTCTGCGGACGGAACCACCAATGCTAGGGCCTATTGATGAAGACGATCTTTCCACGTGGCTTCAAGACGATGAGGGATTGGGGACAACGGAACG
>MJMS01000007.1:429125-439863 GCA_002018275.1 Huntiella bhutanensis
GGAAGATGCCCCGTTTATCAAAGAAAGAAATGCAGGCCTTCCGACATGAAAGGGCAGTCGAGATGTTCGAGAAGAACCCCGTTTATCGTGCATTCCATCTTACTGTTGCCCGGATGTTCGCTGGACAACTCAAGGAGGATCTCGGAACATTGGAGGAGGCGGAGAAAAACGGAGAGGAACCGGTTATTTCTCACTGTGCCAAATGGGCTCCATCACATGGTAGGAGCCATGACCGCTCGACGTTCATAGTTTCGAGTATTGCGGAGGCCATGTTCCCGGAAGCGTTGTTTACGAAAGAGTTAAAAGAGGCCGGGTTGACAACGAGGAATGAGGAACGGCGGACCCGATATCTTTGGCTTGCGAGGATGAAATATGCCGGTGTTCTCACCCGGCTACGCAAGTTCTCTGGTAATCTCCCCGAGAAGTTGGCTATCAAGGAGGATCAAAAAGTAGACTACTCCACCATCCCCCCCAAAACCATGTGCACGCTGCAAAACCGCTTTTTGCAGCATGACCGGGATAGATTTGTTACCTGGGTCGACGCCTTGAAGAATGGTACAGACTCAATGTCATTTGAGAACATTTCACCCGGCAAATTATTGCCACACACGTTCGACGAAGTAGCACTTGATATCGCCCGTATAAAATGGGATTTTCTGGTCAAGGAAACCCGAGCTAAAAGGAAAGACGAGTTGGCCATGCTTGTCTGTATCAGACATCCTTATGGAGAAGAAAATGCCGATATGGACGACACTTCTTTGCGCACTGCCCGTAACACAGGAAATCCAATGGCTACGATGACTTTCATGCTGGATTGTATGAATGATTCATGGAATAGACAAATTATTCGAACTGGACAGAATCCCGAGTGGGTGGATTCCCCACAACATGAAAGTTTAGAACAACGTTGTTATCAACTTTTCGCGCGTCTGGGAGGGTTGAAACTTGACTTTGTCAGGCTATATGAAGAGTTACTTCTACCAAGACTTCTGACCACCAAGGCTTTAGGTCAACCTATACTAGACAAAGTAATCGTTCTATCCGCCTGGCACTTCTCGTTCGTTGAGACACCAACCAGGTCACTTCACGATCCATCCGTACTAAACCTCACCTGGAGCGAATCATACGACCGTCTGAAGGCTCTCTTCGCAGAAAATGGTCTAGAGATACCTATAATGATATATTGGTATTGCGGGAAGGAAGGGGCTGAACCACAAATGCCCCCGATGGGTAACATTGAAGGTGTCAAGTTTCTTTTCGACGGGACTTTAGATTGCACGAGGGCATTCATCGAGGGCGCTGATATCGAAAGCTTGGCTAGAACAGAACGTGTGTCGGAGAAATCAATGTGGGTTGGTAAGGGTGGAGAGATGATGAATTCGTTTAAAACGATGGAGAATGGGTTGAAGAATGAGGCGTTTGACTTGTTTGAAGTTTGGGATTAGATTTGTTGTGTATTTTGTGGAAATGAGAGCTCGTCAAGAGATACCAAAAGGTACAGTGATGACTAGGGGCATGCAGGTGGGGCCGTTAAGCGGCGGTGATTATGGATATGCTCCCGGATGGACCCTGGCTGGGAGTCACCTATAAGTAAGGGTGAATATTCCGGACTTGTGTGTATATAGAATTACAAGACAATAACTCTTTTTATCTCACAGGTTATGAGCCCGGTGTGCCAAACACAAACGCATATCGTCAACCTCGTTTTCTACGGTATTGTTCATCCTTTCGTGCTTCCTACGTCTTTCTTCGTTTCACAAAGCGTCAGTCAGTTCATAGCTCTGTTTCCATCATGACCCACGGAGAACAGATGAAGATTGAGCTCGATGGAGCAAATTGGTCGGAGTGGACGCTGGAGCTGTTAAAATCCTCAACTCGGAAGCATTGGTTCACATAGTCCTTAACACAGATATGGAACTGTTGCCTTCCTCTCACTCGACCCAGCGCGCAGGCCAGATCATGATACCTGGTCTCAGCGCAAGTGGGCTGAGAGAGTCGGCTGGTGTTACCAACTCAACATTGCGTTGTGGATATTGAAGGACCTTTCGTCTCACCACCTGGGTGAGAAGATCGAGGCGTCTGTCAATGCCATCTTCTCTCGGTCAAACGAGGCAATTCCAATTCCGAGAACCTACCCAGAAGCTGCCAATGACCCAGATTAGGGAGATGTGGAAGGAATCGGCTAACGTAGAACTTCAGGCGCTCACTGCTAAGGAGACTTGGGAGCTGATAGCATACGACACTGATATGAACCTCCTAACGACAAAGTGGGTCTTCCAGCCAAAGTATCATGTCGACGGCTCACTGCACAAATTCAAGAGTCGACTCATTGTCAGGGGCTTTACTTAGAGGCTAGGCATCGACTTCACGGATACATACGCAGCCACAGCTAGCGCCACATTTCTTCGGCTGTCCGATCAACTCATCAGTAAATAGCACCACTAACACGTCATATGGTAGTCAATAAGAGTATGGACATATTCAAGAAGTAGGCCGCCAAAGCAGCGACTGCTGCTATTTAGGTCCCCCGGAAGGGCTCAAAGACTAATTTAGTGATGGAAGAACTAGTTATTCTCACAAAAAAGTGGTCAACCTTGGCAAATCGACTTTCGAATGAACCAAATCAGAGCGGCTTATACCGGGTCTGATTATCATGCACTCTTAAGAACAGTCTGGGTTTCCGGGACCTCTGCCGAGCAACCTCGGTATACTCGAGACTGGAGAAAAGTGGGAAGCAAGCTGGCCGGGCGCGACTTTTTCGCTGGCAGCACGTTGGGACGGATACGCTCTACGCGAGATCTCGAAGAATGTACCGGTAGGAACACCGTTGTGGGACATCGACAAACTGGTCACCCGAGACCAGGTGACTAGTGCCCTCCACCGCACTGGCCGGTGCCTGCGAGCCATTACAGGAGTACTTGGTGCACCTAGGAGTACGCTCGGAGGCTCGCATGCAAGAGTCACTAGCATGGAAGGCTATCATGGTACGGATTGCGCAGACTACGCATACTTATCCCTCGATTTCTTACGCCCAATCAGTCGCGCACCAGGAGTGGAATGTTTTGAGGAGAAAAGGGGATGAGCATGAGAGAGGATGGATGAGAGGGCAGCGAACTGGGGGAGTTCATAGAGTGCGGAGGCTGGTGTTGGACCCGGGGAGGGGTTTGTGGAAGGATACGACTTGGAGGAAGACTGCGAAGCTGCGGAAGAGATTAACTACAAGTGAGAATCGGGTTTTGACGCGACTGCGAACTGGTCACACGAAAACCGCGATGTGGCGGGAGTCTGTTGGTTTACAGACTTGGTCCGGCAGCTGCCATTGCGATTGGCCCCGTCAACCAATATCACACCTAGTCCTTTGGTGACCTAACGCTCTTAGTCAGAAACCCCCGTTGAGATGGCCCAAGGCTCAGTTCTATGCTGAGTTAGCCCGCGACATGCTGGAAATAGTCCGGCTACTAATGAAACGGTACTACGACTGTCTGGCCTACCCGCTGACTATTGGTGCTAATGATCTCAGACAAGCGATTGATACGGGCAGTAACCCTCTAGCAGCCTCGACGCCACCCCTCAGGTTGGACCCTTTGACGACCTCTCCTACCCGGCCACCACCAGAACCCCCACCCAGCAACGACCTTGGGGATATCCCCCACCTACCTTTCCAGCTGCCTCTTGAACCCCGCCTCGAAACTTCTACTTTCTGATTACTCCTTTTTGTTTTTGGTGAATATTCTTTGTTTACCGTTCCGTGTGATTTTGTCAGATTGTACCCTGTCGGGAGGTCCCGGTCAGGGTTGGCGGTAGTCAGGAATGGGGCTGTTGTTGTTATATTCTTTAACGTCCACGTCAGTAATGGGGTTGGGCAATAGATGTCACAACCTTATAGTCGCTGATATCACTGACACCAACAACAATACCAAAGGATCCATCTTTTTGGCGCAGTGGTACTGGCATGCTCCCAAAACGCTAGCAACTTGATTGACGGGTACTACCCTGGTCACACACACCGGTATACGGGCAGCCGAATTAGGTAACGGCGAAACCACTTCACTTACAAGGATATAAAGACGCCGCTAGTCTCCCCAGTTAACGTCAGTAGTTAATTATTACAACAGACCCAAATTGAATCAACGTCTGGCGTCTGATAACTTTTATTATATCTTTGCCGCACACCAACTAAACGACTTCACGATGGCTCCTGACTGGTATCTAAAATCGGCATATCCGGTGTCTTTCCCTACCCATCCACTCCTTTTCGTTTCCGATGAAGCCTTCAAAACCGCCATCGCACTGGACCCCGCAATCACTGTCGACGACCCTTTCGCCGAAGATCTTTCAACTGGTGATCCCGCTGCGCTGCTCAACCTATGGAAACGTGACGTTCGCCCGACTCATTCCGATGTAGATCATTTGTCTGAAGCCTGGGACCCAGAGCACCGTCAACTATTTTGGCAAGAGCCATTAGAAGATGTGCAGTGGAACTTGAGTACCTTTTTTGGCGACCAGATGTGGGAAGTTTATCGCGGCATCGAGGTGTTGCCACGTGCATGGAGGGAAAATCCAAAGCGGACTCTAGCTGTGATCATGTATTCACGTACCCGGGGGTCTGGGTCAGCTGATCGGAAGGCCTTTCACCGGGCCTGCGGACAGCTTTATTTGAGACATCCCAAGACATTTCTGCAGTTCGTCAAGTGGATTGGACAACCTCTCATTCGTTGGGTACCTCCTGGGGACATCCCCGATGCACCTGAACCCGCACAGCGTGAGGAAGGTCAACTGCCTATCACGGAGGGGGTGCCAATTGCGTATTGGAAGGATCTATCGAGTTTGTTAATGTTGGCTGTAAACCGCGCATTTTATGGAGACGATACCACCGTTCGGAGGATTCTTACCCCACGTACACGTCCAAAGAAACGACCACAATGGCGGAGAGTTCCAATCAACGAATGGGAAATGGGACCCGCTGACGACTTAGCTCAGGGGGAAGTTGATGAAGCTTTGGATTTGCCGCCGGACGGTGAACCCGCCCGGCCTTGGTATCTTAGTGAGGGTGATTCGGATTATGGTTCTGACACTGGGGGGATACCTCGTCTAACTAAAAAGGAACAGCAGCATTCCGACATGAAAGGGCGGTCGACATGTTTAACAACGACCCTGTCTATCGTGCTTTCCATATCACCGTTGCCCGGATGTTTGCAGGACAACTTCAGAAGGATCTAGAAGTGTTGGAAGAGGCGGAGAAGCAGGGAAAGGAGCCTTTAATATCTCACTGTGCCAAGTGGGCTCCGTCACATAATAGGTCTCATGATCGCTCAACTTTCATAGTTTCCAGTATCGCAGAGATCATGTTTCCAGAGGCTTTGTTCACTGAGGAGTTGAAAGGGTCAAACCTCACGGAGAGGAACGAGAAGCGGAGAACTCGATATCTTTGGCTCGCGAGGCTGAAATATGCTAGCGTTCTTGCTCGGCTACGCAGGTTTTCTGGTGATGTCCATACTAAAGTCGCTCTCGCCGAGGATAGAAAGGTGGATTACTTCACTGTTTCCCCGCAAACACTTCTCACACTTTGTGACCGCTTCTTAACCAACGACAAAGATAGGTTCTCCATCTTCTTAGAGTCTGTTCGGACAGGGGCGAAATCTATCTCGTTGGAAAATGTTACACCCGCCCTACTACTCCATAGAATTGTCCATGGAACACCTCTACAGCGTGACATCGCCGAGATTATGTGGCAATTTCTTGTCAGGAAGGTCCGAAAGAGGAGGAAAAATGAACTCACCACGGTTGTCTGTATTGCGGAGAATAGTCGAGCAGTAAGACTGGCGACTTATCGCTTGATGGTGGGACACACCATTTCACTCATGTTATTCATGATTGATTGTATGGACGATTCATGGAATGACAAGATCGTACAAGCTGGAGAGAACACTGAATGGGTCGACATGCGACGAACTGGGAGTTTGAAGTCCGACTATGAACTGTTGGAAAGTATTGTACCAGTAATGGGCGTTAACCTTGTCACGTTATATGAACACGTCCTTCTCCCACGGCTAATCGCCACCCGGGCAGTCGGTCGACCTATTCCTAACAAAGTCATCATTTTGACTAGCGAGCGCTTCTCGGGCACTGAGATGGCCGACCATGGATGGAATATTCCCTCGGTAAAAAGCCCTACTTGGATTCAGTCCTACGAACGCCTGAAAACCCTATTCGCGAACAATAATTTGGAAATTCCCATCATGTTGTTTTGGTATGTCGGACTGGAAGGGAGCCGGATGCATGCACATGAGATGGTGTACACCGATGGCGTCAAATACCTTTTTGATGGACATCTAGATTGTACCAGAGCTTTTATTGAGGGCGCAGATATGGAAAGCTTGACTAGAAGGGAAAAGGAGGTTATCGCGGGGTCTACTTGGATTACGAAAGGTGATGAAGTCATGACTCCGTTTCAAGCTATGGAGAATGGACTAGCGGACGAAGCTTATAATGTTTTCGAGGTTTATGATTAGATTAAATGTTCAATACGACTATTTCCATCGTTTCTTCTGCCTCTGGAATTTGAGTGACCGAGTTGTGTCGCCTTTTATTGACTTTATATCGACGAGGTAAAGGTGAAAGTTTTGAAAAACTGTAGCTAATGTCATGGTGTTGTCCAGGTCCGATAGAATAGGGACGTTTTCTGGTGAAGCGAGAGTTTTGTACCTACTTCAGTGACAGAGAGAAACCTGTTATTTTTACCGAAACTGCCCTGGGAAAACAGAGCTGCGGTGACGTCTCCCAACGGGTCAGATGAGAAACAGACCTAGACGTTCTACGGAGACGGCCATTAGGGCAGTACAGGATTTTGCGCAGAAGGTTAGTCCTCGTAAGCAAGCGCTTCTCCTGCAGCTAGACATAGCTGGTGCTTTTGACAGAGTGGATCATTCGTGGCTCGTTCATGAGCTGACAATGCGAGGTGCACCCGAGTGGTTTTCTAAGTGGCTGCGAAGTTACCTAGAAGGCCGCCGTGCAGTGCTGTCCCTCAACGGTGAAGACACGGACAGTAGACAGGTACGCTCCGGCGTGCTACAGGGCTCCCCATTGTCACCACTTCTGTTCATCGCATTCGTTGCAAGGATGCACGATTTGGTGGAGCGCATACACCCTTTGGTCACTGGCATCGAGTTCGCGGACGATACGAACCTTCCAGTGCAGGCAAGAAACTGCGAGGAGGTGGAACGGGCTTTGCGGACAGTATATGGGATTACGAAGGATTGGGCGGAAGTGCGAGGCGTGGTATTCGAACCGACCAAGAGTACTTTGATGGCACTAAACTGGCATACATGGAACAAGTGGAAAGAAAGCCTGCTTGACTTGGATGTTCACTCTCTACAAATTGTGCGCAGCACGAGATTTCTCGGTATGTGGCTAGATACATGGGGTAATGGTGGTGTTGTATGTACAACAAGACCAAAGGATCCATCTTTTTGGCACAGCGGTACTGGAATGCTCCCAAAACGCTACCAGATTTCCGCTCTCACACCTCGCCCTCTTCGCGAGTCACCTGTTTGGAGTTGCTAGCTGTTTGCCTGTCACTTAACTTAATACGGGCTCGGAAATTCTGTCTTCTTGAACTACAACAAGCGGGATAGACGCTACGCGCACACACGCTTTAGAGCGAGCAACTGTTGGGCAGAGAAGTTTTTGTATTGGCTAAGCCATATTTCTCCTTGTCCAGGCCTAGCGTAGCCGTCAGTGATTGATCAGTATTTGGTCGTTTTACTTGTAGTCATTTCAACCCTCTAAGCATGCATCACAGCAGTAGGCACGACATGTGTCAGACTGGAATAGAGCATGTGTTTATAATGTATGCGATAAAGTGGATACACTAGCCATGCGGGGTATACCTTTGACATTGATGAACAATTCTATGAACGAGGATAGAAAGATGAATACAAGAACAACCGTTTTGACCAAGATATACGTTAAGTGATTACTATTACTATCAATCCTACCCCATAACTACTTTCAATTAAGAGTCACTTTACTCAACCAAGAACTAACCACCACAATGCCCCTCATCGCTAACAACGATGGGCGCTCTTACGAGGCTGAGCTCCGCACTCAGGCCCGAAATGCCGGAATCTGGGAACAGATTCGCGTCGGCACCACCCTTGAGCCCCGCCTGCCGTGGCTATCGAAGGCTCGGCGTCCTCAAAAATCCGGTTTCGACCCCGGAGAATATTCCCTGAATGATAGTTTTCTAATTCCTAATGGGAACCGTCAGACATAACTACTCTAAAAATGAAGACTTCACCGTTATTGCTTGCCCCACAAGCACCACCACCAAGTCCTAAGGACGCTAGATACACTCCATGACCATAACTCCATTGTCGCGGTGCTTCATAAGTAGATGTTGAACCGTTACCTATGGGGAGTTAAGTCTTGGGGGTGTAGAAAAAAAAAAAAAAAAAAAAAGCGTATTCTAGACATTAGGCCACACCTAATGATAGATGAACATACAGACGATTTAGACTAGGTCCATAGACATTACAGCCAAGAACAGAGTGACCCTCGTGGAAGCCATAGACACACAGGCAAAACGGGTCACAAACCAAAGCAAAACAAGATATAGGGACAATACCAGACCCGAGAGTGTATAAAATCCGAAGATCAGAAGTGTACATAGCAATGGAAAAATCCATTCGTACAGCCAGTAACAAGACATGACACCGAGGCAACCCGCCACACCGCAAAACGCTGGCACCAACGTCTAGGCCACCCGTCAACAGAAGTCTTGAGACACACACAAAACCACACAAAAGGTGCTCGCATAGTCGGCAAAACAGACACAGAATGTCCCTGCACAGCGTGCACAACCAAAGAAACGTGCATACTAGGTGCTGTAGCGAAAGCGAACAGACAGAAAGAAAAAAAAACACAAAACACAAAACAACCAACGAGTCCAGTCGAAGTGTTAGCCGTTGGCTATCACGACTTCAAGGGACATTATAAGTACAACTATCGCGTCTTGATAGTAGACAAATTCTCGGGCTACTACCGGGTTAGACCCATTGTAGCAAAACCGAAGAAAATGCTGAGAGAGGCCATGTTTAATCTAGTCAGAACAATCCAAAGCGGTCATAAAATCAAGATATCTGTCCTAGAATGTGACCAGAAGTTTGAAGAAAAAGAAAAAGGCTTGGTCCCAACGCTCGAACAAAGGTGGATTCAACTGCGAGTGTCCTCGACGAATACACGATAACAAAATGGGACAGCAGAACAAGCAGCTAGCATTCTAAAAAGCATGCTGCGTACGATAGCAGTACAAGCAGGCCTACCAAACGATATATGGCCAGAAATAGTCATGTCAGCTGCATACCTTCACAACAGAACGCCAAGTAAGGGCATGAAGTACAAAGATCCATTTGAAATTGTCCGTGGTTTCTAACCAGACATATCTCACCTACGTTTACTGGCATGCATTGGATTTGCCATAGCAAAAGACGTACAACTACAGAAAATCGTACCGATCGCTTAAGCCATAAAGCAAGCATATGAATTCTTGTGGGTCACAATGGAATTTGGAACCCCATTACTGCCAAAGTGAGGCAAACACGAGATGTTACAATCGATGAAGAACAAGCTGTAGTTCAAAGGACCAGAACACTCAAACCAACCATGCATATACAAAGTTGCACCTCAATAGCCAGACCTCCCATTAAGAATGGAATATTCCAACCGATCAGCCAAAGCACTAGTCAAAAGTTGGCTTGCAGAAGAATGGAGAAAAGCTGACAAGAAACACATCGAAATGCACGATGAGTTCAAGTCCTGCACATCAGTTCCAATTCTTGAGACCATAACAGAGACTGCCAAAATGCTTGACCACAAACGGGTCAGAATTTACAAATCAGAGGCCGAATTTCTTTTGAAGAAGCCGAAATTGCGCCTGAGCACCCGGGGGTGACCTACAGTCAAGAACAGCCGTTTTGACCAAGATATACGTTAAGTGATTACTATTACCATCAATCCTACCCCATAACTACTTTCAACATGTATTGGTTTTTATTTAGTTACTAAAAAGCAAACATTTCATTCATTCATTCATTCAAAACATCCTTGTAAGCACAATCCCAATCATTTATAAGACGAGTGGAAGGGTTCAACCCTATCATACATCCCAAATAGGGCTAAATGAAAAAACTAGTAAATGATTACATGGAGATCCCGAGATTTGATACGTGCATACGTTCTTTGACATGCCGATCGTGACCCATTCGCTTGGAAATATTATGTCAAATCAGCCTCACATTTTCTAAACAACAGACCTCAAAATGCCATCACAATGGTATCTCAAATCCACATATCCCGTGTCCTTCCCCAGTGACTCGCTTCTGTTTGTCACCGACGAAGTCTTCAAGACCGCCATCGTCGCAGACCGCACAATAACACGAGATAAGCCACCGACAGAAACACCGGAAACAGATGACCCCTCTACGCCGCTCAACATGTGGAAACGCCAAAACCAGTATGATCCAGAAGTAGTGGAACTGTGGGATCTGTGCAAGTCGTTGCCTCAACACGAGATACCTAGTTTTGCTGCAGTCGCCGGGGTAGACACGAGTCTAAGTCGCTTGTTTGGTAGACAGAAGCAGAATGGGTATTGGTGGAGTTGGCTTTTACCTAATGCTTGGTATGAGGATGCACAGCGTACTCTGGCTGTGTTGATGTATGCCCGATCTCAACACTTTGG
>MJMS01000070.1:0-43218 GCA_002018275.1 Huntiella bhutanensis
ATGATCGTGAGTAACAGCATGATACCCGTGATCTCGTATTTGGGAGCACATGACCTAGTGCTAGAACTGTACTTTTATTTCTCGACTACCCGACCTATTGTCAGTCGATTTTACCATCCACAGCGTTGACGCATGATAGGGTAACCATAATCAAGACATATACGCGGCAATACAAACAGTTTGCTAGAAGTGGTGATGGCCTGGCCGAACAATTCAGTGCAAATGTCTAACGACTACAGGAGAGCTACTAATGAATGGTACAACCATGTACAGAGAACATCCCGCGGCTGTTTTAAGTCACAACGAATGGCTATATATGGCACTGCGCCTGCCTGTCAGGCAATGAAGTCTAACCTATGTGACTGATCGTTTTGCCACATGCTGTTATGTTCTCTGTGCTGAGCCGGTCTGTTTATTTGGGAATATTATGGCCTTTTCCACGTGCTTGACATCATAGAAAAGGCATTGTCCACTTCACAAGATACATACAAGTAGCCTCGATGTTATAATGAGAGGGTCTGTGAAGGTTCAGCCATTTCCTAGCACCATAATCCGCCGTGGGAATCACTAGTTTCATCCGACCTCGGCAGTCAAACTTTGCTATTGTAAAGATATGAAATTGAGCAAGTCCTCAGATCGTTATAGAAACGTAGGGTCAATGAAAATAGGTGAACTGTAATAATATAATAAATGCTTAACCTTCTAAGTTCCATCATAGCCTCCTGAAAAGCTATCCTGAAATGTGCACTTAGTAGCCATCAACCCTATCACCATCCGTGCACCATGACAACCCTAATGACGTCACCAAGCTAGGACGACTTCACCTCAAACTGTGACAGCTATCGTCTTGTTGTGTTCCGAAGAACTGTATCATTCTACGGAGAAGCTGTTAAGCCGTGTGACTAAGTACATACGTCGATCCTACGAGACGCACGTCAGGGCGCATTATATAGATATGCTCCAGCAAATCTCGTTTGCGGCACCTTCAAGTGAGTTACAATGACTACTCGCTAGGCCAATTTTAAGTAGACATAAATTGAAATTAAGTCACCGAAACATACATAAGTGAATACGCCGCTACGCAGGTCTGGTGGCGTCTAATATGGGAGAAGTAGGAAGAACAGATACACAACATAGTGCATATCACCACTTCTGAGGTATCGAAGTAGGAAAATCCGCCAGCCAATAAGTCTTCAGAGCTAGATGTAAAACAATGTACCCATTGTGTACTCCATCTTCATGTACCGGGTCAAACTGAAGCTTGCACCCAGCGCATGTATCCTAAGTTTCCCCCGTCAACCACAAACTTCTTCGTTTTATTGCGTCCAATGACCTCGGAGTAGACAGTATCTATATCTTAAGTTGATGTGTCTAGTAGTGTCCAAGATCCAGGCGCACTGACTAGATCATGCTGAATGTTTCTCTCTTTCGTTGGTGCAAATGGGGATTGTCGAGTGCTTTCCCTGGGTCTCCAAGACAGAAGGAAATCGTTGTGAGACTCGGGGGTTAAGCGGCGGTAAAATCATCGTCTCAACTTCGGTTCGTTTCATCTAATGGGCTTTATTTTGGCGGGCAAGTTGATGATCAACGTTCTCGGAGCAGGCAGGTTGGGTTGGTGAAACATCTTGTAGTGCTAACTGTATTAGCTGTGGAAATAGGTTCTCAATTGGAGATACTAATAAAGTCAGACGGAAACAGCGAGAAGCAAAGGAAGCGGGATGATCTGGCGTGTCAAACAAAACATACAGATAAGCGGGTGTCTAGATAGACAAACTCCCACAACTGGATAAGTATAAATGGGGATGGATACTCCCTCCTTTGGAGATACTTGAGATATACAATACAAGTTTAACTAAATCCAATATTAGGTTTCTTTGATATATTGCTTCATCGGTTTTTTCAGCCGTGTCATTTTGTTTTCGTGACATCCACGCTACAACGAGTTTGGGTATCTGCTGCATCAGTATTGGCTTTTCGTCTGTTAGCTATTGTTTTTGTCGGGATCATCCAGGTGCGGCATCAGCTGCAGACGACTGTTTCAAATGCCACCGTAGGACGGATGTTTCACACGTTCGCAGTACGGGACTGCGGTAGCTCTCATAATCGAGGAACGACGGACCACAGACTTTACAACATATCTTATTCGGGCACTTGTCTCTTGCCCATCATATTGATATCACATACACCAGATGCGATGTAGTCCATAGACTTATCCCATGGTCACGTGAGAGACTTTCCCTTTGAACTACTCTACAGGGTACTCGGGACCATGAATCTGATGGGCTGTTCTGCTATAATGGCAACCCGCCCACCAAACTGCGGCTCAATGCACTGTAAAGTCCTCTACAGTATCAAACGGTGCTCCGAAAAACGTAGATTACCGACGACGTCGGTGACAGTGGGCCAATGGTGCTCAGACTTAGAGGGGCTACAGACCTACGCCCAGTAAAAAGCACAATCCATCGACATCAACCAATCAGCAACCTGGCTTCCATGCAAACAACCCTTTTTCTTAGAAGGAGATGTCTTGAAACGGAATGGCATACGTCAGGTTCATTCCACATTGGGTAAGAACCTACCCTTTCCTACCATGAACAGGTCACTGTTTCTGCCTGGCCATTTTTCACATGGCCAGTGCCTAGCGGCTTCATACGCATCGAAACCTTTCTCAACTCTTTTCTTTACCATAATCTTCACTGCGTTTTCATCTATAACTCCACAAATCAACCGCTCATTGCTCTTTGTTCTATTCAAAATGTCTCCTCAAGGTATCTGCTCAGATGAATACCATCAAGAAAACCCGAATCTCCACTACCATCGGCAGACTATACCATGCTACGATATCACTTGTCGCCGTTATCACACTTCCCCTTGGTATGCTCCCCGTGAGCATCCGTCTGCCGTAGTCCTTGAATGGACCGGCTGCAGTGGCTACCGCCTGGCGTACAGATACCATTGTGGCATGTGGTACGAACGCTACCGGGCCCGTTATATAGGCGAGCGCCCCCAGAACATGCTTCGATACAAAATGGTCGTCATTTCGTGGCCTGTCTCCGAGAGCTTTGCGACTGAGCTTTGGGAAGACTTCGCGGAGTTAGCCATGTACCAAGTTGCGCGGCCAGCGTTGGTCTTAACGATGGGCCCTCCAAACCCAAAATGGACGGCTCCTCACATAGATATTTGGGAGTCGGAGCTGGTTCTTCCAATGCCGGGAGAAAAAAACAACTATCCCTCGCTAGCCCGGTGGCTACGCTATTATGTGGATGAGAAGTGGTGGGGGGTGATGCTGGACGAGCGTCGGATTAAGGAGGACAAGGCATCTGCTGTTTTGGACTTGAGGGCTCCGGAGTTTGTTCGGGCAAAGGAGGAGTTGGAGGCCATCAAGGAGGATTCATGGGCGCGGTCGTGGGATACTCTGTGGAACTTTGGTGGTCATTAGGTGCACTGTCGGCGGTGTGCTTGTTCTTATCTGGTGGTGTCTTTATCATTATTTGTGTCGGTTGACTTTTTTAATTGAATGATATCTGGTTTGTTTGCCAATCATGACAGTTCTGTTAGCCCTCCAATGTGACCTTTCAAGCGTCGCAGGTTTTCCACTCCGTTTAGCGGTTGGGAGACTCCGGTAACAGATTAATCGTTCAATGTATCAAAGATGAATCAGTGAAGCTGTGTTGGTCCATTTCAATGGACTCTTTTTGACTTCGTTGCGGTCTAAGGGTGTCCACTGTAGACCTCCGTGTCTGCCCTAACACTACCGCATCTTTTATATCAATAAATCCCGAACAGTGATATGGATAGTCAACCTCTCGCGTAGCGATGTTGATATCAGACTATTCTTTATTGTTCCGCCGGGCGCTCTAGAATAGCATTTCAAGGTACAAAATCAATAGGTGAAAACAATGACTTCCAAAGCACACATTAATATCTCTCGGACTCTAACAGATCATTCAAAACAACATTAACCGAGCACGACCGGCCTCTACCTCTCAAAACTGGCTAGTACGTCACATAAAGCAACGTTTCGTCTACATGGGTACCTGTTGGAAAGAAGACCGCGCCGTCAATGGCTTCAACCAAACCTGCTTCCAAAGCGACGACCAAGCATGCTTAGACTTCGGCCTCCAACCGGCCACGGCTGTTGCCGTCAATTCTGGCTCGAAACCAGCACCCCCCACTCCCTGTTGATACACCTCGAAGCCACATGCGAAAGACACAATTGTCCAGTCCATGAAACTGACTGTGAAGCCCGCTCCGAGCGCTACTAATTCTACCTAGAGATCCACAACCGCTCCCGCTTCCCAGTATATGTTGAACTCGCCCACGAGGGGCACACCGTCCATTTCACCAAGCCGATTGAGAGACCTATCCACGTTTCTGTCAAATCTATCTCGAAATCCATAACTTGGGTACCACCCAGACAACTCCCAAAGCCGCTACACAAGATACCGCTGTGAAATCAATCAAGTCAACCGCGGTAGTCGCCTCTAAGAAAGATCCAAAGACAGCGTCCTTGACGCATTCCAGGCCACCCTCGGTCCTTACAGCCATTTCATCGTCCCAACCGGACTCTAAGACTTTGAATGAACCCCCGGATCAAGGAGACAAACACACTGAGCCAGCTGTGGCTTTGCCGGGGCTATGGACGCGCGCGGCTCGTGATACGGGGACTGAAAGAACCGCTTCTCCGGACCCACGTGAAGTGGACCCGACACCTAGGTTTTAGACCGCCAAAGGGTCTTCCGGTAGTTGTAGCAGGTATGTTGTCGTATGGTAGCTTTATTTGGTCATGTTTGTCAATAGATTGGTTATCCTGTATACGTTATAAATCTCTGAATGCACAGTAAAACGAGCCATGACGTGATTTATACTCATAATCTAAGCTCTCTTCACCACGCTTTTCAAAGATTCTATCAAGAAAAATTTAATAATCATTGCGATGACCAGGCGGAGAATAGTATATCGAGTTCTTTCAACTGAACCCAGATGACACAACCTCACGAATTGAAGACAATTTGTGCTCATATTCTCGATGCTACGGAGATGACGGTACTAGCCCTCATTTTATGTGGACATGCTTTATTTAGTCCTGCACTAGCTGTTCAATTTTTTGACTATTAGAAAGTACGCACCTCTGCTTCTGTGTCTCTGAGGTTCTCAAGGGGTTGTCATTTAGTGGGATTTGAAATGGAATAACCCTTGTAACCCTATCGATCGTCCTGTCTAAACAAGCTGTCTAGGTGAAATTGAAAACAAGTAACACAAAGACAAGAAACGACACGGCTATGACAACACCTTCGGTAAAGGCGTCAAGGTTAAGACGCCGTGAAGCAGGGTTTATAACGGTGGATAAAAGTGGGTCTCCCGTGGCCATGTTAGGTAATAAGATGTCCAGATGCGGAAGTAACGGGCACCGCAGGACAGATCATTTCGACTGTTGTTGATGGCAAATGAAGTTGATGATTCAGTATAGTAATAGAGATGTATACAATCAAGTGTTTTGGATTGTGTTGCCATCAAATGATCAAACGTAGCCATGAACTAGCAAGGAAATAGATGAATCAGACGCTATTTAAGAGAGGTGGATGTACTCTACATTAACTGAAGACTTCCACGGCGATGAAGACGCAGACCTTCTTAAATAGACTTGTCTTGTACTTGTCGTGCATATCACGGCTCCTTTCAAGCCAAGAGCCTGGAATGGAATACGACCATAGTGGTTCACTCATATCAGAATGATTGGCTCTCATGCGTTTGAATCGAGCAAGTACAACTTTAGGAAGGACCTATAACCGGAAGCTTACACTTGCAGGTACGCCCGTATGAAGTTTATGGTTAGAGCAATCAAGCCAACCAATAATTCAACTGCATCATCATTGTGCCCCACCTACGTAACGCTGATACACTAAACTTTGGGTCATCATCTAGCTTGATATCCTAATGGGGCAGTATCCACCCACAAAGTTAGACAACTACGAAGGTTTATGGAAAGAACATACGAACTGAAATCGTTGGAACAATGGAAGATGCACGAAAAGGATATCCCCACAAAGAGCTGGGTTGCTAATCAACCAGTCTCCCAACGAACACAAAAGCCCCCGTCATCTTCCACATTGGATTCTGTTCTTCTTCCCTTCTCTTTCTTCAGTTTCGACACCACAGTCTAGATTTTCGTAAGTTTGCGGGTTTTCAACAATGTTTCATCGATCTTCATACTGGAATCACCTTCTAATAGTCTGGAATACTTCTTTATCTAGCGTTTACGATTTCTTTCGCTTTATGATCACTTTCTCGACTTCGTCTCGCTTTCCGATTGACTAGCATTTGCTTTTGGATCCTGTGAACAACTTTGTCTTCTTTTCATCTCGGCGCTCGCTGTATAGCCTTTGTCGATTGCTCTTAAGCTTGTTGGCCACCTTTGAATCTCGTTCACAGTACAACCTTTTATACCACGATGTTCGCGTAAGTCCCAAGTTATTTCATCTTGATATATATCGTCTAATTGGTGTAATAGCCCTACCCACATCGGCGCTGAAGCGTCAGCTTTCTCCAGCACCAACCCCATGTTTGTCCAAGAGGATGGGTAAGTTCTCCTGACTCCCAATAATAGGCATTGTCATGTGATACTAACAAGGGTTAATCATTCATTTAGACACACCAACCCAGTCCAGCATCCTCGCTGCAGTTGTTCTCGCGGTGATGCTGAGTCGGCCTGTGACATGTCAGACAACGAAGACACCGAGTTCTGGGAGATGTTGGCCCAGATCACTGGAGTCAACTCCCCCGGAAACTCGAGTTCCGTTGCTGGCTCCGTGGTCGACGAGACTGTCTGTGATGAGCCCGAGCAGATTGTTGCCGCTGCCGTTCCCGGCCCTTCTGCCCCGGCCTCTCTGCCGGCTTCGTTTGTCGAGGCCCTTTCTGGTGCGAGATGGGAGCGGTTCTCTGCAGCCTCATCCGCACCCGCGACCAGGGCTCCGTGGGCCCCTCTCCCCGCCTCGTTTGTCGAGGCCCTTTTAAGTGAGAGATGGGACCTGTTATCCGCAGCCCAACCCGCATTTCCACCTGTGTCCAAGCCCACAGCCAAGCCCGTCGCCAAGCCCACGGCAAAGCCCACGGCGAAGCCCACGACAGAGCCCACGGCCGAACCCACGGCCAAGCCTGGGTTAAACTCTCTGCCCGCTTCGTTTACCGAGGCCCTCTCCAGTGCGAGATGGGAGCGGTTCTCTGCAGCCTCATCCGCACCCGCGACCAGGGCTCCGTGGGCTCCTCTCCCCACCTCTTTTGTCGAGGCCCTTTTAAGTGAGAGATGGGACTTGTTATCCGCAGCCCAACCCGCATTCCCACCTGTGTCTAAGCCCGCAGCCAAGCCCACGACGAAGCCCACGACCGAGCCCACGGCGAAGCCCGCGGCCAAGCCTGCGCCAACCTCCCTGCCGGCCTCATTTGCTGCCGCCCTTTCGGCAGAGAGATGGGAGCTCTTCATCGCCGCCAAGCCCGTAGCGCCCAGGGCTACTGCCCTGCCCACACCGGCTTCCCCCGGCGAAGTGGCTGCCCCCGTGCCCCCCGTGACGCTTGGGAAGCGTACACGGGATGAAATTGAGGAAGGGTCTCGTAAAATGCCGGACCTTCGCGCAAAGCCGCAACGTTCCCGCTGGGGCTTTGCCGTTGAAGCATCAGGTTCTTCAACCCTTCCGAGCTCTACCAGAGCCCCATCCCTGCACCCCGTTCCTTCGGTCGGTGAGGAGTTTACGGTGGCTCTCCGCCCTACTCGGGCACCTTCTCAACCACCAGTCACAATCGACTTGACTTCGGTTGCTATTGCATCCAAGGCCTCGTCGACTGTTGCGACTTCGGCCCGAGTAAGGTCCATGAGTGCCTCTCCCCAGCGGACCTCTGTCCCTGTCCCTGTTTCCCCCGCGGTTGTGCCTACTACGCCTGCCATACCAGCGCGGCTTAGTTTGGCCAGTCTAGAACCGCAACCTTCGGTGGCGCCCCTAGAAGCCCGTTTTCGTCCGGCTGTCGGCATTGGGCAGTCAATCCAGCTGGGCAATTCTAGAGCGGAGGTTGTCGCGGCCCGCCGGCCCCAGGCTATACTCAGTCTGCCTAGCAAGCCTGGGGATCGTTGGGCTCGAGGTAGTTTGCGGCCAAGAGTGAAGGTGAATTACAAAGTGTAGTTGCCTGGCTCTGGTTTGTTGTTCTTGTTCTTGTTTGGTGTTTGACCTTTTCTGTTTTTGATCTCGTGTTGGGATCATTATCTTTGTTTGCTGGCTTTTGGTTTGGGTTCTTGGTGTCGGCCTGGAGTTTGGAGCTATAGAACGACATTGCTCATATGTTGAGTTAGGCAAATTGACTTTTTATTTTTTTGTATATCGGTGCGGTTCTTGCATCTTCTGGTTCTCTCCTGGCATAATCCTGTTTTTACTTTTGTGTGGGATTGAATTTGCTTTGACAACTCGCATAATGTGGGTGTCTGTTATGCATATCGTATGTAATACATTATTTTTGTTTTTCCTTCAGCATACTAATGCCTGGGACTTTCGTGATAGTTGATAGACCCTGAAAGACAACCTAAAAGATGATCAATGGCAAATATTTATCATGGGTCAGCATGTTTATACAGCATGTTAGAACCCGTGCTCAATGATGTTACCTAGCGAACAAGATGCATCTTCGTTCATAGCTTCTCGCCTTTTATTGAACCGTTTATGTAACTGTGTATGACATGTCACCTCTGCTGTCTTCAACGAAACAAAAAGGTATCACAAAGACCTCAAATCTACATAGACCGCATGCAGTTAGAGAACCAACTTCTAGGATCTTAACCGCATCCCACCTTGACAACAAGCATATTGCAGATCTGTATTCAGAGCGTCGCCCATAAGTAGCCTGTCTCCTTCAGTTTTGCTACCCTCTCCTTTTCCTCCTGCTCCATGATAGCAGCTTCCTCGTACAGCCGTGCCAGTTTCTCGGGATATCCCGCCAACATCCAACTAGTTTCTGCCTCGTCAATCCGCCAACCTCGAATGCAGCCCTCTCGTACACGTACGGGCCGATGGTGAAGCATTTCCATGGACCCTTTGATGCAAACCTCTGTTTGCAAAGACTTCATAGCCACGAATGATGGGAAGTAATGGCCAGCTGCCTTTTTATGAGCCTCTAGAGAATTCTTACGAGGTTTGTAGGGGCTGTATTCTGACAGTTCGGATAAGGCGGCCCTTCGGTCCTGGAGAGATACTAAATACGGGACCTTGACCTCAGTTCTGAAAAGAATCGAACACTCCTCTGACGCTAAGAAGATCACGGCGGCATCGTGATCACAGCATTTTATAGAGCGGTCTTTAGGGTTGTGACGGTGCCATACGATGATAGCTAGCGCCGAACTAGCCAATGACTTCAAAAGATCATGGTCCAAAGTCATGGTGTGTGTGTTGTGGATGGGTCGTCGTGTAATGTGATTGAATCTTTTTGACGTAATAAAGTGGTGCACCTTCACTTCTATTAGTAGAGTTACAGTTTCTGAACCGCGAAGGAGAAGGCTGTACATTTAGAAAAGGTGCTAGTTAGAATCGAGGATACATAGACTTTAGGCATACTGGTACAACTTACTTGATGGACTAGACAGGCTAGTAATACAGGCCCAAGAGACAATTGGAGTGTTTATCAGTGACCTGACTAGAGTAGAAATAATTAGAGACGAAATTTCAGATCAGCAGGCCTAATGAGATGTAGACTATTAAGTTTTTACTTTATATCCATCAACCTCACTGACTGACACCCCAACACGACTCTCAGGTGACCTTTGTTCACTGGCGTTTGCGTTCTTGGAGTCTAGAAGGCTGGACAAAATGATAGCTTAGTTGAACGTTCAGGTCCGTCATTTCAACGAATACCAAGTTTGACCTCATGGGTTCTCATATCATCCTTTCATTACAAAGTCTTTGGTACTCCTGTTCTCGCCATGTTTCCCCGATGTGGTACAATCTGCTCCTAATTTCATTTAGATAGACATTCTGCTCACCAGGAGCCTCTAATCCCCGTGGGATCCAATCAAACCAGTCGAAACGAGAATTAGACAAGAAAGACACTTGTATGTTTGTACGCGGTAAACATCGACAAACTCCACTTTTCAGGTGTCTTACATGAAGGGTCGTGGTGCAATTCCCTTTTGTCTATCAACGACAGAAGCAAATTCATCCGGCTGAAATACTCTCTAACAAACTGTCGTAGTCTCCACAAACAATCATTCCCCGCTTGGAGGAGTCCCTATTACAAGTCCTCAAAAACTTCGGTAATCTAACTTTAAGGACTCCGATCTCCGCACTATCGCTGTCTTTGTTGATCATGGCCCTATTTCTGGTGATAAAATGGTCGAAGCTGTCTAGAAC
Organism: Huntiella bhutanensis; assembly: GCA_002018275.1. Taxonomy (NCBI): domain Eukaryota; kingdom Fungi; phylum Ascomycota; class Sordariomycetes; order Microascales; family Ceratocystidaceae; genus Huntiella; species Huntiella bhutanensis. The sequence goes on from MJMS01000070.1 coordinate 10,383, forward strand.
CCGTTGTCGGCAAGTCATTGACTAATATAAACTCTATATTTACATTTAACATCGTGGTGTCAATTGGGGCATAGAGATGTCTTGCATCGCGAAGTCACGTGACCAATTCCTACACGGGATTCTCTATTATGAGATGCAGGGATTATCTTTGCTAAAGTGTGGTTATCGTTGTGAATATCAGAGTATGGAGAGGGGGACAAGATAGTTGTATTGGTTATTGTTCGGTCACTGTATGTTCAGTTATCTATCTAGAAGAGAGAGAGGAGAAGGGAACAAGAGGGAGAAGGGGAGAGACTATATCCCCAAGATATTAAGTGCCCGTCTATCACAATAGCCGGGCAACAGGTAGAAACGTAATCTCGCACAGCTGAACCAAGGATGCTGTGCAGGGGTCACTCTTGTGACGTCACCATGCTAACACATCTCCATACCCAATTGACACTCATCCGCACTGTGCCACCAACTGTGCTCCGTGTAACTTGAGCGTGCCCCTGTTCACATGGACAACAACCAACATGTAGACGCCCATTAAGCCAGAATGCTTAGAATTTACGCTCATTGTTTGTCTTCTGCGGCTCCAATACGAAATGAACCTGCGACCTTTGCGAGGGGTAAATACTCTGGTTGTCCGTCATGTCCCCGGGTGAGGTTGCATCGAAAGTCCATGGATCTGAAGACACATGACTCGCGTTAGTGCAAAGCCCCTAGGTGTCACATGCGGTCCTTGTGAGACCCGCTCGTGCGACATACGCGGCTTAGGGAGGATAGCGTAACGACATGGACACAGTAGAGTATTGTCCACACTGGTACGAGGGTACAGATAATCCGAAAAGCTCCGTTATTTATCCAAAGGCACAACTCGATCGATGGCGATCTGGGCGTCATCATCCAACAACAATCCGCTAACCAGTGTCGAAGAATTGGAATTCTAGTTACCGTGGTTGTAAGGCATAATCACAAAGGCTTATGGGTAAACTGGACCCCAGCAATCAGCTACTTTAGGTCAGCATGTACGTACATACATCGCGTTCTATGCCTGCTATTTCCAGTTAAGCTTATACCGCAAATCTATATTCCAGTTTTCAACCTCAATGGTGATAATCTCGTCCAATAAAATCTTCCGCGAACATATAGGGTCACTGAAGATAGACACGTGACAACATTAGCGTGAGGAGATACACCATGAGGGCCCTAGATGCCCTACAAGTATATACGCGACTACCTCTAATGACACCTCCAGGTATGATACGCGTTCCTTCCATAGTGAGCCAACCGGAAGGAGCATCCCCTCAAGCTCCGTCAATATAGGTAGCTAATCACAGAAATACAGGGCACCCGCTCAGTACAGAGGCTCATCGAGAGACACGACATTCCTTCCACAGTGGGTAAACCGAATACAAGATGCCCTCCAGCTAATCCAAGATAGGCGCCCACTCGGAACAATACAGGACAGTCACTCAGTTTAGGGTTCAGTCGAGACACGTCTCTATCACACGACAGGGTTCCTGGTTGTGCACGCGCCGATTACCGTGTTTACTACTTGACCCTCACATGTCTTCTTGTTCTTCGCAACTTCTTCATCACACTTAACTACAGTCACGTTACAATCAACAGAAATCCCGTCTACTTTCAATTAATCGCAATTACGCAATTTTAAACTCCATCAATAATCAAAATGTCTCCTTCCATGTCCCGCAAACTGGTGACTTTCAACTTCGCCCAGTTCATGGTCACGTCTTCTCCCCGTAAGTAGGACTTCAAGCGCGCTGCACTTGGCAGTAATGGTAAGTACTGCACTCTCCCCATTCGCGTCTCTCTATTAACCTGACCCCTCACAGCTTCTACGTGGGCAACTGGATCGGCTATCCAACAACCCCGCTCGGAGCCCACCGACACCGACATTACCGAAGATGCAGCTGCCGCTATCAATGACGAGGACTGCATGAATTAGACACTCACGGTTGTCGACAGTGATACCTTTCCTCACGATAAGGAAAATGAGGATGTCACGATGACCGACTCCCCGGTCCGGACCGAACACCTGACGGCCGGTGCTCCGTCAACCCCGAGCCGCTTCGCCATCCCGATGGAGCTGTCAACCCCGACTCCGAAGCATTCCAACTTAATCCAAGGCTCGGTTGACATCAGTATGGACACCTCCTCCGTTGCTCTGCGCTCTTCCATCGATAAACTCAACAATGCGTCTGTCGATACTGTTATCACGTCTGACTCTGCTCCGAGTACCCCGATGCGCCCTATAGCCCAACAGAAGGATACAGTGATGAGAACACCTTCTAGCGACTTTTATACGTCTATCAAGAAAGAGAACGGTCACCTCCTTTACGGGTCGCCTATGAAGGTCGATACACCCGGGCGTGCCACCTTCCATTAGCCTCGCCGCCGCCGCTCTACCCGTCCTTCCACATCTCACGAAACCCAGCCGCACAAACACAGTGTTTCCATCCTGTCGGCCAACCGCCTAAAGAAGGGATTCACTGTTGTCGTTACACCGCGTCTTGTTTCCATCCTAGAATCGGAAGAACCCGTTTTGTCTCTCCCAGAGGACGACAAGATTTCTGCCCCCGTTTCACGGAACAGAAACGCTGAAGATGCCACGACTGCCACCGTCGAAACAAAAGAAGCCGCTTTGTCTCTCTCAGAGGGCGAAACAACTTCCACCACAGTTTCAAGCAACGCCCACGCTGAAGGTGTCGAGTCTCCTACCACAGAAACAGAAGAAGCCACCTTGTCTCTCCCAGAGGACGAATCAACTTCTGCCACTGTTTCGCGGAACATCAACGCTGAAGGTGCCAAGTCCCCCATCACTGGTACCACAGAATCTGATGTTCCCGTCGCCGCCACTCCTTGCGCGAACGACACTCCTGCCGGCTCTCTCAGCTCCAGCAACGATTTCACAGCAGCTGCTGGAACGGAGAATGCCGAAGTCTACTCAAAGGAATTCACGCCCATTCTTGGGACTGTTCCACGTGGTATCTTGACTCTGGTCATTGTACCCCGACGCAAGAAGCCTACGACCCTGAAGATAATTCGGCCCGACGTCATCTTCCGTCCATTGCCTCAGGTGATTGGTCAGAAGCGCCATGTGGCCCCGACATCCGAAAATGGTTGTAGAGCCCCACCCTCTGCCCCCGTTCGTTCCGATGGAAACACAGCTTCGCCTCTTCATTGCTTCGGGTTTCCCGAGACTGCTCCTATCGCTTCTTTGAAACGACGGGAACGCCCGACTGATTCAGTCAGTCCCGCGAAAAGAGCCTGCAGAAACCAGCTTCTCCCCGCCAGAAAAGTCCCACTGGTGAAGAATCGTATTGATGACGACAATGCTCCGCGTACCCCTGTTCGCCGTGCTTCACCCTCAAAGAAGTCAACGCTCTCAAAGAAAGCCACTGTCTCTTCGGCTACAGGGGTGGATAGATCGGCTCCAATGTCTCCATCAACACCTAGCCGGAATCTGCGCCCGCGCCGGTGCACCGACTATACCCGCTTTTATCACTGAATGCATGTGTCGTGCGTTTCGTCCGATATTGCCATATTTATATGATGATCGTTATCCATTGTTACGGCACGTGATTCACACGACTGTTACCTACATCGACTTGGATATCGGCACGTGGTGGTTCGCATGGCGTTGGATGGGCTAGAAGTTTAGGGTCTGGAGGAGGAGATTTGAAACAGAAACGAGGTTTAGGATATTTGCGCTGGCTGTAGGTCTTGAAGAGACCGGTGAACGGATTTTGTTTTGTATCTTGATGGCACGGCCATGAGATGAGACGGGGATTACGTAGTTTTGGATCTAAAAATTTATTTGCTAGTGGATTGCTATCAACTTTATTGCTTCTATGTGACAAAGTGTGTGCTTCATCAACTGCCGAATGGTTGCAACCAACATAGTACAAACTGTGAATGAACCAAGGAATGAATTTCGTACTTCTCTTTCTGCCGTGATTGACGCTCAGTTAGTATAACCCCCTAGCGTAACTATCTAACCGAAAAGATCCAGCTAGTTACCAAACCAGCGATTGTGCGTGTGAATGTCCCGTTAATACGGAGCCGAGCCGGCGCCGTCCATGACGAACTCAGTTCAGAGAAAGAGGGGAAAGCTAAACATCTACCTGCGCCTGCTACTTTCTGCTAGGTGTTGTAGAATTCTCCTGCGGGTCGCTACGCATTGTAGGCGAGGAAACTCGCGAAAGTGGCAGATTTGAGGAGTGGTGGCTGGCCATCGCTGTCCGCCGGTGATTTTTTGGGGTGATGGAGAATATTTCTTTGTGGTACCCATAGGCATGGCGAAAGGAAAGCCTGAAGTTTCTGAACGGAGAGTCGCAGTGAAGGCCGGAGCCGGTGATTTCGGACAACAGAGGAAACAGGTTCCCGGTGCCTTTCCTGCCTTCTTCATCTTCGCCAGCTTTTTGCGTGCCCTACTCACATGCCTCATCTCCTCCACGGTGGGAGCCATACACTCAATAACTGGGCAGTCGCGAAGCAGCCCTGGTCTCTCTATCTGCTGCGGGGAGAAGTGGCTCTGACCGTAGGCACTTCTTGACAACGCTGTCGTTCTACGGGTATATCGAACCCGTGGCGTTGCTGGCCGCCGCCATGTTAGACAAAAGGGCTCTGTCCTCAGAGACAACTCCTCTTCCATCTGCCATAGCTGCCGTCGTGATTCCGAAACAAAATTCAATGGAAGAGGAGAAGAAAGCTTTCTGACGCTCTGATTGATCAATACCGAGATTACAAGTTGTGACTTTTAATGGAGGGTAACTATGACGTATTTTGTGAGGAACTACCTCTTCTATAGCACACAGGGTGGCGGACTGAGAAGGAGAAGGACATCACTTCGCTGAAATGTAGTGGAAGCATCGAACTTGATTACTGGTACAAATATTATCAGAGACTATAGAGGACACACTCAAGTATTTCTCTGTAATGAGCAGCAGAGCACCCAGTCAGCATCTATCAGACAGGACAGAGGCCGACACATCGGCACAAATCAGGACGAACTATATTAAGCTAGCCCAAGGAAGTCCGTAGATCAACACCCTTGTAGTCGTTTGTGGGGGTAGAAGTCGACCCAGGGGCTAAACTCAGTTGAGGAGGATCTATCCTCATAACCTCCTAGACATTGACCCTCTCCGACGTTCAGGCAAGACCTTCGCCGCCGAAGTTGCCAGGAGCTGAGACACAGTCTGTCCACGAAGTCGTTTAGCTCATACCCTGTCTGCCATGAACTCATGATTGTCCCAGTAGATCCAATCCATTGCTAGTTAGAAATTATCATTATTTTGTCATTCATTACACGATGATAATTATTTCATCTCATTCTGAGGAATAAATTGTTACTCAGCTAATCAATAGAAAGTCAAACAACAGACCAAAACAAAAGATCAGCAGCATAGTTATCCTAGAGTCTCCCAAGATCAAACTGTCGTGGAACCCGCCATTCATCAGCATACCCGTCAGATTTACGTGATGTAAGAGAATATCGTCCGGGTGGTAGACGGAATCAGGAAAGCAGCCTAAGACGATCGAGACAGCGTTCAGAATGGTGAACATCCCACAATCATAGCCATTCGTTTTTTGGGCGTGGCAAAGCTAACACTAGCCCAGCCATCGTTCCCATGCTTGTCCCCAAGCATGTTGTGCAGTTACTTTTGCACTCCAAACATCAGCCTAGGTGATTCCTCTTCCCCGGGACTATCCAGGTGGGAAATTTTCTTGGCTATGGGCTTAATAACCAAGAGTGTCCAGGATAAATCATTACAGACAGGAATGGCAACAGTCTCGAGGCTCGAGAAGTTGTGGGCGGTAATACCCTTCGTTTGAAGGACCCGAGCCGTGTTCTTGCCACCATTCTTCATGATTGATTTCATGAAGAACGACCCCATGATCAGGACCGATCGGTTCTCTGATTTCGGGTAGTTGGTTGCCCCGCTACGCAAGTTGGCGAAGCTATCCAACCAGGACAGTGAAGCTTCTATTAGCTTGGCCTTCAGTCGTTGTAGTGGCCCCACCAAGCACGCGATGTGCTTCCCTGTCAAACAACCCCCCGGCCAAGCCAGAGATTTAACACCATCACGGCAGAGGTGTTTCAGAGCTTTTTGACCTATAGCACACACTACTGGAGTGAATAACAGATCTCTAGCAATCCTCTGTAGTCCCCATTGCCGTCTGTACTCGTGTAAAATGTTTGTGTACTTGGCACGCGATATGGTTGGGGGGTTCGAGTCTATAGATTCATCCGTGGTTAGTGTGCAGAACATAGGATATGTATAGTTTAGTCTTACTGGGGAAAGCGGCCGGGGCATTAAGGTTGACAAACAGGATGTAATCTATGATGCTCTCGCTCGCAAAGCCGGAGCCCGGGGTTTCTATCAAATGTGCCTCGTTAGCTATGAATTTTATCCTCTACCATCGAACTTTAACGCACCGTCGGGCCAAACTCTAGCTCCGGGACACGCGACGACGTTGAGATCTACTGAGCTTCGAACGCGTGAACCTTGACTAGCATATCCTTTGTCATCTCCACGTCTGCGGGTGTAGTATGGGCACCGGCGGCCAGGTAGCAGCGTCTTTGCTGCGTCTGCGAGTTTTGGTTCGTCCGGGAACGAAACTGTCGAAAGCCCTTAAATTCTGATGACGGGCTTTGACCGACATCTACATTGGAACTAATATGGACTAGTAGAAGCGAACTCTCCATTTCCCTCTGGGGGGCCTCTGAAGAGGCGCTTGGGAGAGGCAGCAGAGGAATCGCCTCCACATGTAAAGACTGGCACAACAGGCCAGCTTGAGCTTTTCCTGTTTGAACTAAATTTGTCAATCAAGCTGTATCTATTATAGAAACCAAAAGGAATCATATCGAGAAATCCATCTGTACTCACCAAAATTCAGACCCAAGAGCCCATTATCAAAGGAGGCGGTAACCCGTGGTTCGGGCCGCCGCTTTGTGATCCAGGTTTTTCATCTTCAGCACCTCCATCTTCAATGTGATGAGTCTACATTGTCGCCGGTATTGTTTTAATTTCAGTGCGCTGGAAGGCAATGTGCGATAGCTCGTTGTGTGCGAATGAGAGAACAAGGCAGGTAGGTGGGTGAATACCCCCAAGGCACTATAGTAAGATGATTGTGATATTTGTAAAGATTATCATAACCAATGGTCTGTGAGATGTAAAAAGAACAACGATAATTCTGGAAATTTGGGCGGACTGCCTTATTTATATAGACACGGATCTTCTCTATTGCTAGGATGGAAATCAATGTCTTCTGCTAAATGACAACCTCAGCATGACTTTGGCAAGCATATGCAGCTTCTTTCAATATGCATATTCATCCCAAGTCACCACTATATCTTCTCATCCAGATGCGTTACCCGGACCAAAATTAAGGCGGCAGAACTGTAGGACAAATTTTACCACGCATATAGACATGACTTGTAGAATGCAGTGCTATCACAGAGCAGAAAAGGCCGCTGATCACTATAAACGGATTTTCACATACAGTTCTAGTGAAACGGTCTAGTTCGGATCAGTAGCCACGGCCTCAAAGTTGCAAACATAGCCTTGTATCATCTGCTCATATTTAGTCGTGTGACAGATTACCACTGAGCATACACACGACACCTCGCACTCTCCCAACGTCGCGACTATGTATTCCGAGATGACGATGCTATATAATAGCCTCTGCAAATTGTAGGGCCGCATACATTAACTGTGTACCCGTTTCCAGGTTCCTGAGGCTATAGAGATGTCTCTAGCAACACCAACAACGTCGGAACCTAGAGCTTTGGTTTCCAGTGGCCAAGGTATTCTGCACTTGGCGACATCAAAGATAAATCACACTCCCTCACTCGTATTTGCACCGCTTTAACCTGTCATTTTCACACATCTGACTTCTAGCTCACCCATAGTACACCCAATTCAAGAAGGCTATGATGAATGAACAAGTTCAAGGCATCATAAACAGCGCAACCGTATATTACATTACCGACCCGGGCCTGCCTGGTGCCGCTGGAATCCAAGGATCATTTCCAAAGTATCAGCTGTACTAGGCACACTAGCCATCAATTTGATGTTTGGTTGGAATCTGACAAGTGACCACTAAAGGTATTCGTCAATGAATAGTAGTGCACACTTAAAAGCGTTGATGACTAAGAATATCACGGTGACTTGCAAACCCTAGTCTACCGACGCAACCCTACCGCTGAGATTAGATGGATCGTGAGAATTGACGCAGTTTCTTTGACAGTCACGTGCACCTAATGTTCTAAGAAAAAATGAACCAAATGCAAAAAGAAACATACAACACCGGGTATTCGCACGTGGTCACCCACCGTACTACTAATCCAGCGCTCTGCGGCTTGACTATGGGGGAGCAGACGGGACCCCGTATTTTCCGCAGGCTATGGTCGTATGTGGAAGAGAAAGCACCAAGTGGGTCCTATATAGACATATTTTGTGGAAAGATGTAGAATCACATGTGTTTGAAGGACTGGATATGCGAGTAAACCAGATATTCCTACGTCATATTTAGATTACATTAACCAGCCGTAGTATTGATATGTGCAGTTCTATGACGTTGTTGAGCTATGGCTTTCAAGGAGCGTCCAAAACGCTCGGTATCAAAAAAATACAAGGAGAACGGAAAAACAACGTAGTTTCCCAGGGCGATATCTCAATATCACAGGGCCATCATTGTCAAGCCGGCACTATTCTGAGTACATTATAGGGGTCTTATCCAACGATAGCATCTCTTTAGGCCTAAAAGGAAGTTACTGTAGACACGGTAAGTACCTTTCTCGAAGGGTAAGAACTTTTTTTCACATCCAAAAGGTTAGGTGCCTGAAACTTCCTAATTGGGTGTTCCGTGAAAGTGGAAATGCTTGCCCACATCGTAGAGTTGCCAGAACAAAAATTCTTCCCAGAAATCTTCCTTTCTATTTTTTCTCTCTTCTTCTTCTTCTCCTCAGTTGCAACCGCACTCCTCTTAAGCATTTGAAATTTATCCTCAACCCAATTACAATTAACCTCACAATAACCACACTTTCTACAACCCACATTCGATCTCAAGATGGTCACCTTTACGGCCAACTACATCTCTGATGAGGCGCCTCAGCCAGAAGCCTCCTCGACAGCCGTCATTCAGAAAAAACGCCGCATTCTTTCCAAGTGGCTAATCTCAGTGACGCCTATGCGCCGCCAACTGACGGAGAATCAGCATCGTGCCTGGACGATCAAAATGGTCCCCGAAATCCAAGCCGCCTTGAGAGAGATTCTTGGTGATCCTGCTCCTATCCCGATCGGGCCCATTAACAGGGACCTTGATACCCACATCCATAATAATAGCTACGACTCCAACAACGTCAATGAAGCCTCTGATGATGATTCTGAGTCAATGGACTAGACACCCACTGACTCCAACACTTCAGTCGACTCCGAATATGTTCAGGTCACAACTGGCCCTGTCGACGACTCAACCACTGCGACACAGATTGTCATTGAACCCGCTACTGCTCAGTCATCTGCTACCTCTAGCACTGCGCCCTCCGGCAACCACCAGTCGAATGGTCCAGTCATTGGAGTCCAGCAGCCAGCTACTTCATTCACCTCAGCGCCTAGTCCATCCAACGCGACACCTTCCCACCTTGACATTGCAATGGATTTGGACTCCCCCGAAAAGCCTATACTGCAGAGTGCCATCTTTAACCAGGCAACTGTTCGCAATCTTTCCAACGCTGCATCGCCAGGACAAAACTTGATCTTTGGAACCTTGCCTCCCCTGAGACCGGCGCCGCAAATGATGTCCGCCCCGAGTACCTCCTATGCTCCCACCCTAACTGTTGAGCAAAACACCGCCGTTGCCTTCTCTGGGTCTTCCAATGTTTCCATGCCTGGTCTCAACAACCTCGAGTCCTCAGTTGCCTCACGCACGCGCAGCTCCTACAAAGGCAAGGCAGTCGCTTCTACCCAAAATGAACTCGAGCCTCAGCCAGCCCGTCGCATCCAAAAGCGCCGCGTAGTCAACGAACGGGAATCCCGTGTTACAAAGCGCCCACAGCCTCACAAGAAGACTGCTGCATCCGGAAAGCTCTCCGCCATGGTTGCTGCTTCTTCGAAGAAAACTACGACTATTACTATTAAGACGGACGAAGAAACAGGCGAGAAGAGCATTAGCGCGGATGTTAAGATGTCCTCCCCTGAAGCTGTCAACAAAACCACTGTCGCCAAGAAGTCTTCTTGCACCAACAACAATGGTCGGGATTTGCAAAGAGTTGCTAGTCTCCGCCCTAACAGACGCCGCAGCTATCTCAACTGGGATAACTGATTTCAACTCAATCTATCGGTTTTGGTTCCAGTGGCTGTTTTTGTCGTGGCCATTGAGCTTTGTAGTTTCTACTTGCTCATATTATTCTATATCTGCCTATCATGCTAGTATAGCATTGAGATTGCATATGTCACGATTGGGAGAAGTGAGGATGGTTCGGATGCCTAGAATGGATATATAGGCATGTGGAGAGATGGTCTCGTGAAGGGGGATTGCGGTCTAGGCTGATTACGGTGTGGTAGTTTGTTTTTCTTGTTTGTTCTTTCTTTTTGTTCTTTGTTATTCGTTTCGTTGTTTGTTATTTCTTTTGTTTCTTTTGTCTTGGTTAGGTCTGTAAGACTAGTTGAAGTTTTATGGACTTTGTACTATTAGTTAGGGGTCATTTCTTTTTTGGTATGCAAAATACATGCACTTATTCACTCTTTACTTTATTTTGTGAGGCTCATCATGTGAGCTCAAGTAATGTCACTGTAGTCTTGGCCGAATGGGTCTTTTGAGCCAGTTAATAGCAATGTTTCGCTCCCAATGATGTGAACGCATGCTACATTGGATTCAAGTGCTTTTCGATTGGCATCTGTTGGGTGGATTCTACGATTAAGATAAGTCGTAGTAATGGGCTGGGTCCTACAAGAAAAGACATAGCTCATATTAAAAACGCCGCAATGAGATAGTTATCAAGTCAACGGGATTTGAGGCATATTTAAAGGTCGTGCTCTTTCTCTCGGAACAGGAAACGTCTTGGTGGTAGGAGAAGCTCCTTTTCAGAATGCTGTCAGACTGTACTGTGAGCTACTGTCGGCATCTATCTACACTCATGAAAGTACCATGGTCGACATTTTGGCGGCTTAAGATTGTATATCTCAACTTGCTTTGAAAACTCCGTGCATTGACGATGTCATCCACGTGCTTCCAGATAGTCTATTCCTACGTGTCATTGGTGCTGATACCACTTTGGCCAACGATTGTCTCTGGTGTAAAGGCCACTGTCCAATGGTTGCCTTAACTCTGGGATCCACAACATAGTACAATATGATACAATCAAGGAAAACTTCAAGGTCTCATACTACCAGGCAGGCACTTCAATCATGTAACAGACAACTCTACGACGATCTCACACATAAAGTCTCTCAAGGCCAATTAGTACTCAAATGATATTTTTCACAGGCCTGCATGTCAAGTGAACCCAACAAAGTAGAATCTTCCTATACGCTATCTGTTTCAAAATCTCAGGCAAATGATTGAATCTGTCCTGAGAGCTTCATTGTGCTAACCCAAAAATGGAAAGTTGCCGTCAACTTCTGTGACACAAAGTTTAATGTTTTTCAGTGATGTCTCAGCTCATGTGACAGCGGCAAGGAAACAGACACTGGGTAGGGAGTGAGGGCCATTTTAACAGAGAAGCGCATCTGAATACTCAATTGCCCCGGACAATATAAAAGATCTCAACCTTCATCAATGTCGTCGTTCCCCAGGTCTCTGTCCAACCGCTTTGTATATCGGCAAGCTTGTCCGCAAATAATCAATGAATAAACATGACCAACCAATCATTTACTTTCACAGCCACCCACAGCAGAACATCAAGTTGGCAATATGAGCAAAATTAAGGTGTCACTGAGATAACAAGCCATCGCACGAATCTGGCTTACAACATACCGGCGATAGCCCTGTACCCTAACCCTATTGTGTGGATCTACGAACATCTTTTGAGATTAGCGCCATTCTATTCAATGAATTGGCAAGATGGCCGAGTTGGTTATGGCGTCAGGTTAAGGTCGTTCCTTAACGCAAGTTTCCTGATGGAGAAATCCGCCTGGGTTCGAGTCCCAGTCTTGTCATCATATCTTTTTGTTGGTGTGCAAAACTCGATGTAGAGGCAAGATGATGAGTTTTTAATGCAACTTCTTTTACTACTGGGAGGTATTGTCTTTTTGGCTGTTTTACTTGGTAATCCACTAGACATCGCAAATTATCAATACAAAGAGCTCTCCCAGCGAGACGCCACCATATAAATGTAGTCCTTTGAGTCAATTTAGTTAAGAGACGAAAGGTAAGTGTAGTAGCCAAGCCGACCCTCCCAATCCCAGATATATAGTCTAGTGACAGTCACTATCATGCACTTGATCATCCAAGAACAATAAACCGCCCCACGAACATCAGATCTAGATATCCTCCATGTCGAAAGAAGTCAACCTTCCCAGAGGATTCTGGTTTCCGGCAGAAATGAGATACAATGACAACCCGCAACACTATTGTCATTTCCCAAGTTCCAATGTCGATTGTGACGTAACCTCTGGTCTAACAAACGGGACCAGTTGATCCGACCGGCCTTCTTGCCGCACATTCTGATAGGCTCTTAATAGCTTTTATGGGAACAACTTTCAATAATCACTTGCGTAATTGGTGTAGTGGTAACATTAATCGTTGCCATCTGGTAATGATTCGATTAGCCCTGGGTTCGATTCCCAGATTACGCAGTTACTTGACCGTTTGTGTCCTTTGTTCTTTTTTTATGCTCTTGCCTGGAAATCTTGTGTTACATAGTCTTGGTTGGGATACCCTTTCGGGAGTCGGGCCCGGAAACTTTAGGTTTACTTGCATGGTAAAAAGATCACGGCCACGGACAAGATTCTACTCACGAGCAAGATCTGTGAATGCACCAATGGTGGAAAATCAATCAAAAAGTAACTGCGTAATCTGGGAATCGAACCCAGGGCTAATCGAATCATTACCAGATGGCAACGATTAATGTTACCACTACACCAATTACGCTAGTGAGTGTTTGTTGAAGACATCGATCACTATCACGGTTCATATANGTGAATGCACCAATGGTGGAAAATCAATCAAAAAGTAACTGCGTAATCTGGGAATCGAACCCAGGGCTAATCGAATCATTACCAGATGGCAACGATTAATGTTACCACTACACCAATTACGCTAGTGAGTGTTTGTTGAAGACATCGATCACTATCACGGTTCATATAAGTCACATTTTTTTTTTCAAAAAGGTTTAGTGGTATAATCATCGATTTACTATCAAGTCTAAATCCCGTACTGTGTTCCTTGTTATTCGCGCACTTTTATGAAGTGCTTATTTGAGCCAAGCGGTGACAGCGTTGGTGAACTGGTCAGGGTCTTGCATGGGAGCGAAATGTGAGACGTTGGTAAGAATCTGTACAGAACTCTTAGAGATGGCCTTGTGCAAGATCTCAGGAACATCCAGGTTAACAGCCTCCTCGTACTGACCACCAGCAATCATGAGCTTAGAGCCGTCAATCTTGGCCAGATCGGCAGCAGTGAACTGGGGGAGAGTCCCCTCCATAGTGGCAACCTTGCTGCCAAAAGAAGAGAAGTCGGCAGTGGGCTGAAGGGTGGCGTATTCCTTGCTGCAGCGAGTAACGAAGCCGGCGTAGATGGTGGTGTCGCCAAAGGTGGCGTTGGTCTGCTCTGGAAGAGCACTGGCACCGTAGACGAAAGCCTTCTGGATAGGAGCGGCAGTAGTAGAGTTGATCATGGCCTGGAGAGTGGTAATACCACCATCGGACCAGCCAACAACGTGGTACTTGGATACCTTCATGGTGTTCAGAAGAACGTAGATGTCATCGGCCATCTGGGCGTAGGTGAAAGTGTCGGCAGTGTTGAAGGTCGAACGGCCGTGACCACGGCGATCGAGAGCAATGACGTACTTGCCGGCAGCAACCAGACGGCTAATGACATCACCGAAGTAAGCCGAGTAACCGAGACCACCGTGATCCATGACGATGGGGGTACCGCCAGCGGCCTTGTTGTACTCCTGCACCCACATCTTAATGCCGTTGACATCAACAGTGGTAGTGGAGATGGGGGTAGGCAGAGCCGGAGTGGCGGGGAGAGTGTACCAGACGGGAATATCAGTAGCACGGGCGGCCAGCTCGGCGGCGGGCGCGGGAATGGAAGCGGCGGAGACGGCGGCGACCAGCGACAGGAGAACAGTGGTGGGAAGCATCTTGGATGGTTTGGTGGAGTTTGAAGTTGTTAAAAAAGGGTTTGAAGAAGTGAAAGTTGACAAAGATTGGGGTTTGAAAAGGGTTGATTTGAAGTGAATGATATGCAAAAAATGAAATGAAAGGATTGGAAGGCTCGATGAATGATGAGACCGGTGAGGACGCTGAATGCGATGGAGAGAAAAGGAATAAAGTATGTTGTTGAAAGCCGTCGATGAGCCCGTTTATATAGACTTTCCTGAGGGCCGGGTTCTCGGACGGATATCGAGCTCATACACCCTGTCGAGCCACCGGCAGATTTCTTGTGGTCATGAAACCCATATTCGGGGTGCCTAGGATCTGAAGAGCCCGGACCTTCTTTTCTCGGGTTGTGGATGGGACAATGGCCAAGCATTCTACGGCCGTGTTTATGCATTGATCATCCGGCATTCCAATTCCCACCAAGTTGGCACGCTGATGCCTTGATAACTGGCCAGTCCACGGCAAAGAAACAAATGATGACGTCGTAATGGTGGGTAGTAGGATTGACGTTCCTAAATCTGTCAAATGATTTCACGTGCGCAAGTCTATTAGTTGGTTGCGATTATAGACGAAAGTTCTCTGGTATCAATTTGTATGTATCCACGTATGATATGTATCGCAATGTTGTCTCCGATGTTTTCTCTGTAAGATCTGGTTCGACCAACTTAATCTCCTTACCCCCGCATATCTAAGCCATGTCTGTGTTCCTTGGTATTGGTTAGACAAGCAATTCTCGCGCTTTTATCCAATTATGTACGGATTCCTCAGTCCCAGCGAATCCAGCCATCCGGATGCGATTAATACGGCCAAATCGAGCCCCTGGCCCCTAGTCCGGCACATGGTAATTCTTCAAGGTTCCAAGTAACGATTGCTAACAAATGCTCTATAATTATCCTACCATTAGCTGGCCACTTACATTTCGCGTGAGTCGTTTAAGTCTAGCACAATTAAGGCGTTTGAGATACGCCTGATACTGGATGCTTTGGCCAACCAGTCCAGGAGTTGGACCTTACAAGAAACGAGTAGACAAAGAGAGCAAGTTACGAGAATGCCCAGAGTTATGCTGAGACCGGTCTGGTGGATAAGCGGGACACTCGGTTCGGTTTCGAGTTTAGGGACGCCATGGAAACGACTTGTACCGGATACAGCAGGTCAGGCAATCCAGGAAGCAGAAGGTGGTCACTTTGGTGGTCACTTTGGTGGGCTTGTGGATAATGAAACTGGCCCTTTTTCAGCGTTTCTTGGTCCAAGCGGTGCTAGTTTGGAAGCTCATAAGTTCCTGGTTGTTTGTATTCAAATTTCAAGTGAAGTCGTCACCTGTCCCAGTGGGATACTGGAATATGTAGGTTAGACAAGCATACATACATGCACACAATACAGCATAACAACAACCTGAAAATGTGGACACAGTACCATGGTCAAAGTATCAATTGTGGCAAACTTGTCACTAGTAGAAAGCAAACAAGCCTGTGTGGTACATGTATATTGTTATGCTAGATGCTATTCCAGAATCTTGGCAAGTTTCACGGACCGCTCGGAAACAAGGACAAGGGGTAAAAAGAGACGAGATGGAGAGAAGAAAAAAAAGAATCACAATAATGGGTTAATCTGGATTTGAACAGACGACCTTTTGTTTCTGAGATTGAATGCTTAAAAGTGGATCCGTAGAATTCCTGACATTTGATAAGATCTAACGTAACCCTGTTGTGTACATGGTAAATAGGGTTTGTCGTGACTCGTATACCCTACCAATGAACAGCCCGGCTGTGTCAATCCGATGGATGGAATAAGTTAATCCACACACCAAATCAAATATATCAAATATATCAAAGTTCTCTGGAGTGTCTCTGGAGATGACCTGGAGGTGGAAATGAACAAACATTATTCGTATTTCAACACAGGATACCAAATGATTCAGAAAACGCCCGACTAAAAACAGTCTTTTTGACAGCCTTTTAGACAGCCTTTTACATATGTACTGCAGTACGGGTAACTGACTGGGCGTTAAGAGCATGCATGACGGGAGGCTGATTTGGCTAAGAATGCAAATATAGTTCACAACTGTTGGTTAGACAGGAGCCAAGCCACTTGACCATTTAATGTTGGATCTGTACATAGTAAAACTTCAACCTGTTGGTTATCTTATTGTATATCTCAAACCTGAATATCTAGTTGAGGTAAGAACTTTCACAGAGGCTGTAAAATCCGGCCTCATATGCTATTCCAAGAGCTATGTGGCTGAAGCCCCCAGTGGCAGTGATCTACCAGTAAGCAATTCAGTCTCACATTTCCATCATTTTCAAAGGCATTATACAAGACAAAAAAAGGAAACAAATCCCGCAAGCAAACCAGGCAACAGGTTTTCATCAAGTAGCCTAGTTTCTATCAAGATTTATAGTGTATAGTTGATGATTTTGGCTCCAGGCAGGCCGCAATTGATGAATCGCAAGCCTCAAAACTTGGTGAACTAAGGAATATTCTAGACGTGCCCAACATTCATGATTACCCGTTCACATAGGAGCTCAAAAGTCGCCAAAAAATGATGGGCGCTATCGTATAAAGTCGGACAGAAGTGCGGGACTTTGATAAGCTTGAATTACTATATACATATCCAGAAGCCGCCCAAAAATGACTTTATACCCCGCCGAGCACTCATTTCGCGAGAAGCTATTTTCTCTCTTCGCATTAAGCATTCTCCTTTTCGGATTTTGTCAGTTATTTCCCTAATTGCCCCGCTCTTGCGCGAGGTAACGTCAAGTTTGTGATTCTTAACAGCTGTGATTACAGTGGCCATCTCCCCCCATACCTGTAAGTTAGTCGCTAACAGTCATATGATGATAAACTCGTTTTGTCGGGTATTCTCCATGCATGCGCGCATCTATGTGCACCTGATGCAGTCATTGGTTCACACGTGTTATTCGCGCCTTTGTCCACATTTTCCCCCCCCACCAAGGCTGACCATGTCAGCGCTGGTTAACCGCTACCAATTGCTTTTTGGCCACCAGAAGTGTGCCCGATTCACAAGTTTGACATAGCGGAAGGTGGGATTTTTATAGCGACTTAGCCAATCCCGAAGCACAGACTTACTCGCACGTCTTTGTTTGACTTCCTACAGCAAGCACATGCGTAGACGTTCCACCAGCTAGTCAGGGCTAACTCATTCTTGTCAGTTTCCTACTCCTAATCAAGAAGAAAAAACGGCATCCTTTTTCTTTATTTGCTGTCCACTACATTATACATTCGCATATATCCTGGCGGTCGACGTGAAACGTATCCCGAATCTTCTTCAGCCACCAGTGCCGCATCGTGTCTTTGCCACAATATTCGGTTCTCAATTGCCTCTGCTTATAGGTCGGGGCCACGTCCGACCGTTATTTTCGCCAACGCTAATCGCATATTGTACGAAACGAACAGAAAAAAAACCGATCGCGACGTTTTGTTGCCTTCCATCTCGACTTTCCGATATTTCTTTCTTCTCCGTCCCGACCCCGCTATACTGGCGTGCAGATAGATCTGCAGCATTTAACATCCTCGTCCGCTCGTCCCACACCATCTTCCTAGTGACCAACCCGAAAGCTTCGATAGCGAACGGTCACCAAGCTTGACTTGCAGATAAACCTCGTATTCACTCCTTCCAAGAACGCCTATTACGACTTTTTGAGTTGACATTGCCCGTCATGTCGCATTATAACCAAGGAGGTGGTTACCAGCAAAACTGTAAGTTATCCTTATGCTGTTGAACATAAACTCAGGGAAAAGTCTGTTCTCTTGTCTCGTCATATACCCAGGAAAGTGATGGCTTCTACTAGCTTCATTTACATTTGCAGATTAGCTGTCGTGTTTTCTCGTTCCTGGATCTCTATCTAGGCGCAGGTACAATGCGTATGTCAAGTGGGTTTTCTAGTGGACGCCCCTCTGCATAGAATCGTCAGTCTACCTTCGAGGATCATGACTAGAGAGGGGTAGAGTTCGCCATACATCCAAGGTTGGACGATACCTCCCCGGCAGATGTACAACTAGTTGTATTACCACAAACATGGTGACCATAAATCCTCACTGTACTCGAGGAGGAAATAAGCCCCGTCAGAACCGCTGTGTCGGAGGCTTTTCGCTTATGTACTGCGCGCAACTGCGAATACCGCTTCAATATAGCCAACTAACCATCTCCATATATGTAGACCCCCAAAACAATGGCGGTGGTGCTAGCAACCCTTCGTTGGGGGCCACTTTTGTCCCAGGTGGATTTGATGACTTCTATATGCCTCCTGAAGTCGTTGCCCCTGCCCCTCAACGGTGAGTGCGTTAGTAGCTTCGCGCCCCCTCTTATTTTCTCTCGTACAAGCATGCGTAGCATTCGAGAAGCGCGACCTGGGGCTTACCCACCCAGTCGAAATATCCACTAACTTGCTAATCCTTACAGGGTCATGCCCGAAGTCCCCCAGAACATGCAGAGTGATCTGCAGCGAATGGAGCTCGAAGCCAGTTCTATATCAACACCCGCTTCCCCTCCGCTTTCTGGCATCGGCGGCCACCCGTACCAGTCTATGACGAGTCCCGCAGCGCCACAGCTCTCGCAACAAGCACCGCACAGACCGATCATGAATTCATCCGCCGACGACCTCCCGACCTTTTCGCCTTTCCCCAAGGTTAAGGGAGAGAACATCCCGCCCAACGACGACGAGCTCGAGGGTATTCTTTGGAGCCAGAAGGATGTTGTACTCAACTCCCAAGATATCAACCGCCAGATTGACTGGTCCAAGAGCGTCCTTACCTGGGTTGACACCTCAGCCGAAGCCGCCCAGAGAGAGCCCTTAGACCCTATTCGCCCCTCGACCCCACGAATCGAACACGAGCTGCGCAATGCCGCTGTCAACATCATCAACTACTTGGCGGACCAGGGCCACCCAGAGGGTCTCTTTATTCGTGCTAAATGGTACGAGTTTGGAAAGTTTGGAATGCGCTTGGACAAGCGGGAGGCTTTCAACGGGTACCGCGCTGCTGCTGAGCTTGGGTATTGCCGCGCTGAATACCGCATGGGTATGTTCTACGAGAACTCGTTAGATATGGCCAAGGCAGTGGAGCATTACCAGCGCGGTCTTTCGGGTGGAGATTCTGCCGCGGCTTACAGAATGGGTATGATGTCACTTTTGGGTCAGCATGGTCAGATCATGAACTTCCAACGCGGTATTGATTTGGTTCAGCAGTCGGCTGACACGGCTGATGAGGATGCGCCTCAGGGCGCCTATGTATTTGGTATGCTTATCGCCCGTGAGCTTCCTGATATCAACCTTCCCGAAAGTCTCTTACCCATGGACTTTGGTCGCGCCAAGTGGTACATTGAGAGATCATCTTTCCTCGGTTTCGCAAAAGCCCAGTTGAAGATGGGTCAGGCTTATGAGCTTTGCCAGATCGGATGCGATTTCAACCCCTCATTGTCACTCCACTACTACGCTCTTGCTGCTAAGCAAAACATGCCCGAGGCTTGCCTGGGTGTGTCCCGTTGGTTCCTGTTTGGTTATGATGGTTTCTTTGCCAAGAACGAAAAGTTGGCCTACAAGTTTGCCCTTGAGGCTGCACAGGCTAAGCTGTCTACTGGCCAGTTTGCTGTTGGTTACTACAGTGAGATTGGTATTCACGTGCCAAAAGACGTCAGAGAAGCGCGCAAGTGGTATGAACTCGCTGCTGAAAACGGTAACAAGGACGCCATTGGTCGTCTTGACTCTTTGAACCACCAGAAGACGCTTACTAAGCAAGACCACGAGACTGTTGCGCTGAGTCGTATTAAGTCGCAGCACGGTTCTATGCGTGGTAAGAGACCTGATCGCTTCAAGCAGGCCGGTGCTCCTATGCCCGCTGTCTCAGAAGATGG
Organism: Huntiella bhutanensis; assembly: GCA_002018275.1. Taxonomy (NCBI): domain Eukaryota; kingdom Fungi; phylum Ascomycota; class Sordariomycetes; order Microascales; family Ceratocystidaceae; genus Huntiella; species Huntiella bhutanensis. The sequence continues at coordinate 30,591 of MJMS01000070.1, forward strand.
GCCGCGTGTCATGTCTGGAACTCCTCGTCAAGATACCCTCGATATGCCCGATCCGTCTACTCTGTCACTGAACGACCGTCCCCCAGCTTTCAACATTAAGGTTGGCGGTCAAGGCCCAGGCGGTGCCCCGGCTCCTTACCCGGAGGATGATGTCTATAACACCCACCCCAGCCCCGGTTCAAGACAAAACAGCTATGGTGGACCCGTCGCAGACAAGCAGGCTAGTGCTTTTGGTATTAGACCAACTAACGGACCTGGTATGGGACCACCTCTCAACAACAACGGTCGGCCTATGCAGAATGGTCCTCAAATGGGACGTGGTGGTCCTCGCCCCGGTCCCGGCCCCGGACCCAACGGACAACCATTCCGCTCCAACACCGGTCCTGCCCCGATGAACGCCGGCTACGGCCAGCAGCATCCCGGCAGCCCTCAGCCTCAGGGCCAGTTTGGTCCGGGTCCTAATGGCCCTGGTCTAGGTCCCAGAGTACCTACTTCACCAAACATGACTGTCAACACCAACCAGAACTACCCCGCTGGTCCCGGGCCCCGGAGTCCCCACCCGCAAGACAACATGTACAACAACCAGAGACCCCCACAGAACGGCAACTTCGGGCCCCGTCTTAACGCTGGTCCTGGAGCCCCCGGCGGCCCCCGGCCAAATTCAGCGGCTCCCCAAGGCCAAGGTCGCGGTATGATGGGTCCCGCTGGTGGCGGCTTCGATCACCCTGGACGTGTCGGAAGTGCCCCACCCATGCAGCAGCAGCAGCAACAACGGCCAATGGGTAACCCCAACTCTCCTTTGAGCCCGGCACCAATGAACCAGGGTAGACGGCCATCACCCGGTCCTTCGCCGGCTCAACAGGCCGCGCCTCCACAGCAGCAGCAACAGGCGACGCCACCAAAGGCTGCGAAGCCGGCAGTGCCTCCTGTTAAGGGTCCTGCGACGTTTGAAGAGATGGGTATTCCTCAGGGCAAGAGTGATGGTGACTGTGTAAGTTTTTTTCTTTTTTTTGGAGTTTTGATGAAGTGTGTTTCTCTGTTACTAACAATTGGTGTAGGTCGTTATGTAAGGGCTTTTCATGGAAGTATCTGTGTATACTGATTCCGGGATGTTTCATTTTGGTCTTGATTTTGATTTCGAATGGAGCGAGCGTTGGTTATATGAAGGGGAGTAATGGATCTTGTGGTGCTGCATATATGGAAAAGGTGGAGGGTAGCGGAAATATATATAAATGTTTTACGTTCTATAATGATAGATTACTGTCAAAACGGATTCTTCGTGTAGGTGATATCAGCACAATGACGTCATTTACATGACGATGATGTAGGTACCCTAAGATTTGTAGTTAACCCCAATTTGGCTATGTTGGGAAGAATAGTCAGACGATGACGTTCTTCTCGGCCGATAAAAATGCTACGAGACAACAAGGGACAATGGAAGTAACGGTTTTACAAAGTGACGAGTAACTCCGGACCTACATAATCGTCAAAGGTGGGGTACATTGTGACCTATGACGGGGTAATCATTGGGTCCTTGTGTTTGACTTTATTCAAGAATTGTAGTGTCCTGACGGAGTGGCGTGACATAGACAAGGCTTATTTACCGATGACGAGAACCGGCAAATTGATTCGTCACAAATAATGATGTAATTATGTATGTCGGTTGATTCGATTGTGGAGACATGACGGGTGGTAGCGAAGTCCTGAGAAGACTAGGTGACCTGGGTCTGTACATATTGTCGACCACTTGCATGTGTGAACGGCTAAGGGCTGAATGGCTATACCGGATCTAGGGCGTGGGGTGAGGGCAGGATGGAATTGCCAGCGCATGAATACATGGCCGAGTGTAGGAAGTTGGTGGGGCAGAGAGGGGTAGAGGAGTATGTGAAGATTCGGAGATCCAGTTGTGGGAGATATCGAGATGGGTGGGTGGCGGCTTTTGTGGCGGTGTTGTGGCGGCGATGGTGGCGATCGGTGAGATTGTTGGGCTTATGGGTGATTGGGCAGCTATGAGGTTCTGTTATTGTCATGTGGAGAGAGCCTCAAAACAAGATGGGCTGGCTGGGATCACATTGTTGTGTGGATATATAGATAGAGACATGACCGAATAAGAGCCGTCTCTAATCAGCAGCGCATATGCAAGACATCTCAACAAAGGGACCATTGTCAGAGCAAAAGGTTAATCAGGGCAAGGCGGGGAAGGTCTTGGTATGTACATATGTATGTACATGTCTGGCTGAGCTGGCAAGTGTATGACGTCTACATATGGGGATGATTTACCTTGTTAGGCGTCAAGTAGGCAGTATCAACGTGGGGGAAAGGTAGCTTAGTAAACGGATGGATTAATTACGATCCCGTGATTTCTTGATGAGGGGAAATAGATGACGGAATCAGCCGGTATATATGACCGTGAAGTCTTTGAAGCTCTAGACCCGTCCGTGGTTAGTTTAGGCGCCTTTGCGGGAGAGTTGATGGTTGACCATGTGTGTACACATCTTGGATCTTCGTTAATGGTTGCCCTGCTTGGTGGGCGAGCTAAGGGATGAAGACGGCTTATATGGCCTCGGGATATCAATGTATCGGCCCGCAAGCGTGTGAGGTACAGTTTAGTTAGAAGGAGTGTTCCGATTTTGAAAGTGACGAGTCTTGTTGATATGCAAGATGATATCCAGAGAAATGGGTACACATTGTTTATCCATATTCAATCCATATCTGTATGTCTGTCCGTACAACATAACATCAGGTTAGAATATCCCTTTTAGGAAATGCCATCAAGAATCATATTTCTAACCCTATCAATTTAACCCTCTTCCAGGGACGATGGCCCCTGCTGTCATTGACACATTTTTTAGCCCCCAAGATACCAAATCGTCCGAACAATGACCAAGTTTGTATGAAGATGACAACATTTGAAAGTGACAAACAAACATTGAAAGGGTTATGAAAGCATTGGTTACTTTCTGTACTCCTGGTTTATTTAGTTTTCCAAGAATCCCGAGAAACCAGCCACACAGGAGCTCGTCTTTGAGTTCTTTTTTTTTTCTTCGTTGGGCGTGGATGCATATAACCCTGGTTCTGGATTGGGCCGTTGTGCATGAATGGCTTCCCTTGGTACGCAGCACATGGCCAATTTTTGCTGCGCTGGTTGCATCATATGTGTGTATGTGCATATGTACATTTATACATATGTACATACACAGGTTTTTCTAGTTGTCTGTCCCTTTACCCGCCATCGGATTTATGTATGAATCTATACTGACCTATGAGGTTGCATCATTCCGTGGACCTCCTGATTGTTTGCTTTATACGAGGAGTCTAGAGATTGTCTCTAACATCGTTAGCATGTCTGGCTTCTTGTTGGTTGGTAATTCAGATAGAGGGATCGAAACTTGGACGCTCATACTGCAGGGTTTGCTGTGGTTCATTGCATATAGAACAACATGTCTGTGTTTCTTTCCATCATGGCCGGCCGGTCGAGGAGAATGGATATAACTTCCAGAAACATGCCCGTGTTAGACAGGAGATTCACGTGTTTACATATAATATGCTGGTCTGTCTTGCGTGTTGCTGATGACGCTGCCAACTCACGTGTACGACCGTGCCGTTGGGCTGGGCTTGTGGGTTGGGCAAGCTTTGTACAACCCATGTCTGGGTTTCTCCGGAGACTCGTCCATCGGCTATGTTGATATCAATTTGATACTTTTCAATATCTGTAGTCACTATCCAGTTGTCCGACAATGCAGCCGGCCGCATGTCTTCTCCTTCAGGGCCTTCAATGAATCCATCCTCTTGCCTTGACTTTTGTCTTTCTCCCCACCATCACGCTAGATGCAACAGATGTGTGTGTGGTAGCCCGGCAAAAAGTAACATCGGCTAAGTCGAGACTAGCGGGAGTTACCCAAGATGGCGGATCGGCCGGCTGGCTCTGGGCCATCCGTCATGGGGAAACCGAGAAGCTAAACATGGATTCCGCATGATAAGACGGTCACTGGACCAGCCTGTCCTTGGGTTATCCGCCAGCAAATGTCAAGACTAGCCAACAGGGAACCAGAGAAGAGGGGGGGTTAAACGTCGTACTGGGAGTGGATCCAAACCTTCCATTGCGGTGTGTTAGGCCAGAGCCAGAATACTTCAAATTCACGACGCCTGTCCTGGCGGTCGGCTTCAGTGCCCGAGGGTTTTCCCAAAGCCTATGGATTTTCACGTATAACTCGATTCGGTCGCATCTCTCTCTCTTTGGTCGTGGTTGACCGTGGTTCATGCGCTAGGTCTGGTCAAATTAAGGCGGCTGGCGTCTCAACCGGCGGTGAAGAGATGCATGCAGCAGGGCCGCCGACCCCTCTTTGATTTGGCTCCTCCTCATGCTTTCAACGCCATTTTTGGCCCGTGGTGGCGAGCACTTAAACCTGTTGAACTCAGGCTGATGGCCGTTTTCTGATGGCTCTATCCGAGACTGGAAAACAAAGGTGCATGGCCTGCACTAATACGGATCGCCAGGCTACGTTTGGCATGAACACCCTCTTGCCATTTTGATATGTACATACATACATATGGCCTTGCTTTTTCGTTTGGCCCGACAAAATCCCTTCGTCTGTCGTCATAAAGTATTGTGCATATTGGCTGACAACCTTTTAGATATTGTTGTTTTGGCTGTTCATGTCTTAGTTCAAATGAAGCCTGTATGGTGGGTTAACGAGGACAAGTTGCCTATACAAGTTTAGCTTGTCTTCAGCCTCACCTTTTTCAATGTTGCTGTTGTACCATACCATTGTGTTGTATAAAAGTGATCCTAGCTAGATATCTATGTACAAGCATACAAACATACAAACATAGCTACAAAGTTACATACAACTGTCGTTGTTTGATGCATCTACCCCCCTACCCTAGTCAACTCTTACACATGTAGTCTCCCCGAGAACACCAACAAAATGTTCATGAGATTTCGTCCCCTTATGGTTATGCATGTATCTTCTGCTTCTGTTCCTCTGGCCCTGATCCTCATGTCCATTATACCAGATACTACACCAAAAAAGTCTTCCGTCATAGCTGTCATCGATACTGGCCAAGACTTCATTCAGAACGTACACCATGAACCTGATCCCTGGCCCCCCCGCATGTTACTCCACGATGTTCCCAAGGCCAGCTGGCAATGTTATCCTGGTACCGCATCAGACTGTACATACGCTGTCGGTCCCTGGTGCCATGTCATCTCTTACATGTCTACATTCTCCTTGCGCCCAACTCAAACAATGTTGCTCTCTGGCTGGTTACCGAACCATTAAATTTTGCCTCCCCTTATCCCGTCATGTCTGGGCCGGTCCCTCAATGTCAAGACAATGGATGCCACACGGCCAGCAATACAAAGGATGCACAGAAAGACCGGGCCTCGTGTATGGCCTTGTGGGTTTCCTTGAACTCGTCAGGTTGCCTGAAAATAGGCACGCAGCAGCAGTGTTGATCCTACACATGTATGAATATGTAAGTATATGGCCTAGAGCCCAACGTAAGAAACAACCCAATCCCTCAAAATAATAAAAAATTAGATTTATACGAACCAATGATTGATTTCGTGTTTTTTTCTCTCTATATATATATGTATAAGACCAGTATGGCGTTTAAAAAGCCGCTCGTTAACGTTCCTTGATACTTATTTTGAATGCTCTTTTCCGTCATTTCCTTTCTCGGCCCCAACCCTCCTTCCTGTCTCAAAACAATCGATCATCGTAACAACCTCAACCCTCTGTTTCCTATTGTGTCCACACAAGTTCTAGCCTTACCTTACAGTCTTTCGTCTAGTCCACAACAGCCTCATTCCAATTCTTTCTTCATCACAACAACACTGATCATCAACCAACCTCAACCTCGTTTTTTGGTTTATTGAACCCTATACTTTCTTTCTTTTCCTTGATCCCGTTAAACCTGGGTTACCGCTATTGAACTGCTTACACCCGGCACGGAGTTCCCTAGGCTATTTAATCGCTCGCTCCGTTAGCCTGTAGCATTCAATTGACCATCCGTTCAAGGTGAATCATCACCAAATTTGTTTTCGTTGGCTTCGTCAACACTATCGCTCGTCGTATTTGCAAAATTGTCAATTCATCGTTCTATTTGAGATAGAACTAACCGTTGACCATTTTTACCCTATACCACCCTATAAACACCGCTCTGCCTGATTTCTGTGCAGTGCAATCGGAAAATACAAATCCATCGTCTTATGACGTAGGCAGGCCGTTCTTTCAATTATCAACCTCGTCTGCCAATCCTTTGTTACCACTTGACGAAACTTGAATAATTGAATCTTTCAGTCTTTTTCAATTAGGTATCGCTTGTTTACCTTTTTCTCTCTTTTGCAAATTGCCGGTACATTGCCCATTGGCCCAAGTTGTTTATCTCTACATTCCTTTGGTCTTGTTGAAACAACCTTCGCATACAATCGACCATACATTTGACGATCCCCTTCACCACCAGTTTATATCATCTGGTACTGTCGGGTGTCTGCTGTTTCTTTGCAGGTAAGTTCAACCCTTGTGTCTCCCCTCCTCAGTCTACCATCATCACACGCTTGTGAACAGATCATTGGGCTGGCTCGCTTCGCTACAAGGTTGGAAGCCATATGTTGCACTGTTCTTCTATATCCCTGCGTCACTTTGCCACTTGCGGCCCTATCAAGGATTTTCGTCTTTGGGCACAAAAGACTCGGCACTCAACTGCTAAACACAAGGCGAGCGAGCCTGCCTACATGATATTTGCCACCATGGCTCGAGTCTTCTCAACATCAAGGAATCCTAACTAACCAGTTTCAAACTCCCACAGACTCTTTATACATAGACGCTAGCTGTACCGTCAAACCTGCAGCCCATGTCTGACAAGTCCACACTATCTCACCTCCTATAACGTTATTGCGCCCTCTTTTTGGCGGTAGTCCTTAACCCCACATCCACCTATCAGTCCCTTGTTTCTCCAGGCGCCGTTCTACGCTGCACGCCTTGGTACACACAATCCACACTTGTTCACTTCATATATTTCCCATTGACCGCACATTTTTTATCCCAATGGTTGATCGGAAAGAGCATTTGGAGCCATATTATGACATTGCTCAAATGACACCTCCTGTCTCCCCAATTCCCCCGACAAATCCACCTCAAGTTGTTGATTTCTCTGTGGCCTTATCGCTGATTAATAGCAATATATCCCAGCGGAATGGCCTATCAGAGGCACCATTCACACCGTTCCGGGTTGGCTCCCCTCCAAAGCCCAATTCCCGATTGGTGTCTGGTCCAATCGGTACTCAACCTCCTGCTTCTAGACCCTCATCTGTCACGAGTCCCAGCCGTTCGCACACTACCGAAGATTCGGGAGTGATCTTTGAAGGCCGTAGTGCACGAATTCATAGTCAACGAACTACGCCTGTTCAATCTCGAACTGCCAATTTGTTCTCGCCTTCAGACGAATTGCACCATACGTCTTACAAGAATACCCCTAGCCATGGCGCGGCGCAACGCATCCTCAGCAAGTCGACGTATACTACCCCGCAATCAACCACTGTGATCCCCGCTAAGAGCTCATCCGGTCAACCGCCTAGCACCCCAGCTCCGACCCCTCCACCCTTCTATTCCGCACATTACAGCAATGGTCGAGAGCCCAATCAGAGCCCTGTCGCCGCTCAATATGGGTCCCAGATTCAGACGCCCACCTATTCCAGTCAAGTTCAGTCTACCGCCGAGGGTACAACTTCCCCGAAGCATTTTTTGTCACTTTACGACTCGGTGAAGTTGGCCGTTGAAGGTCCCAAGGCGGCGAGCCCAGTGGAGTCTTCTCAGACAGGAGGCATCAGAATTTTAAAGTCGCCGGTTTCTCGTAATTCAAACAGTCCACCGCATCGGACAAACAGTTCACAACCCCAGAGAACCTCAAACTCTTCATCTCCATCAAGTCAGTATTCGGTCGGGTCATCGGACTTTGATGCCTCCACGGAGCCTCACAAGTCCTTCAGTGGATCACATCCGAAGGACCCCGTGGCTAGGGAGGCATACAAGACTCTGCATGAGGAGGACAAACGGATCGGTCGCAAGAAGCCCGTTGCTACCCAGCCCCTTCATGTGTTCGTGGACATGTCCAACGTTATTATCGGATACTACGATGCATGCAAGAAGGCAGCAGGTACACCACACAACGCCCACCTGGATACCCTCCCCAAGTTTGGCTTCAAGGCCTTCCATGTCGCCATCACCCGCGAACGTGAAACTAAGAAGTTGGTCGCTGCTGGATCGTATAGCAATAACAGCAAGCCTGACTACTTGAAAGATGCTCGCGCCAACAACTACCAAGTCGATGTCCTTGGTCGTGTTCAAACTCCAGGAAACGAAAATGTCAGCAATTCCACCCGGGCACGCGAGCAATGTGTCGACGAGCTCTTGCATCTGAAAATGGCGCAGAGCGTGCTCGATAACCCCCCCGGTGTTATGGTCTTGGCCACCGGTGATGCCGGACCAGCTCAATTTTCCGACGGGTTCTTAAAGGCTGTGGAACGGGCGCTGAACCGTGGGTGGCACGTTGAGCTGGTGTCTTGGTCAGACACTATGTCGAGGTCGTGGACCGACTCTAGCTGGAGATCTCGCTGGGGCTCAAGATTCCGGGTCGTCTATTTGGACCCGTTCTTTTATTACATGCTTGATCCCGCTTTTAGCAAGAAACACAATTTGCAGCTCCCAACTCGCTGCGAGGGCCAGTTGTGAAGGAATTGATATGATGTCACGATATTAACTAGGCTGGAATGCTCAGTGTATCACAATATCAAGTTTTTATCCTTGTATGGCATGAATCATGTTATATTCAGGCTGTAATTAGTCTGTCGTGCAGTTTTTTTTTTTTGTTTTTATATGCCTGTGGTGTATCGTCACCAAGATCTGGTTGAGAGCATGTCATGTTTTGTTTTGAAAGCATGACATGACATTGTTCTGTTTACTAGTTATGACGTCTTTCGTGCGGTTATTTCTATTCCAATGTCCCTAATCACCAATATCCTACCTCTGGTTGGTCCTCTTTGTTTTGGAACCTACATACATACATACTTCCTACTCCGTCTCCAATGTCACTATCTGGAATGATGACATTCGACGCGCTATTAATGACGATTTTCTTTCACCGCCGGTGGACATGTATGCTCTCCGCATGCCTCATCCGCCCGGATACCGTTTCGACGGCTGTACTTTACTTTCACCAAGTGTACTCTTTCTCAGACGTGCATACATACCAACATCACTATACACATACATATATACATACATATATACATAATAACACCACCAATACATCATGGTCAACGTTGACACCCATTTTTTGTTTCCTATTTTGAAAGTTGAAGATATCGCCTGAATCAATGTTCCAGTGACAAAGGACAAGTGAAAACTAACTATTAGGTTTCCGTGGAATGACGCTAGGATGCTGGTAGTGAATGGAAACACAACGCCGGACTACATCGGAGCTTGTAATGTCCGTCCGGGGGAACCGAGAAACACGTGAGATAACGGCAAGTTCTAGCAGCTGTCACTAGGGTGTCTCACATGATGTCAGCTGCCGTTACCGTGGGAATTGCGGTTGGCACGCTGCGCACGCACTGTTAGTTTGAATCGTAACCCTATGTTCATAATCAACCCTACTATTGACCAGTTCATATTGATGGTGTAGCCCGGGAACCTTACGCATCAAGGTGGTTCATCGCATATTACTTCAAGCAAACATAGATACATCAACCACGCAGTCATCGAAAATAGGGAAAAAACTTCATATTCAAGCACTAGGCCTAGAAAGAACCTAATGCGAACCAACCGTAGAGAAGCAAACCAAAACGAATAGGAAAAAAGACCCGAAAACAACAACGTTAGACTCCATGAACAAGGGAAAAGAACAAAGACACAGCCCCAATTAATAGGTTCAGCGGAAAAATAGTGCCAAAAGCCAAGAAACTAAAAGGCCAAAAACAGAAAAAGAAAGTCTAAAAAAACAGTCAAGACATTAATTACACGCGTGGATAGCGTGTCGTCTGAAGAGATATCATGAAGAGATCATGTACGATCATCAGGCCCATGAGAATGTGATATAGGGTGAGTGCAGATGAAATGACAGATAAATGTCAACATGCGAAAGCATGAGCAATATCAGGGTAAATAAAACAAGAAAACAAAAGACATTAAATGCTTAGGAAGTGCGAATGTCGATGGCCAACTCGCTTACGTCAAAAGTGACCCATTCACTGGAGTAGTAGGCTTCGGAACCAATGGCCATGTAACCAATGTAGTCGGCCGAATCGGGGTAAGAAGTACCAGTCAGGGAGAGAGTCTTAGTGACCAGAGGCATAAGATCACCATGGAAAGAGGTAACGGCAGAAGCGGGCAACCAGGTCAAGACGTTTTGGCTAAGCGAGTTGGTACCGACGTAAAGTGAGAAGGTGTTTCCGTCAATGGTTTCAGTAGCAACGGCACCGGCGGACTCACCAATGGCCTGAGTAGCGGCACCGATGGCAGCAAACCAGACCATCACCTCGTAGGAGGCACCAGATGAGTTGGAAGACTTGGTCTTGTCGGAATCAATGAACATATCCATGGCAACGTTGGCGTTAAGACCGGCAGAGGCGAGAGTGGTAACATCAGTGGAAGAAGCCGAGGTGTTGCCACTTCCGTAAGACCACTCAAAGTCAAGAGTGAGGTTGGTGAGAGCAGACAGCTGATCGGGGAGAACGGAATCAATCTTGGCGTTGGAGTAGGCGTGGACGGGCTGATCAGAAGAACCTTGAGAGTACTTCCAGGTGATAGACCAAGCGGGAGCAGTAGTGTTTGTCTCGTAGGTTCCGTTGTTGTAGGTAGTAACCTATTGTCGACCATGTTAGTATGTAAAGCGGATATTAGACAGACAAGATTATGGAGATGCATTCGTGGTGGTGGTGGATCAAACGTGGTACAAGCCGCCACCCGGTTGGATTGCAGGTCGCAAGCGGGGTACTGCAGTTCACAAACAAGTAGGCGTTGTTTGAATCACGGGTTCGATGCATCGAGTTTTCTCACGAGAGCGACAAGGTTCCACGAGAAGGGATATAGAGGAAACTTACATTCATGCAGAGACCACCGGTAGTTGAAGAGTCAACACCCCACTGGTTGGGGTTGACTGTAGATCAGAACAGTTCAAGTTAGTGATATGGTTAATAGTGACGAGGAGAGCGAAAAGTAGAAGCTTACGGGTATATTGCTGGCCATCAGTATCGGGAGTGATACCAATAGAGTCTTGACAGTAGGTAGTAGTAACGATCTTGTTATCAGACCAAAGGTTTCCAGAGCCTCCATTCGCAATATCGTGAGCTGACATGCCAAACAAGATAGCCAGGGTAACACCAATAGGCAGGCCCACCAGGGCGCCATTAAGAAGCCACCTCACACTGAACATTTTGACGGATGTGAAGATAAGAAGAAAGCCGGGGAGTAGGCGATGACGGAGTTAAAGAATGACTCTAGAAGAGTTGAATAATGCGCCAAAGTCGATAGATTAGGCGATTGAGCGAATGGACGACGGACAGGACAACGGGTCAATTAGAGCTTCCAAGTGTTCAGATGCGAGCGATTTTGGAGGTACAGATTAGAAGCAGAAGACGACTAAACAGCGTGCGATTAAATGGAAAGCACACAAAAAAAGAACAGATGACGAAGAAACAACCAAAAACGAGGATGGTGGCGAGCAACTGTTATTGTAACGAATTGAGTCGGGGTCAAAGTGCGGTTAACGAAGGAGTCAAAAAGATCAAAGCGAGCGACTGGACAGGCAGGAAGTAATAAGAAAGAAAAAAAAGCAAGCAACGACGGTATAGAGAGTTGGACACAAAAAAGAAACAAGCTTCGAGAAACTAGCAAGAGCTTGGGAAAGAAAACAAAAATCGGCGTAGGTGCTTGTTATTTGAACGAGATGGGGACGACAGTTACTTAGAGATTTTAATGGGTCGGTTGATGGCGAGGGTAACTAAAAGGAATGGAGGGAAGCAAGAAAGAGAGAAACGGGCAAGAGCAAGACAGGGAATAAGATAATAAAAAAATAGTCAATTGGGAATCTATAAATTGGGGGGATTTAAAAAAAATTGGAACGCACGCACACACGACTTTGCGCACTGAGAGGGAAGGAGGTTACTAGAAGTGGCACAAGATACAAGGCAGTGAAGTCAAGGAAAAGAACATAGGCAAATAGATGTGAGTTTGTTGCGGTGTAGCGGTATCTACATACATGAGTACATATATAAAGGAGGTCTAGTTCTACGGTAGGTAGTGCAAGAATGAATGAGCTTTGAAGAGAAGCAGCCAATATGTGGTGTGAATCTATGTATGTATGCCCATGTGTGTTACCGGGCCACGACCTGCACGACGATCATCAACTTATAGGCTCTAGAGGGAGCCATTCCACCAACAATGTCTGTCCCTATGGGCGCGACAAGAAACGGTCAGGAACAAGATGATAACTCCATGCGCGGTTGACCGTCCTGAACATGTCCACAAAGGGTATCAAGAAGCAACCAAGAAAGGAAAGCGCGCAATTCAGGCACAGCAACGATTTTAAAAAAAAAAAAAAAAAAAAAAAAAAAAAAAAAAAAAAA
>MJMS01000070.1:43302-153386 GCA_002018275.1 Huntiella bhutanensis
AAAAAAAAAAAAAAAAAAAAAAAAGAAAGAAAAAAAACTCTGATATCAAGAGGTCTTGTAAAGTAGGATTTCCCAAAACAGTACAAATGTGAAAAGAAAAAAAAAAAGAGTTTTAAAAAAGTAGTCTAAAGTTGGTTGGTTATTCCGTGGGTTCCTTTTTAGAGAGAAAACTACGGTCTCTGGGCTGGGCTGGGGCCACATGATGCTCTCTATACGAAGAAAAGAGCACAGGCTATCCACAATGCTCACCACCGACGAAGCAAGCGGCAAGCGAGGAATTGGCGGTCCATGCTACATACATACATACGTGAGTGATGTGCTTCTACGTAGAAGAAGATCCTGTAGTCTTTGCATGGACGGATTGTATGTCTGCACATACAACAAGATATCAAGGCGAGATGCTCAAAAATCTAGGATCTTGATGAGGGACATTCCGAAAGTCAAGTAACGGACGGGTTCAAAGCTGGTGGCTTTCCTACTAGCGTTCCACGGGGTTCCTTTTCAATGCGGGCTTGGATGGGTTGTTGAATCGGATGCTGCCGGGCTTTGTGCACTGGGCTTGCTTCCGGTGGTTGTTGTTTTATGCAGGTAATGAGTCGTCTGTTCCGGGACTGTTCCAAATACTGCATGTTCCCATGATCATTAGACACATGAAGGTGGTTGTTGTTCGTTTATATATTGACAAAGTATATCCGTACTTTATGTCCCAAAGGTCGCGCCACGAATGTCTGTACATAGACTTTTTTCGCTCACACTATGAACTGTAGGAATAAGCTCTCCACTTGCACTTGGGTTTTTGCTTGTTCCTGGTGAAAGGGAGCATGTTTACTAATGTTCCTGACGTGCTCGGCCATCTGTACCTACATAAACAGGCAGATCAAGCGTAATCCTCTAGGACCCTTTCTCATATATCATGATCCCAATAGGTTGATATTAGCCATGCATTACATGCAAGAAGCATCATCCCCACAATCTCATGCAACGAGATATATTCTATGCCGGGGTCATACTCGGTACAAAAAAGCCACCGGCGAAAGAATCAACAATCTTGACATTCGGTCTCACATTCAACCATAGGATTTTTCTTTTCATCAAGTCTTGAGACATCAATCCGTCATAGTAGATAGTGTGGCTGGTTCCCAAAACCGATGAAATTCCTCCGTCTGTGCCGCCTCCGTTGAAAATGTCCGGTCAAAGGTATTTTTTCCCTTTTTTGAACATGGGGATAACAACAACCAACGACTTGTTTAAAAGACCTGTACATACACACATCGTAGGCAAAATCACAAACAGACATTCAGCCAATCCAATAGTTTACATTATATCTCCCTCAAACGGTACCTGACTTGTAACAACGAAAAGAAGAAAAAAAACCCTCTTTAGCATGGTTAAATCAACAAGCCTCAGCCACTCCCTCGCCTCGCCGACCACAGGTGACTCCGGCAATTCCTCTTGAGAAATGTACTGCCCCGTTTTTTTTTTTTTTTTTTTTTTTTTTTTTTACAGGGCAGTGATTTACAGGTGGTCTTGTCAATGTCTTGTGTCAAAAGTCTAACTACGCTTCTACATGATGATACAGATTGGCGTTACTCTTTGTGCCACGGCGGGCTTTTTTTTTTCTAAAGTCTTAACTTGATGACGATGGACAACTTGGCTGGTAAGTTTACTGTGGATGGTATGTACGTATGTTTGTCTCCGGACTTAATCGTGCATTAACATTCGCTTCACGATTAGTGCCGAGTCTCAGCGTGCGAAAAATGTAGTTGGACCCTCTATAAACCCCGTCATTGGCCAGCCTGGTATCCAGGTCCACTATGGTCTATTTTTACAGCTCCTGGGGCAAAAAGGGAATCCTACAACAAAGTCACCATAAGGAAGTGATTTATAGGATGTCTGAATTTTGATTGGCTTTGGAAAGTATTCTGTCGTGCAAACAAGAGTAGAATGGTTTTTTTCTTTTTTTGCCTTTGATTCTAGCCTATTATGGGGATAACTTTCCCTGACAGGTTTCTTTTGGTCCAGATTAAGATATAACCCTGTTTCTTGTTTGTGGAGGCTTGGCTACTTTTCCTCATGTGTTCCTTCTGTCATTGACTTAACTGACTCCACTATTTAGAAAAGTTACCCCTGGACCAGTGTTATAGTTTGGATCAGTTATATAGGCTAACAGTAACTAAGAGAAAACAGAAGGAATACGAATCTTTGGAACAGTGTGGAATAGTTTGTGTTGGTGATGGACATCTGTAGCTTGGGAAATGACATAGAGGAACAATTATGGAGCATCTCAAGAGTCGTGGTTTAGTAGACTTGTTAGAGCCCCAAGTATTGTTAGACGGGAAGTCTCTAACTCATCTCATGTCAGAATATAGACTACTCCACAGCATTCAATAAGTCTGCCCTATAGGAGTATCTCCAAGCCTACATGTGGGTCTCAAGGGATACCTAGATACTTAGCACCTAATCTGCCAAATGTCACAAACAACACGATGGATGTTCCCCATGGCGGCCTTTCGCTCTCTGTCTGTGTATAGCCATGACTGCATGTATACTAGATCACCCCGCTTGCGCGAATTTCCAAAAGGAACTGTTATCAGACGATGTTGGGTTCGGAGCAATTAGCTTAAGGTTGTGGCTTTACAGGGGTTTATAGTCGCTTATACTGAACTTCCTCATGGATTAGCGGCTTGCATGTCATGGGGATGCTGTAAGCAGACTAAAGCGGGTTTGCCGTGGATTCCTCACGATTGTACATGACTTCTCGTCGGTGACAAGCGAAGAATCCGTACTCGTATGGTCGGACTGTTGACTCCGACAATGGTAGGTCCTAACCATACATACATGCATATGCATATACATACATATGGACCCATTCGGAGATGAACATGAACACTCCCCACGACACCCGGAACACATGTCATTGAATCAACAACCCACCAACTGTACACATCCAACATCCCCAAGAAAGATTCCCCTAACTTGAGGCTTTTAATCCAAGACAAACGAGCCAACAAATGAGTTTCTTTGGGTCAATCGGGTACCTGTACATACTCACTATCAACCTATTTCGATGTCACTTTCTTCCCAGGGAACCAAAAATCAACAGTTACATTTCTCCTTCTTGGCAACCGGCCGCCCTTCAAGGTTTACCCTGATTTTGACCAAAATAAGGTATATACCCAAAATGGTATCATGTTGACAATGCAGGCGCAAAAGCGGTCCTCGGCCGGGTTTGATTCTTTTAGTATGGAATGGGGCTTATTGGGTTGAGGGTTGTATCTTTTTTTTTTGTTTACCTTGCTTTCTTGTTTCCGCGGGTATATTCTGTGATGGTGGTGGTGGGTGAAAGACGCAATGTTCACACATTGTTCGTGTCTTGAATCCTGTGGTGCTGGTGCACGTATGTGTCGTCAATTGAACTGGTGACACATACATGTAGTGCGGCAGAACAATTCTGGTCGTTGCTAAATGTGTAGTAACAGTCTACGTCATTCAATTACAACCAGTACATACATACGTATACACATACTACAAAGACATCCACCATGTCTCTAATCGTTTAATCCAAACTTGAGAACCCCAAAAACTCACCGACAGAATCGTCTTTGGTGCACACAATGCACGACAATCACCAAGAGATGCATCACTTAGTAGATTTGATATTATCCGGTACGTTACAGTAGACCTGATAGTAACATGGCCTATGCATAGCTACCAGTGGCAAAGCCAGATAGCAAAGAACAAACACATACCAACGGTATTATCAAAATACCAATGCTCCATAGTTTATTCCTCCCAGATACGACCAACCGGCGTTTCCCAATCTCAAGGAGTCTCCCCAGCCATTCTCACCGTCAAGATACGAACCACAAACATGCCAAAGCTACTCAAGACCTTTTACCGCCCCTGGCCTATGTAACAAGCCATCACCAGCAACTTCAAAACCCTGACAAGCCCTACAAAGTCATTCTTTTTCCGTCCTTCTCAGTCCGTCCCACGCCTGTACTTGTCACCATCAAAAACTCACCAGAAGGCACTATTTTCTTCCTTGTTGATTCCCCGCCCGGGGCAACTATAGGCTCCGACATGCGCATGTGCATATGTGTGCGTGCACTGGGTCGTTCACCCGTGATCAACATGGCCTTTCCTGGCTGGTGAGTTTCCCATTCGTCCCCATTTCTCGTGTTCTCTCGACATTCCACGGATAAGCAATGCGTGAAATCTGTATCTGTACATACATACATTCTAAAAAGGGAAAAAATATTTCCTTGCGGCCGATTAGAGGCCTTGGAATTGCCATATTTGAGACGACGTGGGAAGTAGGGCACGAGGACTTACTACACCGTCTTGTTACGGCGGAGAATGTAAGGCGTTTTTGGGTTTTGTTGCGCAGAAAGTGGGGAGGTGGTCTTGTCGCAAGGATTATCATCATGAGGCTTGTTTGCGGGTTTGCACTTGTATCTCTAGATACAATGACATACAATCACAGAGAGACAATTGTTTTCTCATGTAACCCTCGTTAACCCCAACCAAACTGACGTAATCTTGCCGGCCGTAACACAGGAAGTCCGAGATAACATTCTGACAAAGTCCGATCAGATTGTCATTGTATTGCTCATACCTCGGTTCGTACATACGTACACAAGCATATGATGTCTTTACGATAAGCATCAGTTTCCGCACGTATGTCTTGATTAGTTTATCGTAAATGGGGGGTTCCCCGTGTCTACGACATTAACCTGTGACTACCAAATACAAACACCACAAGACGGTCTCAGCATTCACAATGTAGTCGTCATCTTCCATCTCGGAGACTATTAAACCATATTGACTAGTGCATGTAGTGTCTCCCACCCACATATCAAACGTACGAATCCACTACGGAGCCCACGCGTGTCCCACCCACCATCCCGCTCACCAAGTCCGAACTCCGGCAGCGAATCCTATACCCCGCATTTTGAAAGTCTTGTGTGAAAAACATCATGTTTCCTCCCGTAACTCACTACCAAGTCATAGAAACTATTCATGGATAGAACCTCCGTGCTACCTGTTTCCGGAGAACTTGCCATTGTGACGTACATACATACCATTCATGATTCGTGTCCGGCTCGTGTGCCATGGCGATAAGATCCATACCTCGTGCTACGTCAATCCAATAATGAGACGACGGCAACATTTGTAGATTTGGGCTGTGAAATCTTGCATTGGGAGGATTCGGACTTGGATTCCTTTGTGATGTCATGTACATGCATAGCTGCATTCGCGATTCCTTTTTGCCACGAGGTTGATATATATAGTAGCGATACAACCTAAACTGACGTCACGTCGTAAAAGGAACGCCTGTGATAAAGGATGATTCTGTCAATCAGAACTTTTAACTCACGTAATTCGCCACTGATAAAAACAAAACCACTTAGAATTACAATGGCCTTCTTTACTAGTGTAACCCCTTTTTGCAACTGCATGTGTCGTCTACATTGAATACCCGTGTTCAAGACATCCGACTCCGACCGATCGACATATGCTCAGGCAATATCTAAACAGAGACGGCACGACAAGTAGAGTTTGAAGGCCAGTACGCCTTGTGCGCCATTACGCCTTGCCTTGCCCCATCCCCTAACTCAAACTCGGACTATCCCACGACAAAAGCGCACATATTCTCATATGTTCTCATTATGTCTCAAAATAGGACATCGTGAACGGTGGTTGTGGCGACTTGTTTACCCCGTTTCACCGGGGGTACCATCTAGCTCACCATTCTCCGCCGACACTGGTCTTTCCAATATAGCTCGTTCGCCAAGCAAAGCAAGCCTACACAGACGACAGATTTCCCATGCATCAACAGCCCTGCGATATTCAAAATCTCGTACCAACGGAGGGGAAGCGACGAAGCATGAATGTCGTCCCATGTCCCCACAGTGCAGGTGTGAACCCGGCTGATCCGTGTGATCTACCCAGCGATTATCCCCAAGCGAATTCCTTGGCTCAAACGGTTTCCGGTACAAAGAAAAGAAAGCAGGCAAGAAAAAAATAGAGATCCCTGGAAAAGAGAGAACTGCGGGACAGCGATAGAGAGGATGGGGACAGTGCGTCATTGATCACCCCTCATATGTGCTTCTTGAGGCAAGTTGGACTGGAATAATACGAGCTTTTTGGTCTGGCCGGGACATGTGTTGCTGTCGGAGTAATGCGAAGGGATGCCGTTGGAAAGGTGGTCTATTCGTTCCGGCTAATCGTTTTGGCTAATCGGGGATAGCGGTGTTCTGCGCTTTTGAGGCAACGGTCGGGTATATACTCGAGCTGCGATGGTGTTTTTTGGTATGTACATACTTGGACAGAGGCCACCATCGTCATCGAATACATGGCTCGTCAAACGAATCACAAACCCAAGGCCTTTTGAAACCTGACTACATTCCGACGACAAAGTCATTTCGCCGTTTCAAAGACCAGAGGGATCCCACGAGATGCTTCCTTTAGATTACCGATATCGTCCAATTCGTGCAAAGAATGACAATCTGACCGAAAAAATGGAAAATCACCCACTGAGTGTGCCTTACGCACGCGTGTCTTCTTTCCTCTGTAAGACGAGAGAATAAGAAGCGTGGCAAGTGCATGAACCGTAAGCTGCGATTATGGGGGAAAATGACGGACGAATCTAGCATAAATTGTTAATATAAATCTGTTTCTCAAGACATTTAGACTTTTCTGGATTGCTTATGCGATACCGTTGCATGAACATAGGGAAAGTACACTATGCTACATTTTCAAGAATTGATTTATTGGTTCTGGCGAGGTTTGTTTAAGGGAAAGATTAAGTTCCAATGGTTTAGATAACTTTACCATTCATGAACTTTTGCAAGCCACATTCGCTAAGGGTTATTCGGTGGTACCCTAAAGCTATGTGATGATCTCATGTTTGTCATCAGTTTTTCGAAGGCCCCGAATACATCTACCGAAAATTTCGGATATTCATTCAAGCACTGTGTGCAGCTATCTTCAGATACACCGTGATTAGACTCGGTTTTAGATTGTGGCAATTATCTTCGGACGAAAGATTTAGTCAGGCCCAAGGAATCTTGGTTTCCGATATAACGTCGCCGTTTCCCGAGCTTTAGCGCATTACAGCTGAGATATCAATTAGAATGAGAGACTGTTAGTAGACTTAACCTCGGCATAGTTAGTTCAGGTCTCTGGTGGCAATGGTTGCAACCTAGAATACGCCGTTGTACCTGGTGGAATAATACCGCCGTAGGACTATCCCGAGAAAAAAACCTATAGTAGCTCGCCCGGCCCGGAACGGACACTCGGTGTTCTAGTTAGTGGGTCCGGCGAAGCAAGTAGTTGGAACCCAAGCCGACTTGACAGGGGCGGAATCACCTCACAAAACAGAGTTTTGCGTGGCGTCCATGTGTGTCAAAAAATCAATTTACGGACCAACTTTGTAAGCTTGGCTAGTCAAAGTAATCCAAGAAACCCCTCCTCCCCCAATTAAACAAGAGAAAGCCGTGGCACCAAGACTTTCCTGGGGCTCCGCATACGCCGTGATTCACTGTGCGGCCACATCGCAAGCCACAGCCGAAGCAGGACATGAATGCACTTCAAGGAGGTATATGGCCGGTACAAAGACGACTCAAGCATTCCATCAGAGACAATGTTCCGTCGTGGAACTAGGGGATAGGCGTAGCGTGTCGGGCGGGAGGTAGACGGCTAGCCTTTTAGGTGGACGGGGAGAAAAAAACACAAGTGCGGACAATGGACGCGAAGTGAGACACTGAGGATGATAACAAGCGGGCCGATGATATTCCTGTAGGTCTGTGATGTGAGGAAGCAGGTTGCAGATGATAGCCGACGTGCTTGTCGTCAAACCAAAGATTCTACATCCTATACATAGCTAGGGGCTAGAATCGGTCAAACGGTCAAACACTTAAACATTCACCGTACACATGACCGAAAAGCGAGACTCAGATTGTCTAGAGTGAATCCCTAGATGTTTGATTCTGGCCATGGACATGTCTTAGGGTTAAGTTACCACGGAACAGTGTTTGAAAAAGAAGGAGACAAGCTTTGAGTTGTCAGTCAAGTTTAGATTATGAATGGCTGAGTGAATTTGTATTATGGAGAGGTTGGAGAGATGTTTGGAAATGCAGTAAGGGATTTCAGCCGCTTGAGTCTGTAGGACAGGCTGGATTTACAGATATGCAGGAGCTGGACTCGGGACCTTGGTGATATGGATTCTACTATAGCTTTGGTGGCGCTGGAGGTTCAGCAGTCCAGGGTTACTGTTGATGATGAACATACATATGGGTTAAATACATGGGACTTGTAGGATAGTCCAGCATAGCCCGGCGGGAACACGAATCATCAGAGGAATGCAGACCACAACGATTAAAAACGCCGCCATTTCCTCGGCAGTATTGTGGCAAAAAGAGAGGCCCACAACCAGTCACAAAGTGGCAGAGGTTCCTCTTGACTGTGGCTGGCGACGGATAGTGGGCATGTGGAACCCGCCTAAAAATATACTGAGAGGCCCTGTCGTGCGATCTACGACAAACTGGACGCTATGTGGTGATTCCGGGCCTGGAAGTACCTGGAAATAGGTCGTGGTCGGTCGGAGCGCCCTGTTCAGTTGGCTCCAAGCCCGTGGCTTGAACTCTGCGCCAGTGCTTCTAAAAGAAGGGTACAGGGTCTGTTATACGACATATGTTTTTTTTTACAGTGGGCCCCTGTATGTATAGGACGTTCTGGGGCTGCTCTGTTGGTGGGGCTCTGTAGAGGGACTGGGAACTCAGCTTGTGCTGGGGCTCTTTGGGACCCTTGTCGGACAAATTCATGGTAACCGAGGGGAATTTATCGATTTGGACTCGATTAAAGCGATAATATGACGATTATATCTGTAAATTCATCACTGTCTCATGTTAATTTATCACGAATTTATCAACCTTTTATCGCCATTTTATCCCCCATTTATCATCGTCAATGTCGTAGTGGCCGTCTTCCATGGCTGCGGTTCTACACTATGTACCCTGAACACAGAAGCTTTAGCACTCTCTTAGAACAATAACCTCACAATTTTTCAGCAAAGTAAGTTCCAGTCTCCCGCGCCTGCCCCCCCCCCACTCCCCAGATGTTTATTATCTCCCCGTCATGGCTTTCCTTTCCGAGCCCATATCTCTTTCCGTTGTTCATCACCACGGCAGGAAATTTCCTTTTCCTTCTTTTCTTCCTATAAGCTTGCGGCTTCTCCCTCCTCTTCGTTCTTATCTTGGTCAGCCCTCAAACTTTTACGTTCGCTACAGAGCCTTCTTGGTTCATCAATATCTTTATATCTTGAGTGGTTCTCCGCTATCCGGGATTCTTTCGTTTTTGTTCCCTTTTTATCTATATCTATCCGTCAATTGCTCGCCTCTGCTTGCGTTGCTTCCTGTGTTTGTGTGTGTGTCTTGATCATACACCCTCGTCTCCTATAAGGTGTACCTGGTCTTCCACGACATTGTTCGTTCGCCCACACCCTCGTGGATTAGTCCCAGAGCCTCTTTTCTCTTTGGACTTCCACCGACTTTCGTTTATATCTGGACTCGATCCGGCATTCACCAAACCACGACACATTCTGTTCTTGTTCCCTATTAGCATTCATTCGTTGGTCGACCTTTCGACAACTCCTATCGAGCATTAGCCGCCGCTGTCTACGTCTTCGACATTCGCTTCAGACGTGACATATCTATACTTTCCTGAGCGTTTCTAGTCTCATTTCTTATCTTGCATTACTTATACTCCTCTTAATTTCTATCCATATTCGGTCGTCACCATGGTTGGTAACAACGACCAACACCAAAACTACGACCATGGCCAGCAGGCTTATGAGATCGACGAGTTTCACAACCAGGGCGCCCAGCAGCAGCAACAGCCCCAAGAGACTCAACAGGCTTACTACGAGGAACACCAGGTCTACGGCCGTCCCATCGCCGGGTACTCTCGGCCCTTTGGCGCCAACGGTCAGCCTCAGTCTCAACAGGCAAACGTTCCTTTAGCTCCTCAAGCCGTTGCCTCTCCTACGGGTAACAGTGATGGGCCTATGAGCCCTTACGGTCAGGTTGGCGCTCATCCCAATGCCGACCCCAACGCTTCTCCTTCGTGGACGCCTCTTTGGGCTCCACCCGGTTCTAGCACTACGCTCCGCTACAGTGTTCAGTCTTCTGCCGCCGATACGCCGTATCACTCGCGTCCCGGCACGCCGACCCTCGCTAGTGGCCGGGCTACTCCCCGTGAGCCTCTTATGAATGGCAAGGGCGAATGGGGTAACACCATGGTCAGTTCAACCAGTACACTGGCTTTGCCGAATCCGACATTAACAAAATCACAGCAACCACCTAGTCAAATTTCTCTCGCCGGTCTTCTTCCCAAGCAAGATGGCACTGAGAGCCGCACCTCGGACGATTGGATTGGTAACTACACCATTACCCGTCTGGCCGAGCGTGACGATCACGAGATCAACAAGGGTTTCCGTCGGTTCATCTTCCGCTTCACTCCTATCTTGATTGTGTTTGCCATTTTGACTTACCTCGCCTACCTTGTCTACCGCATTTACTGTGTTCTGGAGGCGCAAAAGGTCCGGCACATTGTGTATGCCCAGGCGTGGGTTTTCGTGGCCATTGAGTGCTGTGTTGCGGTTCCCTCGATTTCTCACAACATTTGGACTATGTGGTCTTACAAGAAGCGTAACCGGCCTCAGCTCCGTCTCGAGGGTGATGTTGTTCCTCGTGTTGACTGCTTCATTACTTGCTGCGGTGAAGACGATGACGTCGTTCTTGACACTGTCCGTGCTGCTTGCGAACAGGATTACCCCCGTGACCGCTTCCGTGTCGTCATCCTTGATGATGCCAAGGCTGATTCTCTTCGTGCTGGTACCGAGGCTCTTGCGCTGACTTACCCCAACCTGTACTACATGGCTCGCACCAAGATTCCTGGCCAGCCCCATCACTTCAAGGCCGGTAACCTGAACTACGGTCTTGAGGAGATGAACAAGCTGCCTGGTGGTCGTGCCGAGTACATGGCTGCTCTTGATGCTGACATGATTCCCGAGACTTGCTGGCTCCGTGCTATTCTTCCCCACTTGATCCAGGACCCTAAGATGGCTCTTGCTTGCCCTCCCCAGCTGTTCTACAACACTCCTCCTTCTGATCCCCTGGCGCAGTCTCTCGACTTCTTTGTTCACGTTATTGAGCCTGTCAAGGATGCCATGAATGTCGCGTGGTGCACTGGTTCCGGTTACATTGTCCGCCGTACTGCTCTTGATGACATTGGCAACTTCCCCCTTGGCTCTCTTGCTGAGGATGTTGCTACTTCTACCATGATGCTGGGTAAGGGTTGGAAGACTGCTTTCATTCACGAGCCTCTTCAGTATGGTACTGTTCCGGAAGATTTTGGTGGTCACTTGAAGCAGCGTACTCGTTGGGCCATTGGTACTGTCGATACTTCTTTCAAGCTGAACTTCTGCCTATGGGGTCCTGCCGTTAAGCAGATGTCCTTTGCTCAACGTTTCTCTGGTTTCTTGTACGCTATGCTGTCTCTGTACACCATTGTTCTGACCATTTCTATCTTTGCCGTCCCTATCATTCTGTGCATGCAGAAGCCTCTTGTTGCCTATGCCACGGATGATCAGCTTAGATGGCTGATGCGCGGTGCTTTCGCATCTGTTATCTCCAACCGTCTTTGCGAGTTTGCCATGTTTGCTCCTGCTGGTTACCACACTGGTCAGCGTGGTTCGCGTTACCAGTTGTGGATGGCTCCTTACATTGCTCTTTGCATTATTCGTTCGTTTGTTCTTCCCACTTGGTTGGGTGGTCAGACCCAGGCTTTCAAGCCTACTGGTTCCCTGGGCTCTGCGCTTAACGAGCGTGACCGTGCTACTCGCAAGAACATCTTCTACCGTCTTTGGGCTATCTTGTTCAATTACATGGCTATCTTCCATCTTACTTTTGTGTACTTTACTTTGATCAGTGCCACTCTTTCGACTTACCACTGCTTCAACACTGAGAAGGGTACCAAGAATGAGTTGAAGTGCCTTCTTACCCACGTCTTCTGGCCTCCTGTTACTTTCCTGTTCACTTGCAACTCTCTCTGGACGCCCATTGCTTACGCTATTGATCCTCCTTCGATGCCTCCTCGTGAGGAGCTTTTGGACCGTGACCCGAAGACTGGTGTCGCTCACCCTACCCCTGCTAGCAAGAAGATTGCCTTTGGTGGACAGGCTGCGTGGTTCGAGTTTGAGTACACCTTTACGACTGCTTTCACTATTCTCATCTTTGTCCTTTCTTTCTTCTACTTCTAAACGGAAAAGCTATTTTAAGATTCGTTTTCCATGATACGAATTCTACCATTTAGAAAATTGGAGAAGGGCGGGCCGGTGTGTGTTTTCCGTGGCAACAGGTCCAAAGTATTGGACTGGGCTGTTGTCCAAGTGTATAAACTCTTTTGCAGTTGATACATACCTCTCTGGCGGGTGTGCAAATTACAAGGGCACTGGAACCTCCGGAGAGGATGAGTTGATGAATCGCCATGTTTTGTGTGTTTTCTTGTTTGAATTGTTTCGTATAACTTGTTCCACGTTTGTCTTTGGGTTTTACTAGTTTGATAGGTATTTTCTTTGCTACTTAGAGGTAATTTGGTTTTTGTTTTATTATTGCTGCTCGCGGCTGCGGGTCACCTGGGTTTTAACTAGTTGTTTTTATATGATTATTTTTTGGTAAACGATTTGAAGTGTTGTGAAGTGTGAAGTTTTGTGGTACAATGGTCTGTCTGTCTGACGAACTGCATTTTGTGATTCCTTCCCGTGGTACGTGTAATGCGACAAAGGAAGAATGGCGACTTTATTCTTACGTTGCCATGTTCAGGGCGTACATAGATTGTTAGGTTTTGGTAACCACCCGGGCGAGATGGAAGTGACGTGCGTAGAATTGACATGTGCGATGGTAATATGGCGGGCGGAGATAGATGCTTAACCGAATCTTTATGTATAGTGGTATTTGGGATTCTAGTATGATGGGGTACAGGGAATCTTTGGATGTAGGTTACGTTGGTTTTGGGGTTTACTTTGGGTTGGATGGTCAGTTGATATGGTGTTGGTCATGGCTGTCATTGGACCGTGATGAATCTACCAGGAGCCGTGAAAAATCCGGATTATGGGGACTTTATCGGCGGGAGGTAACAACGTTCATCATTCTAGATGGTGGACTCTGTGTTGCACATATGTAGCCCAACCAGCCCTTTCCTTTGCCAGTCTTCCAAAAACCCTAACACATAACCCTCATGTCAGCCTCTGCCCTGTCTGATGGCTGCTCACTAAGTGCTCTCTTCTCACTGTATAGGAATTGCCTCCTATATAGTCCCTGATAGAATAGCACTAGTAACAAAGTCCAAAGGTTCCGCTTCTTTTTGGCGCAGTGGTATGCTGATGCCTCCCAGTCCGTCACCTCAACCAACATGACGGCATCCAAACGAAACAAAAACCCTATTTCCACCTACTAGCGCTCTTTGAAACGAGGCGGGTCGACGGATTTCAACCTCGTGTTTTCCAAGTCTACATGTACATACATATTTTCCGAAGCCATTACGAACTCAGGATCCCTGAACCTGTGGATTCACCAGACTGTGAAAAAACCAGTCTATGCTGGTGCAGGTAGAGATTTTCTCTGTTCAGCTGTCATGAACATGCATGTGCGCATATAGGCCCATCACGAGCATGGGGTCAAAAGGGGTGGAGACTAAGAACATCTACAATACGGCGGTTATCGCCGTGACAAGGACTTTTCTACTGAGGACTCTACGACGGGGTTGAGGGTGTCGTGGGGAGTATCCGGTTGTTTCACCAGTTCCCTTTTCAGTCTATTCTAGGGATACGATGCTACTTATGTGGGGCTAAACGCCAAGATGAGGGCGTTGTGACTGACGAACGAGAGAATTTCCACATTGTGGATGAGGCTCAAGGGATGGACATGGACAGATCGCTTGGCGGTGGAGACAAGAGAAGACTGCCAGCGTGGATGTCTGTTGATAACATGTATGTAGTTGTCTCTAATATTCACACAGACCTGACGACATCGATATTGAAGATTCCGTCTGTTAACTGTACATACATACACGTTGGCATCCGCCTCTAGTTACCAAGAACAACAACATAATCATCTCTAGATCCCTGTGTCTTACATACAATAGATAGCCCACATATCCAACATTGGCAAAGATTATCATCACAGGCGTCATAATTAAGTGAAGTGGCGCAAGTATATCCCGACCATCCGTTGACCGTATGTACATCCACATGTATCCTATATACCCACCGAGCCAACAAAAGTTCACCCACAGGCACCAATTCCCAAAGAAAATACATCCTCTCTCTTGCTATCCAGACATCATCACCTTAATATCCTTCCCAATGAGGTAGTTTCCTCAACAAGTAACTCACTCACACTCACATAATATCTTCATCACCGTGACTATAGCTAGATACTTGAATAGGCAAGTTCTTGTGGCTCAAAGGGGCGTACAGCCGTGGATGATTTGGGGATATTACCTAGTTCGTGATGTTTGTTACGGGGTTAGTTACCTTACCTAAAGAAGAAAAGAAGGGAGACGACGCGGTGTGAGATGCATCAGACCATTGTCCTGGATGAAATTACATGGTGATGGAGTACGACGTAGGATGTGGGGGTTTATGAAGATGTTCATTTTGGTGGCGTCGATGTTTGCTTGGCCTGCTAAATATATATAGGTGCCTGTAACGGGAGCTTGCTTAAACTTAATGTTGCCCGATGTGTAAGTGGTTGAATACACATTATACATACGTACTCGGTGTCTGATCCGGCAATTGCCTTGAGACTCCATCTACTACACTACACCAAGTCAAAGTCTACACACCACGGTGGAAATCGAATTCGTATGTAGGCTTCTTTCGCTAGAATATCTTTGTAATGCTGATGATGTGTGGTTACTATTCTCCCTCGTCCAAGGAGGTGTTACACATGGTGTTGTTGAACATGGTGTATCTATCTATTCCTTGTCTCTTTTTTCTGCGTGTCATCTCTCTTTTCCCTAGATAACCTGCCCAACCACCCCTTGAACGTGTCTGTTTGTTTGTCTGTCTGTCTGTCTGTCAGGCCGTGAATACGAGTATCTGCATCTCTGACCTGCCAGTACTTGTTGTGACGACTTCTTACCGCTCGGGTGGCGGGAAGATGGGCTGGTTCTGGGATCCGATGCAGGGTCGTTTATCCCAGGAACGGCGTCTCACCTCTGCTTAATCACCTAGTCTCTTCGGCCGTTAAGCTTGATATCCAAGCCAGGATAAGCCGTTCTTACCAAGGACTACAAGACATGGTGTGTAGGACATATAGCAATGCGTGGAGACGACACCCCCCGTCGCGTCGCTTGAGAGGACAAGATAAGGCCTGGATGACGCTTCGTCAAGGATGGTGACGCATCTTGCACCCTGTGAATTGAGGCTCCGTCACAACATGAGGATTGCCATTTTCTAAATACTAAAAGGACCCTGGGAATCGGTCGGGCTAGGGCTGCGGAAATATTGAGAATGGGGGCCTGCGACGCCACTGTGTACATGGGGAGGAGAATAGGTTATCGGTCTGTGAAGCTTGGTAGCTACGGATAAGCCATGAAGCTTGAAAGATGGCTGATGTACGTATGTACATTGCTTCCGCCTGGAACTTCCAGCAACGGTCTATCAGCTATCCAATACCATGTTGTATTGGTGGTGATCCATTCTATCTGCATGGTCAACATGAAAAGCACGCCGAATATTAGCCTGGCCATGGTGGCTTCCCCAAGTCAACGTCACCTGCCACGGACGATAACGTAACAAGTATCTTACAGAAAATAAGGCTTCAATGGCATCTACATCCAGAATTCCATTCCACCGTGTCCCTGAGCCGCGCCACAGAGAAGGGTACATATGTACATCCGTTGCAGAGGTGACTCCCGTCGCTTCGTTATAGTATCTTTAATACGATGATAGCACATGTGTATGGATTCCGTGAGAACAGTACTTATGATGGAAAACACCACTTGTGATGGGATATTGGTTCTAGCTATTGTCGTATGACCGTTCTTTCACGGATAAATGCAGATATGTCCCTCCGGACAAGGTGCGGTGACTTTATCTGGTGGCAAATGGGAGAGACGTGGGCTTGACCGTTGCACGACAGGTAGCTTCGGAGCTACATACTCGGACAGGGAAAGGGGAAAAAGGAAATGTGTATGTATGTACTTTCCCCCATCTATTCTATCCTACAAAGCCAGTTGTCAGACTGTATATACGAATCGACATCTATATTCCGGTAAGCCGCGTCACAACGAGGAAATAACCTAGCACATTTTCATCTATCTGATGTTAATCCACGACCATTTCAAGTCTCTCCTAAGGAAAAACCCTGCATGTTTGCTACCCGCCGGCCAATCATAAGCCGCTGTAGATCAGCCGATAACAGAGAAGTCCAGAACCGCCAATCCAGATGAATGAAAAGTGACCCTGACAAGACCATCGACCGTACAGTAAAAGAAAATATGCCCAAGGCAGGCAACTTCCTCGACTCCGCCAGAATCGTCGTCATCCCCACAGACGTCGCGGATCTTGTAGTTTTATCTGAAAATCATTTCGTAGCGTGGCGTGGGGGGTAAACAAAAGGTCACGGCCCTCGAGAACTCATGTATTTACTTGTTGTCATGTTTGTTGATCGGCGGGAAACATGCTCGCTCATGGCTGATAGGCCCAGTTGGATAGATTGGGTTTCTAAAAGTAGATGCTTTATAATATGCGGGTTCGCTTGTCCTACATGTAAACCAGTGGGCCAGTCCCACCGAATCTTCACCCAAACCGTCCAATTACACTACATTACTGTATAACCCTATTCACAGCCAGGGTTACTTCCAATTTCACATGTGACGAAGCCTCTTGTACAAAGTTTACTCGTCACAATACAATCAGGCAATACGGTCAAGACAATACCACCATGATTTCAACGTCGTCGTCATATCTTGCCAGCCCGCGCTGGGACCTTGTTGTCGCTATCTACGCTTTGTCCATTTAGCAGGCCAAAAGCGGTGATAATCAGCCGAACGGACCAGGAAAAGCCTTGCCAGGAGAGATCTGGTTTTTTTTTTTTTTGGTGCTAGATGGCGGCCGATTCGATTCACCTTGGACAATCTGTAAGGCTAATTCCTGGCCGATTGATGCGTTTGCTGGTTGGTAACTTGAGATCGGCGAGGCGTTGGGGACTTGGGGAGTCTTTTTTTCTTTCGTTCAACTGAAACAACAGCGCCTCGTTTCTTCAAGTTGTTTGTGTGTGTGGTGGGTAGGTAAGGTGGTCTTGTTTCTACATACATACATACCACGGCATCACATTATCTCATGTCTCGGTACCATCTCCCGTGCCGACTTGGCCATCGGCCTCTTACCCTCTTTCCTCGTAAAGAAATCTTCCATTTGGCGTGCTACAAGTGACCCCACATCATACAAAGGGTCTACCTCTAGAACAAACCACAGCGGAGATCCCGAGGAACTTGTGGTTCTATACAGACATATCAAAACGAAGCTTCAAACTCTGGTAGCTTGGAGACGGATTATCCGGCCAGGGAACATGCGGCTGAGACGCTTGTGTTGGGTCGATTTAGAGGATCAATGGCATGGCCTGGACTAAAGGGCTCTGCTGGATAACTGTCCTCGGCACCTTTAGTGGTTCTGATAAAGCTTGTTGAAGATGTTACATCCACCAACGACGCCCGCAACAAGTTCTACCACCCAGCTACCCAGAACGCCATTTCCGCCGTGGAGGGGACGTGGCGGACCTTTAATCTCGGGGGTTGTTCGAAGCACCATCAAATGCAAAGCCACTGGTTGGAAGCTTCCACTCTATAGGATCAAGATACCCACTAAACTTACTTCTCGCCTATTCCTTGTAAACCGGTCTCTAGTCGTGCCATCGCGAGCTTTTTCTTGCGTTTTACAGCCACCAGACGATGGCTAGCTTTGCCTTAGCCACCTTGTATCTTCCTGGAATCTAGACTAAGCGGGGAATCCATTTGTAGGTCAGAACTATGTAGACTGTTATGTCAGACTTGACTTTGATGTGCTTGAAGCAAACAAAACAATACATTCCCCCTCCAAGTCAGGGCACCTTCCCCGGAAAGAAACAAACATGAGTGCAAACTTACACACATTCTCCACGCCCCAAAGTAGAAAAGATAAGTCCCTACAAGTCCTCCAAACCAGTCTCGCGCGAATCTACTTCACTCCCTTACGCGGTAGTATCCTATACGAACAACGACCACCACAAACCTATCCACTCCTTCAAAGTCTTTTTCCTTTTAGTCTTCCCAGCATGGCGCAAGAAAAAAAAAACCATCTTACTTGGTTCGTCCCGACAATCACCAACCAAAAAAAAAAAGTAAACAAGACAGACTTCCCAATTAGGTAGGCCCGTCAACTATGGTATGCAACCCGAATAGGAAAGTGCCCAAAAGAGCAAGCAGCCCAATTGGGAAAGACGTTCCTTAGGAGAGACGTCCCTTGGGAACTTGGGAGGAAATCGCGGTGTGTTTGTTTGTTTTTGTTGCGCTTCTTTGGGATTCTGAGGTACATACTTTTACTGACTCTGGAGGTTTGTGTGTGTGGCTTGGGGTGGCTGCCGTGGGATACCTTTGATTTGGTAGAGTCCGGCAAAGTTGATAATGGGACTTGGTTGACGGGGAAGGCTGAAGAATCTAGACTGGACTTTGAAGAAAGTGTTGTGGTATTTTGGTTGTTGTTTCTATGCCTTTTGTTGGAATAGACATCGCGTGGAAGGTCGTGGGATCTAATGCCTTCTTTTCTTCTCTTCGCGTTATCCCGAGAGAAGTGGGTTACTTATCGGCTTCCTAGCTTGTCTAGATGTGAGACATTCTTGGTTATGTTCTATGTGGATGGATGACGAGGAAGATACCCTATCATGGTGGACTTCTATTATGGTGGCTATCTGTTTAAGCCCGTGTAACGAACGGACTATCATGCATCCAGTGGCAACTTCATACGCACCAGGTAATCTCCCTCCATCTGTATCCTGCAAACCTACCGATTCCCTTGGTTCAACACAGGAACAACCACGTCAACCCGCCTTTAAATGCATACATGCACGTAAACTACACGACCAAATTAACCCTAACCTCCATCCATTCATCGTTATACAAGCCATACATACATACAAGCGTCGCCGCCCCACGGACTACGCAATGTCCCCGTCACCAATTCCCACATATCCCCCGGTAAGGAAACGAGAACCACGGACCGTAGAAATTATATCCATACATACTCCGTCCCGTGTCCGCCGCCGCAAGTACCTCTCTCTCATGAAATATCCATAGACACGGTCCACTGTGCCTGATCCCCCGCTTTTCTGCCCTTTTTCTGCCGTCCTTCTCTGTTGGACTTGTTGTATAGCTATATGCAACTATGTACGTACGACGAACCCCCTCACTTCCTCCAAAACGCACCAAGTAAGCCGCCACGCAACCCCGCCAAAATAGCCAGAAACTTGCCCCAACTCAGCCTGTTTACCCTGAACTAGTCTGCGTCATTGGTGCGTGTCATAAGTCGTCTCCTCACATGCAAAAAACAAAACCTCCCTTTAGGATCGAGAAGCCTCACTCAGCCTGTTTGTTGTTGCTCTTGATTTAGTCTTAGTTACATCCCATTCTACCATCCTCCGGCTCTTTTTGTTGTTGTCTTGGTCTAGACCTTTGTCCCACGACAAGGGAACTCGTCAACCTTGAAATTCACTCAGTCTAATTCTGGAGGAACAAGAAGAAATACGTACCAAGCTTGTGGCTGAGATTCTGTATATTCATTCGTCTTGGACGTGTTACGCCATCTTTCAAACTCGCTACATATCCATGAAAAGTAACATGTCTACCTCAACACTCTACACCTATACACACACCCAGAAAACACCATCTCACGGCATATAAAAATACATCCATAGGGTCCTAAACCCTACCAGTGTAACACCAAATGCAGGTTCCTTCATTCTCACCTAGTATCCCCCGAGCGAGTCCATCCCCCTTCCCAAAGGAGACATACAAAACGACAAGTCTGCGCTGAAAGACAAAACAAGCAAAAAAAAAAAGAAACTTCGTTACACAGACACAAATTACAATTGGAGTCCCCAAACCTAATCAGGGCACAAGGCAAGCATAAGTAAAAAAAGGACAGGAAGATTCTCTTATCCCCCTCCAATAACACGGCTGTAACGAGATGGACGGATGAGCATATTTAGACCTTGCATCCCCCCCGCATTACTCGCAATTAAGGACATGGTAGATGACACTGCATTAAGATGACACTGCATTAAGATGAGAATCAGATACATACATATGTTCATCACAGAACACACACCTAAAACCGCCTTTGTCCCTTCAAAAGGACCCTGCATTCACAAAACCACATTCTTATTTTATTTTGCTTCTCACGTTGCTTCCTTCCTATCGTTGATATACCACTTCATGGAATAACATACTGTGTCACACAAAATACGAATGCTCAATCTCCAAGGAAAGAACCTAACGGAGTAGAGTCATCTCAGCCTCATCTGCTTTTACCTTTCCAGAATAGTTACTGTTTAGGTCACAGAAGAAATCAAGGAACCAAACGAATTGGACACCAAAGACCATGTTCTTATGGCGTTATAGATCCTAACAACGTACAACATATGTATGCCTTACTGATATATCGTATTCCTTAATAACCATGGAAAACTATGTAACCATTCTAAATCTGGATATACTCCCGCCAAAACACTGTAGATGCAGACAAACAAACAACCAAAACTCACCGCCAAAATAGAGAAAACCACAAAAAGACAAAGACTACCCTGATACCCCACTTCTACAAAACGAGCCCCCACAACTTCATCATAGCCTATCCCATGATGATGATACTCGGACAACGGGCCGCTGCAGTCTTGTGCTTTCAAGGCTAAAACCCATATACCCCCGGAATACAGTCAATCACGTCACCTGTATTACTATTTCCATGCGGGGGCGAAATAGAATCCAACAAGCCTCCATCAAAGTTACCGTCATCCCCTAAACTGCCAGTAGACACCATGACCGCCATCCTATCTTCGCACATTATACTAGAGCATGTCGTGTTTACTGGACGTGGCGAGGTTGACCCCAAGACAGTGTCCACGGCAGCTGCATTAGACCCTGAACCAAAAGGGTAAGACGGCACAGGAAACCCCCCAGAGCTATCAGTCATGGCGCTCGCCACTGGGACCGCCGATATCTGCTGTTGAGCTGAAGGCAACCTACCGAAAAATGATTGGCCAGCGTAAAGTCCACCCAGTGGCGTATGGTTCACCGTCCGTTGTGGCGGAAATATTTGCCCGCTTGATATGCCTTGCCCGTTATTATGTGCGCTGAAGCCTTGGTATACCGCGTGTGCATCATGTTGATTCGCGTGGTAGTGTTGCTGTGGAAGCTCCGACTCTCGGATCTGTGCATCTTGACCGATATTGTCATAATCGTTACTGATAACCATACCACGTGTGGGTGATACAGCATTTGATAATGTATTAAACCCAGACCCAAGGATATCAGGACCACGAGAGCTTGGCATGGCTATCGGACTCATTGGAGGTAGCATCTGGGATGGTGGTGTTATCATCGACACCCTTCTCGGACCGCCGAAGCCATTTTGAACATGTGTAACTCTGGCGTCAAATATGTTATCTATAGTTAGGTTAGCCCTGAAGCTTGGTGCTTGACTGTTACTTTGAGAAACACCTGTTAATAAAGAGCAATCCTTTTTGTCCCGATCAGGTGTTTTTAGGTCAACAAAACCCGATGTAGGACCAGTATGTTCAAAGGCACCATGACCGGAAAACTCAGATTCCACATTAACCCCGTAACAAGAGTTATCGTGAATCCCCCCCTTGTTATCTCGACAAGACTGTCTCAATGACGACTCAGACTTAGACAACGTCATTGAGCCACCTATTAAGCCCGCATTTGAATCAGCTATTCTCACAAAGCTTGGAACTGGAGGCCGAGCCAGCTCGACAGACGCATTAGTAAGATTCCCGGGTGGAACTGATGATATATGCGAGTGTGGACCTGGAACCTGCTGCATTGCGGAAGGGTCAGAAAGTAGAGATGGAATGCACGTCACCATGGTGGCGGCCGGATTCAGCTTAGAAGTGTCGTCCGAGCCTGCCCATATTTGTGTCATGGTTGATTGCATTACCAACGGTGTGCTCTCGGGCAACTCCGAGGTTGGCTGCAGAGAGCTTCCGTTCGTATCCAAAAATGTACTGCCACTCAAGGATTCCCGCTGTTTATCCTTGACATCCCCTTGGAAAAGTGTCGAGCCCAACAACTGATTGGCCTGGGCCCGGAGACGAATGTTTTCCTTGACTAGCATCTCCAATTTACTTTTCCAATGAAATGCAGCAGAAGGCTCCAAGTCGGGCATAAATTGATCAACAGCCATGGAGTCCTCTAAAGAGCAAGTGAACTGGTCATCAGCGACATTGTTTCCAATTACCAGCCTGTCACATGTTTGTGATTCTGAAGCATCAAACATTGGAGAGTCATTATCGGTAGGTGCAAATGAATCCGGATAGCAAATAGATCGAGGCTTTTCAAGCCCAGATGGGAAATCACCTTGTACCTGTCGACAATTGTTTGTAACTCGAGCGCGTTTAGAAGATTTCCCTTCATCGCCGTCTTGGAACTTCCGCTTTAAGCTGGCACCGTGCTGCACACCTTTCCGAGAAGCAAATTGCCGTTGTTGTACCTCGACAACATCATAGGAATCGTGACCATCCATCGAGAGACTAGGTTCATCACGTTCATGCTTGACAATATTCAACGGGTATGGTAACACGTCTTCGTCATTACCACCATCCTTGATATCACCTGTCCATTCAGTGACGTTTTCTGTGCAGCAAAGACGTGCGTCGCCAACATGAGGGGGTGTTGATGTTGGTGTTCCACACATATCAAAACTGCGGCAGTCATGGGCTCTCGAATAGGTAATGAGATAAGACGATGGTCTGTCCTTGCGATCGTTTCCCGGAAAGGCTAAAGTTTCAAAACAAACCCTGGGCAACTCCTCCGAGCCGGTAGCCCCACTGTTTCGTCTGCCATCGATTGCACAAGACAAAACGTGGAGACACCATGCAGACTTGCCCGACGCCGCAACCTTCTTGAGACAAAGTTCAAGACTGTTGGCCGTGGAAGCTTTATGTGAATCACAATATCTGGTGGAGTTGGCTCCATTGCCTTCATGGCTTATGTCACCACCATCTTCATTAGGCCATAAAACTTGGATACCTTGTCCGACCAGTGTAGCGGGAGATTTGCCGAGCACCGAAGTTGAATTAGATGAGACATAGAGGATAATGCCTGATGTCGATGTCTTCATCCACACTCCATCTCCCGGACTGAAATTCCGGTAATGTGGGGAACTCGAATCTTCCATGTGATTCCAATTGGTGGTCTCACTCTCTTGGTTAACACCCATACCAATGGAATACATTCTTTCGCCACGGGAGAGTGTTTTTCTTGTGCCATGGCAAGAACCCATCAAGCTAGATCTCCTCCATTGTTTGCCACTTTTGGATACAGGCAAAGACTTGTATGACGCCGCTTTGTTAGAATGACCGATACTAGGAGATTGACAGTGTTCTTTCATAAATTGAGAGTGTTTGGGAAAAAACCGCGATACCCACGGTGGAGGTCTCCGCTCTCGTCCAACCAATAGTACCCAACAAGCTTGACGTCCAGAATAAGAGAACATGGTACATCGGCATTCCATCCAAACCCACCCGCCATGTTTTTTCCGCGTCCGAAATACCAGGCTGGTTTCATCTGTAGTTCTTTTCTCAGGTCCAAGTACCTTGAGTCCCTGATGATCCCGAGCCGAAGAAAAAGTACTGTCGTCACGTGTTCCAAATGTTGTACTGTTGTCTGCAGTAATAGATCTCTGATCGCCTAAAACAGGCCCTGACTGTAGATCCTCTTGTACACCAGACAAAGACGACTGCACTCCAATACCATTCCGAGCTTTGACACGAGTATCCAAAGCTAACAATGCTCGAGTTACATACGTGATATCGCTGGGGTGACAAATAGTAGAGATATGATTGCCAACAATATCGCTATGGTGATACTCCAGTGATCTTTTGCAGGATGCAGGTGAAGCATACTGTAAAACACCTCGTGGAGTTAATATCAACACTACGTCTGTCAACGAATCTAGAAAGGAAATCATACGATCAGACCCGGCTGGAGGTCGATATCGGGGATGCTGATCGTATACAATCGTCGACATTGGCTCATTTTCCGGAATCGACGGGACTGACAGGCCCTCAGCTGGTTTGCGAGTATCTACGCAGCCTTGGTGCATTTGGTAAAATTTGTTGCTCGTGATAGATGCTGGACCAGATGCAACATTACCATCTGCGGGTCTGGAGTAAGATTTACAGTTCATTGCTAAGAAAGATTCAAGTGCTG
This sequence comes from Huntiella bhutanensis, assembly GCA_002018275.1. Classification (NCBI taxonomy): domain Eukaryota; kingdom Fungi; phylum Ascomycota; class Sordariomycetes; order Microascales; family Ceratocystidaceae; genus Huntiella; species Huntiella bhutanensis. The sequence continues at coordinate 67,858 of MJMS01000070.1, forward strand.
TCTTGGAGGATAAACTATCAGTTGCCTGCCTTTGACCAACATCGGCGCTAGATCTGTTGTTTGGAATCTCCGTCTTTGGTTCTTTCCGGGGATTACTTCGTATTTCTGACGGAGCTGGGTGCATTAGGCTGGCTGGTTGAGGCAAAGGGGGTACATTGATAGGGGGAAACTTTTGCTGTCGGCTTTGATCTTCCGTTGGTGTTTTGATAGTATCAAAGATCAAAGCAAGATTCATGTTCGGCTTTCCCGACCAGCTCCGCCCATCCATATTTTGACTGGCGTGTCTATAGTCGATCAAGATGTTACCCACGTGAGAGTTGTGGGTGCTAGGAGCAATAGAATCTGGGCTCTCTACGAGGTCAAGCATGAAACCAACAAAGTACTTATTGTCTTTATATTCCAGTGGAATAATCGTAAGTGCGTTCAAAAAAGGCACGCCACCTTTACGGTAATTGATCAAGACATGACGACTTTCTTCGCCTTGCTCCAATGCATGACGTATGGAGGCTGTGGCCCGGGTATCGACCAACTGGCCTTTTATACAAGATACTTTGATATCAAGTGGCACAGATGATTTAGTACGAGAATCTCTATCGCGATATTCATGAGATTCCTCCTCAGAGCACCGAGAAGCCCGGAAACCACCAGCCGGGTCTTGAAAAAGACGACAGTTTTTCCCCATCAAATCAGTCTCGCTATACCCGCTCATGTGATATAGTGCGTCTGATGCAAAGACTATAGGGTAATCATGAGATGATCCGTCACAGACTGTGAAGGCACAGTTGATGTCTACAGCTCCGACATCATATTTGGGATTGGGCCTCGTTAGAATGCTCTTTAGTAACGCAGGTATATCAGGCATAGTCCCAAAACTGTGAGTGATTGAACCGGGAATTGACAATACACCCGATGAACTCTGATTTACCGGAGGAAAGTGCCGTGGCCAGAGCCCCGAAGAAGAGTTAAAATTGGGAGGCTGCCAGTGCTGCTGAGGCATAAAGAATCCATTGTTGACAGAATACACCGGATTTGGATGATATCTGGAGTGAAGACGGGGATTAAATGCTCGGCTATACGCCAAGTAATTCTGCTGTTCTAACTGAGGAAGAGAGTTTGACCGACTATGATGAAAGGGTGGAAGACTGGCAGCATTCGAAACAGACCAAGATTGACGATGAGGCCAACGAGAGCGTGGTCCTAGGATGCCCGGATGTGGTAAGATAGAAGAAGAAACTTTGAGTAATCGTGCATCAGGTATCAAAGAAGGTGTTGCAAACGTAGAAGATTGTGCTGTGCTTGACAATGGACCTCCAACTTCCGTGTATGGCTGTTGCGATGTCCACGTAGAATCCCAAACAGCAGACGTCTGGCGTGAGTTCCAATTACCTTCTGGTGACCCGGTGGTGTATTCCGCGTCTAAACGGGTTTGCCTCCGGTTAATTATTTCACCCAAGGACTCGGGCTGAGTCTCAGAAGCCTCGGGCTCCAGAATGTCAAAGGAGCTATCTAGATATGCGGATGGGGATGCCGGTCCGGACCGAAGGCTAGGATTGGCGGAATTAGCGCCACCGATGACAGTCCTAGGACCGGGAAAGTGTGGGGGCATCAAAGGACGCATGGTAACAATGAAGGTATAACAAACAAAAATGAGGTATATAGAAGACTGGACGTTGCGTAATGCAGACTGTGTGTTAGCAAATCGTGTGTTGAAGTCGATGACTGTGAATGCAAGCTTACAATGAACAGCAAAGTATTCCACCAAACGAAACATGAAATTGGAAATGCAAACAAAATAGCCAACGATATGAAAATCAAACAAAACAAAACATGAAAAATCAGAAGAAACAAAACAAAGATGCCGCCGTGACAGGATGAATGCGTATTTTGGGGTCGGTCAGTTGAGCATGAAGCGGCACAACTGGGCCATTGATTTGCGCGTCGACATAAAATTGGTTATCGCATGGCAGATATTGACACTATGTGAGAATGGTTGGCGATGCTGCGATAATGCCAGGCTCGCATAAAGCCGACACAAGATGTCGGTGCCAGACTTTCAGGCGCCCAGAGTAAACCCCCAGGCCAATATGAAGATGAAAAGAGGCCCGGAACTTGGCGATGTATGGATGCACAGAAGACCCCGATAGTGGACGAAATAGTTGAGGTTATTGCAAGTTGATAGTTTCAGAGAACTGGCAGAGAGATCAACTAACAGACGATAAACTGAACGCCTAGACAAACGGCAGATTCCTGTAAATGACTAGAAGGCAGAAACTGTTCAAGGCAGTTGTGTTGGTTTTCTCTTTCTCTCTCTCTTTTTTCCTCTTTCTCGAGCCGGGATCCTTCTACTTTCGAGCCAACGAAGGCCCCGGGGTCTCGATGGAAGTAACCCGTGTCACAGTGTTACGGCGACCACAAGACAAGAACAGAACAGGAGAGGGTCACTAGAAGGAGGATATATTTCCGGGAACCAGTTAACTGACAGGCGAAACGACCCCTACCACGAGCGCAAGAACAAGATTGAAAGGGGAAAGATGAAACGAGAAAACGGCCAAGTTAGAATGGAACTCGGCAAGCAGACGAGGACAGACATGTATGTCGGTCAGAAGCACAGGGGAAGTGAGCCAGCAGATAGATATACCAGACTCGAAATAGGTAGATACAATAAGGCCAGGGCTTTTGGATTCCGCTAGAGGGGTAGCAACCGTAGCGGTTCCGCATATGTAGTATCCCGAAACAGACAACAACTAGAATATGCAACAAACACGCCAGGAAGGCACCTTTGAACGTAGAAAGAGAGAGAATGAGTGGGAGAAACTGTAGGAATATGATTGCGAAGTGGTAGGGACAGACGAACAGTGTACGCCCTCTATTAATGTGGAACTACACTCGGTCACTACGATATAGCTAGGAGCCGTCTCGACTATATGAACGCTAGAATCCACGGTCCCCAAAATGGATAGTATGCAAATAGCTGTGCGTGTGGGTATGTAGGAAAAGAGTGATTGGTGTTAACATGTACGTTTATGCATAGACCCACTGGTGTATACCAACATCTTGGGGGTCGACCAACTAGAGCCTATGATCAGTAGGCTACAGGTGCATTAAACGACTAGTCATACTCCCCTTATGCTCAACGGGAATCTAGAACAAGCAAGCCAAGAGTAAGCTAACAGCATGCTCGTCAGAGGTATATAAGGTTACACAATGATTGCAGAGTGGGCCGGTTCATTTGTTTCAAGCAACCGAGAAGTAGGATGTGGATTCCGAGAGCCACTAAATGTGAGACCACAGCACAGAAGCAACAATAGAGGGTCCCTTGGTAAAAATGGCCTAGTGGAGGCCCTACTGAAAACGGCAGGATTGCGCATTTAAGATCATGTCACATATAGACCGAGCATGATGCCGGACTGCTTCTCAGTATACCAGCCAGCAATATGTTATTTCTATTACACAGTAACTATATGTGAAAAGGTACATTCTTATTGTATTACTTGTATTAACAGGCGATATGCCTAGACAAAAAGACTCCCATAAGCGGGTCATTGACGTCAAACTAATGCTGACATGCACACATCCTGGGGCTACAAACATTGGTATCCAACTACAAACGAGCAACGGAGACATATATATATACATGCATATTCGATGTTAGAGAAACTCAAGTATCCCAGATAACCCCTGAGATCACCCGGTCAAGTGTTAGATCCTATTGAAAGCCGTTGATCAAGCAACAAGACGGCACATCGAGGCTCCCACAGGGCAAGCTTACCCTTGACTCCGCGGAAAGCTACAGAGCGGGTACGGTGCCACTTAGATCCAAGAATGTGGCAATAAGCAAGATTGGACACTTTACATTATACGGTGGCTGGGCTCTGGAATGTAGTTTGGTCGTGGCATCTTGGATATACGATGGAAATACTCTGGATTTGGATACCCAGTATGTGTCCTAGTGGAACTATGTATCTTGGAGACGACAATCTCTACTTGGAATCTGATAGATCGTGTACAAATACATGTCGACTACCAACTTTATGCACAATATAAGTATTAATGCTTGTGGATATGGTATACCCAAAGTCCACCAGTACGACCTATCATTGAGTCGGCCTAGTCAAATGTCACAACCCAGGCAGCCGAATGGTATGACGTGATAGCCGTCGATGACCCCAAGGTAACCATGTAATCGGTTGAAAAGTTTAGATACCAGCAGATCACGTCGACTTATGGACCAAACGAGAGCATCCCGGGTGACCAAAGCATGTATCGGAAAACGCAGTAGCCCCACTGTACTAGCTTACTGTATCATGTGTTGGATATGAGAAGCCCAATGGCCAGCCTCATACTGACACAACGGGAAAAGGGAATAATGCCCTTAGCCGCTGTGGAGATTAACGCACAAGTAGTGTATAGACATCCATGAATGGACGGCGGCATGTCATCGACTAGTGCAGGTTGAATCTAGTACTAAACTCCCAGCTACCTGTACGAAATCACTGATATCCAACCAGTCACTTACCACATGCACGACGTAACCCGTCATCTTCTTATGCTATCTGGATTCACTGTTTATTTTGGTTCCATGCCCAACCCCCGTGGCCTCGCGGCTACCCGCATATGTTTGCGGACACCACCACGCAAAAGTGCACGAGGAAATCTAGTCTACTCCATACTACGCGTGTATAGTCTCTCCCCTCAAGACCCGTAAAATGGATGCTGCACCGTAAGCCCCAACCATAGCCACCAGCGCCTCGGCACATGGCATCTCAATCATCCACGTATGTATGTAGATGCCCAACCAGCTCTCTACCGTCTTGTGTATCCCCAAAAGTGGATAAGGCAAATATCACAAAGTGAAGTGGACCTAGCAGCCTGATGTTTTCTCCGCGAGAGTGAAAAGAGACACTCCCCCGCACGTTCCGTAACACGCCCCGGAACCAACAAAACTCCCGCCATCATCGCCAACAACTAGCGAGCGACCCAGCAAGCAAGAGCATGTTTGTCCGTGAGCATGGACAATCTGCAGAGTCTGCCCGCCTTCCATCACAGTCGTGTGACGCGCGGAAATATATGGTCTCTTCGCCACTGCAGGCCTCCTGCTCCAATCACCAGCCTACTATGTCGCGCCTAAACCACCCTCCTCACATTCGTCTAACCACCGAGAGATATAGGAGTCGAGCCTCGCCATATCCTTTCCCAGATCCGGCATGACACGGACGATATGACGATGCCAAGTAATACGGGGGTAAACACCGGTGTCATTGACGCATCCTCCACAACAGTCCCAAGCGGCAGACGTGTGATGGGTTTCTTTCTCCACATGGGCCGAGATTTACCTGCATCTCTCCCGCAGCCATTTGGAAGACTCTCCAAATAGCCACAATGCATGCTTGCCCAAAAAGAGAGGGTGCAGTCACCCGATAAGCGGGCGTTGCGGTGACTGACCGACCCATGGGGCAGGAACTAGAAGTAGGAATGCATAATCACTAAGATGGCCTTGCAAACCAAACATGGAAAACCAGAAGTTACAAATTGCCTATTTACAAGTTAGTCGAGACACTAGGACACACACCAAACCACTAGCCTGAATAACCAGTTTCGCCATTTCGCCCGACTTTCAGCATATCACGGCCCACCTGATATGCATAGCATTACCGATACATCCTTCTCGCTATATCCTGACGAAACCAAGATCCCAATCCGAATAGCGGAACGAGCTTAGTTCTGTGTGTCTTTCACACAGCTGCTGCAGTGTAAGCATGAACAGCATAAAGAAAGCTATGCTTTTGAATCAACTATGCACCATATATTTAAACTGTCAAGAATCGTTCATTCATGAAACATCCAGGCAATATTGGTCGTTAAAGTAAGGCAAACTCAAAAAACAGTGGTATTGAAAAGAAAATAGAAAACCAAAGACATCTTCAAAAACTCCCTTCAAACAAGCACACCCAATCCAATCCCGACATATGTCCACAATGCCAAACAGAAACGACACAACTATTAAACCAAGAAAACAAAGAAAACAACAGAAAAGAGATCCTCCAAGTCCCAGTCCACTCCGGTCCTTTCGCTTTCTATCATGCAAACCAAAAAGCGATAATCATTCAATCATTCGTTGCCTGTGCCTTTTAACATCCCAAACACCACCTCATTATTTTTCCCCCAACGGTGTTTGTCATCCTTTTTTTGTCTTCACATCATGGTACAGATATCTATATCAGTCCCTCAACAGCAGCATTTAGCTGAAGTGAGCCTGGATGCGGGCCTGCGCTTCGGCACTGAACTGGCCCATCAAAGGAGCGGGGTTCAGACCAGCGGCGGTGCACAGGTTCTTGGTCGAAGCAACAACACGAGCCAGAGTCTGGCCCTGAAGCATGTTAGCCTCAAGAGCCTGCGCGACCAAAACGAAGACCTCACTGGGGCGAGAGGTGACACTAGGGTGGCTCCTACAAAGATTCATCATATTAGTCATACAGTTACACAGGAGGTGCAAAAACATTGCGTTACACGGGCTGCTGCTTAGGCAAAACCACGCCTAACTCAAACACAGAAATTAACTTACTTGTCCATCAGCTCAGCCAGGAAGGAGTAGACGTAGGGAGCAGCCTCATCATCGTTGACAACGGGGAGAGTCTGGATCCATTGTTCGGCGACAGCGGAAGCATCACCGACAGTGGTGGGGGCGAAGTGCAGAATCTTGGCAACGGCAGCGCAGGCGTTCTCGGTAGCATACACGTTATCCTCATCACGGGCATCCTTGATCGTGTTAATGGCCAGAAGAACGGGGATAGTGCTGGTCAAGAACTGATCCCAGCTACGTCCACAGCGCTGCGCAATAACGCCAATACCGTAAGCGGCAGCTTGGCGGATAGCTGGAGACTCATCCGTGCAGCCAGCCAGGAGAGGCTGGGACAGAACGTTGGCATAGCGAATGCTCTGCTCACCACAGTACTCAAGAACATCATCAAAGATGCACAGAGCCCATTGGCGCTGGGTGGGGTCCTCAGAAACGAGGAAGGCAGTGTACAGATCCATGAGACGCTCCCAGGCGGGCAAGAAAGCGGCTCCGTGGTTCTTGAAGATGGCGTGGAAGGCCTTGTTCATATCGGAGAGCAAAGTCTGGTCATCCTCAATAGCCATGAGAAGCTCATCAGAGTCATCCTCGTCAACGTCTCCAGTACCATCCTCCTTATCGTCCGCACGCTGCTTGATGCGGTCCCGGTAGTCATCGAGAGCCGAAGTAGCGCTCTCGATGAACTTCTCCATGTGCGCAGTGCTCATGCAGTTGGCACCGACAACCTCAACAGACTCATAAAAGCCCTGGTACATCTCAGCGAGAGTGTCAACGGCAGGCTCGGCAGTAAGAACGTCCAGAAGCTTCTCCAGAGTGCCAGTCCACAGGCCAGCGAGCTCGCTAGAAGTGGGACCGTACGCCTTCTTGTAGCAGTTTAAAAGAGCGGGAACCAGCTTAGAAGAGACGAAACGGACAGGGTCGTGGAAGAAAAAGGCAAGACCAGGAAGGGCGATCTTGTCCATGATTTCAGGAACGAACTGAGCAAAGTTCTCCTCGAGAACCTGAGCGTAGACAACAAGCAGGTCAATGGCCATACGCTTGTCCTCCATGATGCTGGTACGGATACCAATCATCTTACCCTTGACGGGAACCAACTCCCAGCCCTCCTCGTTCTGCATCTGCTCAATGTGCTCCTCGTCCTCAACCAGAGTGATGTCGGCCTTGGCGCTAGCGAGCTCTAGGAGAGGAGGAATAACGGTAGGGAGGAAAGGAAGGAAGTCAGTGCCAAGAACACGGCACATGCGTCCCCAGCAGTGCATGAGGTACTGCTCCTGCGGGTCATCATCATCCTCAATACCCTTCTGGATGTTGCTGAGAATGTTAACCAGAGTGTTAGCGTCAGCGGCAAGGCGCTCCTTACCAACGGCAAGAGCAATGAGAGTAGCACACTCCATAGCCTTAGCACGCAGAAGACGGAGTTCCTTCTCGTTGTCACCCTGCAGCACGTTCACGAGAACGGGCATCAGCGAATCGTAGTACTTAGCAAAGGTAGTCTCAGCAGCATCGGCAATGGTAGCGATAGTAGACAGGGCCTGCTCCTGAACGTAACGCTTGTCGTGAAGAAGGTTGAACAGACGGGACAAAAGATCGTCCAGGTAGGGCTCCAAAACCTCCTTCTCGGCCTCCTCACAGAAGTTGACCAGAGCGGCAGCGGCGTGAGACTTGACACGGGGTTCGGGAGAGTCAAGAACTGGGATGATAGCCTTGAGCACACGGTCGAAGTAATCGGCCTGCATCTTGGGAGCAAAATCAGTGCTCATCTGACCGAGAGCATTGCAGCCGGCCCAGCGCACACGCGGGTGGGGGTCAGCCAGGGCAGGAATCACAAGATCCAAAACCTGGTTAAGCTCGCCAATCATGAGATCGCGGCAACCCTCAGAAATGGCAGACAGGGCCATAAGAGCAGCGTGGCGGTCCTTCCACGAAGTAGAAGTCATCATGCGGGGAAGCCAGTTGAAAGTAGGGGCAAGGATGGTAGGGCCACCAAGCTTGTTGGCCAAACGATCCATGGTCTGTTCACCAGCAACGTGGTTTTGGTCGCTCTCGTCCTGGTCGAGATCCTCGCTCTCCAACCACTCGTTGCAGTCCTCGTCGTCCTCATCGAGATCAGTCATAAGACTCAAGCACTGGGTGATCATGTCGTTGGTATAAGACTCGTCCTTGCGGCACATCGACGGCGCGTAATCAGCGAAGGTGGCAAGAAGTTCGAGGGCATTTTGGCGGCAGTTGCTGTCCAACTCCTTCTCGCTAACAACGCCAATGCAGAAAACAACCAGCTGGTGGAAAAGAGGCTTAAACATCTTGGGGGAGCGCTCAGCAAGCTCAATGAGCGACAAGAGAGCTCTGGAGAGATCCTCGGCATCGCCGCCCTCCTTGATGGGCGGGAGAATGCTCAGGAGATCAGGGAGGAGACCGAAGAACTTAGCCTGGGCCTTGCGACTGAGACCGGAGAAGAACGAAGCAAAAGCGTCAGCGGCAGCAAGACGAACCTATTAGTTTAAAGAAACAACTGGTTAGGACAAAGAACAAATGAAGCCCATGGTAATACGGTGTACATACACTGACAGCGTCATCCTTGAAGCCCTTGCTGAAGACGCCAGCAATAGCCTCCTCGTGCTGCTTTTCAATGATAGCGGGGGTGGCAGCGAAGACACGGAAAGAGGTCTCACGCTTCTCGGCTTCGGGAGACAAAGAAAGCTGGAACAGACCGTTCAACAACTCAGGCCAAGAGCCATCTAGCAATGACCACAATGGTTAGTCTTATTCAATAGATTTTAAAGCCATGTAAAAATCAACATACCGTTGTCGGTGTACTGGCGGGCAATCTCGGCGACGGCGTCACTGATCTTGTTGCGCACGGGACGCTGGGCCTCGGTAGCCAAGGTGTCGAGAAGCTTAGCACGGATAGCGGCACCCTGTTCCTCGGGAAGAGAAAGGAAAAGGTCCATGGTGTCACCGGCGGCATTCTTGCCGGTCTTTTGGGAGATACGACGGAAGATAACGGCGCCGAACGAACGGGTCTGTTCGGATCAAAATTAGCATGTGAACAGACAATAGTGGGTGGGGCTAAAAAGTTCCTGTACATACCGAGACTTCTGGGGACAGCTGAATCTGCTCAGCAAGACCCATCAACAGGATATCTGGGCGGGTAGCGGTCCAGTTCTTTTGAAGGTGCTCCTCGGCCTGGGTCCGGGTAGTGTTGTCAGGCGACTGCAGAGCCTGCAGAAGCTGGCCGAGCTCGGTAGCAACCTCAGCGGGAAGAACAGACATGACGGGCTGTTGTAGGCGATTCAAGTAGAAAATGGGTGTGTAATGAAATCAGGGTTTATACGCCGGCAAAATGTTTCACGAGGTTATCTCGAGAACGACAGCGATAACCGACAAAAGATCGGGGCGGATTTCACACCTCTTTCTTCTGAAAAAAGAAAGATTTCGGAGGCGCGGAAGTTGAGTCTAATCGGACCGGGCTCAAAGAAAGATGACAAAGGATATCAAGATAGAAGCACCCTTTGAAAACAAGACGATCCCGCGCACTAAGTGACGGTATATGTTTTTGGTTTTTTTTTCTTTAAGAAGAGTTGGCTTGAATAACAAGAGCGGGAGGAGAAGTGAAATCAAGTGTAGGCAAGGCTAGAATTAAATTTAAAGAGTGGGGTTAAAATCCATTTCAGGGTTTTTTTTTTTCCTTGTTGTCATGTTCAGGTTGAAGGGCAACACAGAACTCAACCAAAGCACTTTTTGACTCCGAGTAACCCTATTTGGTCTATCTCATGGTAGCGACCTACGTATGTAACATGCTCTGAATAATCCCGATTGTCACTAGAATTGTTTTCATCGTTGCCACTGGTTAGCAATTCTGTCAAATGCCCCTGACAGGAACATCCAAATCACGTCCTTACATCGCTACTTTTTTTGTTATGGTTCAGATGACAGATAAGATGGCGCAGACTCCCCGGTCACAAATACCAGCCATCCACATGTCTTGGGGTCGGATCTCTGGAATCTGTACTATAGAGTAACAAAGTAGTCACCAATCGGCTGTTGTGTTATAGACCGCTTCCATGTGAATAGCCTACTTTTCTTTTGGTCCACTGAAACTTGGACATGCCACGCTAGAAAATGGCTATTCACTAGTATATCGTGGTTTTCGGTATGCTATATAAATATGCACATGAAAAACAAACAGACCGTGAACCAAAGCGTTGAGAGAAATCTTTTATCGCAGGGTTGGCCGTCACCGCCAAGTTCACTGACTCGTCTCCCTGTTCCCACTATTCAAAAATTGAACATCGTCATCATGGCGGGGTAGTCAACCAAAGCGGTCTGTGTTCCACCGTAAATAGGGTTCTGTGCCGTCTTCCTAACCAATCATATTCTCTTATCTATCCAACACTTTAAGGCGCTGTATTTATCCCCTGTCAAATGTTTGGTGGGGCTCCTGAACGGACGCGGACAGTTGACATCATGGGACCGGGACCCCTATCAACCACAGTTTGGCGGACTTTGAACAAATACTGCCTCTCGAATACTAGGGTATGTACATCATTAGTAGGGTTAAGGATAGCTTGGACATTCCAGATGCATCTGTGCTATGTAATGGATGTTAGGTAGTGGACTTCAAATGAAATTCCACCGTGATTCTATGGAGTACTATTTCGGAATGTTGCCAGCAAGACATATGTACATACATATGTATGGCGTTTTCCAGGGGCTGCATGCACCTTAACGGAGCTGCATATATTCGATGGCAGCCCCTTCTCCAATCCCTAAGTGTAGACCACTTCAGGGCTAGCATATCACAGACTACAGGGTAAAGAGCTATAAGTTATATGGTATCTGGTGTCGTAATCACGCGCATAATAAGTCACCCAAGACAGTATGTACCCGGGATATATGGTGTGGTACACTGTTTTTTCTCTCATCAGACCAGGCTTCCGATTTCTCCGTTGTAACAGTCCGTTGTTCAATACATTCCTATATTCACTACCTACTTCATTGCTCACACGTCACCTGCACCTAAACCAGCGTCAAATCCATTGCCCTATCCAACAATATCTTGCACCAGATTCCCCTGATCATGTCGACACCGAACAGCTCAGGTGCTGACAATGCACAGTCCGTTCAAGGCATTACCATCACCGGAGCTCCTACCAGCCCGACTCACCGGACATCAACCAACAGCCTACGTAGCAATTTCTCCACGTCATCGGGAACCCCAATTCAATCACCACCTACTCTTAATGTCTCGACTCATCGCCAATCCAAGGTAGATAGTTTGCGTAGCCATCCGCCTACCCCGAGGTCTGCTAGACATCCTTCTTTGACCCAGGCAGCTCTCCAAGATCTCATCAACCAAAGCAAAAGTACCCAGCGGAATCGTCAGCTGAATCCCGATTTTGCTAGTCGTAATTGGAATGATGTGGCGATTGGAGAGCTTTCTCTTAGTTCTGAAGTTAAATGGGTGACGATGGATACCACTGTGGAAGACGCCACTCGTGTAAGTTGGAGGCGCTTTATCCACTGTTAGTTTATTAGACGATGGACAACCCAGGTTAACACGTTGAATATGTAGGAATTACTCAAAACCTCGCCAGTCAACGCAGTTCTGGTTAGAGAAAGTCCCCATGATAGCGTCGCGGTGTCTACATTTGATTTCAACGATCTCAACGCTTATTTGTTAGTCGTTGTTGGAATTGCGAAGCCAGACGATGAGACCGCTGAAGTCTTTAAAGACCTGGCAGCGAAGGCCCGTGCTGGACAGCCTTTGACCATTCGTGATATTCAGCCTGTATGCCACAAGGAATCTTTGATTTCAATTTCAGGAACAGAAAAGTTGAACAAGGCAATTGAAATCTTTGGTAGTGGTGTGCACCGCGTGATAGTCACTGATACCAACGGGAATGTGACGGGTCTTTTGGACCAACTTCGCATTGTGGAGTTTTTCTGGCATGAGGGTGTTAACTTCCCTGTCATTGATGACACTTACACGCTCTCTATTCAGGATCTTAGGATTGCCAGCAAGACGGTGATTGGTGTTAAGTAAGCGACTATGACCACAATCCATGTGTGATATTTTCTAACCCGTTATCCAGTCAAGACCGTCCTCTTTCTGAGGCTTTACTATTGATGTACAATGAAGGTCTCAACAGCGTGGCTATTGTTGACACCAATCAAAGAGTTGTGGGAAATATCTCCACAGTCGACGTCAAACACTTGACTAGCATTGCTAATGCCCACCTTTTGGAGTCGACATGTCTGAGTTATATTTCAGTCATTCTCAATGAGAGAGGCGTGGATCAAGGTAGAGACTCATTCCCAGTCTTTTATGTAAGCTCTAATGCCACACTATCGCACACCATTGCGAAATTGGTGGCAACACACTCGCATCGCATGTGGGTAGTAGATTCTACGGCTACCGAATCTCATGTGCAAGAGCCACCGTCTCCAGGGCCTTCAGGACCTCTACCATCTCCATCGGCATTGACCGGCCCATCACTCACTTCAACCCCAAGTGTAGTGCCAGGCTTTGGACAGACGGAGAAGTTATCTGGCGTGATATCACTCAGTGATATTCTCAACCTATTCGCCAAAACTACAGGCCTGAATCCCGCGGACCCAAACGAGCAAAGAGCCCGTCGGAGAAGGAGTTCAAGTGCTTCTATACGGCCTAGTTTCGAGTCAAGCCGAGGAAGCCTGGATCTTCGGTAGAGTTTGGATACCAGAAAGCATTATGTGGTATGACTTGGGCTGTTTTTACAAGGAGTTTAGAGCCACGATAGAATGTCACGTTTGACTGCATATCGGGGGATAATAAGGTGACTTGTTGTTACAAGGTGCTTAAAACCGAAATCATTGCACGTAGCGTAAATATAACTTAACATTGTGTAATATCCATGGGTATCATGATAACATGCCAGATATGTAGGCGACATGTTAAATGCGATCTATCAAGCCAACCGGCAAACACCGACGACACATCCCGCCTCCCACCCCGACCCGGCCCGACCCGACCCAACCATCCTCCCAGCAAATCTATTCCTCCTCGACACCCTCCATCCCCTCTTCCACCGCCGCGGAAACCCGCTCCTGCTCACTAGACGTGAAGGTCGCAGCGCCCTGTTGAATGGCATGAACGAGTAGCGGGATAGCATCGATTTTGAAGTCGTCGGCCGAACGCACCTTATCCAGGTCCTCGGCGAGTTCCTGCGTAGCGCGCTGGAGATAGTAGGCGGTGAATTCTTCGTTGTTGGACATTTTGATGGGATTTTTTGGAATAAGGAGGTTTGTTTTGGATGGTGTGGGTGACGGATGTTGTGTATGAACATATGAATTATTTTACGGATTTATGAAGGTGATAAATTTCAAGGGTTGGGATTTATATTCCAGGGTTACTGAACCCGGGACACGATCAACACTGCGGAACAAGGACAAGCAAAAAGTTAAAAGGTAAAAGTATATTAGGGGTATCAAAAGTAAAGCAGGTTGAGGTCTAACCTAACAACCATAAAACAGTATATAATTAAAAAGTACACAAACATTTGCTTGTCATTCACACAACTCACTTAACCACGACGCGCCTTTTCTTTGCGGACTGCCCAACCCTTCAAAGCCAGAACCATCAAGATCCAAGCCATGAACAGACCAACGAAGCCCATGGTGACAGTGTAAAGGAACATAGCATCGAGCTCGGCACGAATAATAGCATCTACAGTGTTAGATGCGCTAGCCATGAAAATTATGCCACCGGCAATGAGTCCAAACGAGGTGAGAAGCTCAGTAGGTGGACGCGAAGGATAGATAGAGGTTGGGGGACGAAGCCACATGATGATGTAGGTCAGAGCACGGCAGAAGGAAGCACCGCTAAGAAGATCACCCCATTGCTTGTGGATCATGGTGGAGATGGCGGTGTGTTGCTGATGAGAGCTCATCATGATGCCGAGTAGAAGAATCACAAGAGCTGGAATTGGGTTCATCGAGAAGCGGTATTGGACAGGCTCTTGGATTTCGCCACGCTCCTCATCAGTAGCAAAGTTTATTGGGTTCTCCTGAGCCTCATCCACAGTGGTGTTGAGCAATTGTCTCATCATTTCAGACTCAATGAGCATACCACAGACACCGCCACCAATGAAGAGAATAGTGATCGAGAGGTGCTCCAGATCTTGGTGACTCCAGGTACCATCTTTGCTCCCAAGATGCTCCATGAAGACATTAGTAATACCGTAAAGAAAAATGAAGAAACTCTCAGTGAACTCGGCAGTCGGTCTCCAGCTCTGGTTCTTAGACTTTGGGCGGATGTTCCAGGCCCAGCCGAGGTCGCCGAAACTGCCAGACCAACGGCCCAGAGTCAGGATACCAAGCCAAAGGAAGATACCACCCTTAACCCAGTGGGCCAGACCAGAGAAGATGTGAGATCCCTCGAAGAAACGACCCAGAGTGACAATACCAGTGCAAATGCAAACAAAGCCGAGAATCAGACTAACCCGATCAATGACTTGATAATACACTGCAAAAATGCGCCACCAACGAGCAGAGAAAGCACCGGCAATTTTGTCGGAAAGACGGCCCCAAAGGGAGTCCTTGCTAGGCATGAATACAGGACTAGCAGGCACAGTCTCAGATTCATTGTATTGCTCCTTCTGGATATTCTGAAGTTCGAAATGGGAGTTATCTGCGACGGTAGACGCGGAGCTGCTTCGAGAATGCGAAGACGAGGCGGAAGCATGAGTGATGCTTTCATCGGAGTTTCTGTGCATGTTCGGGTGATGGAAACGGTCGGAATGGTCTTCGGTTGGGGGCATAAAAGCCACACGCTCGTATTGTTCGTCGACTGAAGGCTTCTTGCCAAAGGTACCGGCAAACTGGCCAACCAAGCCAATGAAAACTTGGGCGCCAATTGCAAATGTTACGATCCAGCCTAACTTGTGATGGGCATTGTTGGGGTAAAGATCCGGAGTGCTGGCATTGTATCCAATGGCAATTACAACACCCAAACTATTAAGCGCGCCAAATATAAGCTGGGAAAAGATGGTATATCTGGATTTGGCGAGGGAAAACATGACAGCTATAACAAGCAAACCGCATTAGTATATTGCATGCGAGTTGACGTCTAAGTGATTGACAGGCCATATCAAGTTGCGGAAAAACTCACCAACAGGAAGCACAACGAACCATGCCAATGACATTGAGATGATATGAGCAAAGAGAGCGCCGCTATGCTCTGAATGATTCCAATATGAGTTTGGCACATCTGAAATGGTAACATTTGAGGCGGAATGGTCCACAGAAGGCGCGGCAGTGGGCATCGCCATGTCCATGCCGGCCATACTGGTTGCTTCTTCTTCGCCATGAGCCAACACCAGTATGGCAAAACCCAGCACAGCTGGAGCGACTTTTCTGAGAATGGCAGACATTTTTTTAGGTTTCGAAAGATCGCACAGCGATGTGAGTGTCGATTTGTCAAGAGAAGAGACCAGCCGATCTACCAAACAGGAAAAGACGGAGAACAAGAATGACAGGAGCCCGGGACGTGCAGGGTCAATATATATGCGTACACATGTGTGAGGTTTTCAGCACCTGGCCCAAGTGATGTAATGGCACTCCAGGCCAATGCACAAGGCCATAAACTGGAGATTGCTAATGCTTCCGGAGAAGTCTTGTTTCCAGCGCAAAGTGGATACACCGGCAGGGAACAAGAGACTGGGGTACCAAGGGCTCAAGCGTCAATGTGAGTTGAACGAGCAACAGGCCTGTCCTGGATATAACACAGCAATGGTGAGAAGCCGATTTGCTGAAGTGATTCGACGATGGGAACGGTTTATCGCAGTATGGGGGAATCTCGGTGTGTTGATGATTGATACGAATGTCCAATGGGTTCAGAAATAGCTAGTATCAATGAATGAAAGGACGTGATTCCAAAAGACGTGGAATTCCGGTGGATCTAGTTCCAAATGAAGGATTTACAGAATTCGGCAATACCACGTCAAAATGGACAAAGGTTTATGGAAAGTGGAATGATTGGAATGAACGTCGAAGAGGGTAGTTTCTTAGTAAATCGGTCTAGCTCGGTCTAACTGAAGATGGCGATTTCCCAGCAAGCGTAAAGCTCTGAATGAAAAGACTTTAATGCGTACGTATCTTTTGAAGTTCGCTGACTGTATCCTTGGCAGTTTCGTTTTTAACTGGACAGTCAGGAGGCAATATGTCCGGGTTTACAAAGTGAAATAGCCGCAGCGCGCCAATGGGTCCGGGGGTTGAACAAGACCTCTATAAACGCGAAAGCGAAAGCGATTCGTAGTTAAACGTCAAGGAGCGGAAATGGTGAAAATATTGGCATGATATATGGGAAATGTATGTATAGGTCTAGAGCATTCAAAGCACAATTAAAGACGACGGCCGAGCTCAAAAAAAGTTAAATTGAAGTTGAAAATGCGTCTGAGAGGTACAGCGGTATCTGTTTTCAGGGCGTTAGATGCGCTTAGAATACTTCATACATGGCGTGGGTTTGCGCAAATATGAGGCTACTTGCGTGGTCGCGGCTCCGACCTGTGTTTCGGATTCTCAACGTCGACTCGTGTTGCCAGTTTTTTGCTAGGGAACTCACGGGCGTGGTTTGTATGTGGAACAAGACAGACACAAACAAGCGCGAACTGGTGATTATAGTGTTCGTCCACAGTGATCAATGTATGTGCCGACTTCACAAGCTAGTTTAGGAGACAATGTTCTGGCGATCAAGAGAGTTGTAGATTATGAGCTTAGTGTGAGGGGGCGATGGTCTAAATAGTTTAATTTATATGGATTCGAGGAGCGGCTATCTAGACTCGAGTGGCATCCAATCGGGATTAAACGGGTTCCGACAGAACCAGTCTTAACTTGGGAGTCTTTCGGTTTGAGTTCGGTCTACTCTACATACATACACATACATAACTCCGGCAAGTTGACTTGTAAGCAAATCCCCATAAACATTTCGAGTCATGGGACGTCGTCGCCTCTCATGTTGTGACGTGTGATTAGACACTGTGCTTGTCATCCCCATCTTCTTACCTATACAAGACAGTTAAAACAGAGAACCAGTAAGACCATTGTATTCTGGTAAATTGGGTTTTTTCCGCATGTGTTTGCCGGTGTTCTTGGGTACCACATTGCCAAAAGAGGACTTTCTAGGCCTCCGCTAAAACTGTCAAGTTGTCTAGAGGAACACCCTACATTATGTAGCTGGTCTCTGTTTGTGCTTTAATGCCACTCCCCCACACCGAAGTTTCTTTATCCGTCTTGTTGTCCGATGCCCGTTACTCTTCGGCAATTGTCTAGTGAAATTATTTCTTCTGTTAGGTGGGATTCCACTTGAGGCCAGTACATATATATTCGTACGATTTGTGTTGCAGGAAGTGATTACGGCCGAACCAGTGTTGCATGGTGGAGACCGTGGGCAGTTGACTCGTCAATATTGGTAGTAGCCGGGTTTTATGGCATGTGTCATTGAAGACCGGTGAATGTTTTATGGGTCTGACTCTATTCCGGAGATAGACGCAAATTCCGATGTTGGCGGGACGGAACACGCACTATTGCTAGCTTCCGCTAGAAATCACCTGGACTTGGGGCGGAGATCGGTAAGCTCAAGGGTCTTTTTGATGCATCTTTCGGATATAAGCGGGTAAATAATGGAGTCTAGAGTGATCCACCGGGGCTTTGTCTCCACTTCCAACCACCAGAAAAAACGGCGGCTATGGACCATGATCCGACAAACGCGTACATGCATCCAATGGTTATGCTCGGGAATAAAAACTTTCGGGTAAGGCGGCACTTTCGATGATAACTATAGCCAGAACTAATGTTACCTTGTTGTTTCGTTTTCGGGGTTTTGCAGGAATCACAACGTCGTTCGCTCATTATGACGTCATAGGTCACTTGAAAGTGTTCGAACTACAGGTTGTATTTCACATGTAGTTTGCTTTCCTAAGGTGCATATACCAGATATCTCCATCCTATCATTGATGTCACTTTATAATGTTACAAAACTGGCCTCAAATTTAATCATCATGGACAACAAACCAATGGAAATTGAAAGGTATCGAACAATCTGACAACGCATACATAAATGAAGGCGCCTATGGAAATAACTACTCAATAACCTATGTACATACTTTACACTCCACGAACTCTGTTATTTCCACTTCCACCTGTCACCACCTGGTGTTGCTGTCACTGAAACCTTATCTTCATGAGCCAGTTTGAGCAGAATATGCCGTACATTCTGCATCGCCGGTTTAGAAAGCTCGGGTGCGATCCCGACATAGATATCCTGTACTATCTCCAGCTCCGTCCAGGTCTCTCTCGTTTCACTCTTCAGGCGCCGGACAATCTCGTCTTCTCTTCGCTTTCGATGTAGTAGATACTTGTCGATTAACCCAGGTCCATCCTGAGCTATTTCACCATGTCCGGGGTATGCCCGACCTTTGAATAAAGTGCGCATACGTCCAAGTGACTCCATGTACTGAGTCAGATTTTCAAAATATGACGTACCATGACCTAATACGTTGTCGCCGGTTATAAGAGCATCATCTTCCTCTACCAAAAACACAACATGGTCGCACGCATGACCTGGAGTTTGGTATGCTTTGAGAGTCGCACCAGATACCTTAAACACATGGCCGTCCGGAATATACCTCTCCCCGACTCCCGGAGCACACCGCCAAACTTTCACGGCAGGACAAAGTTTTCTGACATCGTCATTTCCGCCGCAATGATCGTGATGCCAGTGTGTAATTAAAAGGTCTTTCACAACAGCTCCTTCTTGGTCAAGAACCGTCTTCAGTGTTTGAGCCCATTTCTCTTTTCCATCACCACTGTCAACAAGAATTCTCTGTTGTCCTGTTCCCAAGAGATATGTATTGGTCCCCTGTAGAGTGAATTTTCCGGGGTTGGCTCCATTAATGCGGATGCAGCGGGGCGATATGCGGTCATAGTCCGGGAGTAGAGGAAGACTCTGTGGGATCGGGACCACATGTAACTTTTGTCGAAGCGGCATTGTTTTGATTTTGGTGGGGTAGAAGTTGAATAAGATCAAAGGCGCAAAGTAGATTTGCAAAAAAAAATACTATCTTGGCTTGTTCTCCAACTCGGATCCCAACCATTTCACGGCACGACAAAAATGTTCACTTTTGCAATGAGCACATGAGTTTACAAGGTCAAATGCCGCTACAGTTTGAACCGGCATCTCATCAAGGTACTTTTGGCGACTACTTATTTGATTCTTACTGTCTCCAATCAACCAAGATTGAAATATAGTCAATTACTGATGTAATGAATCCCGATTATTAAGTCAGAAACTTTGGTGTTGCGCTTAGATATCAATTACGCATAGTTCCCATGTGATACGGTCAAACATAGGGTTAATAACACAACAACCCTTGGGTGATTTCGTGATTTCCCTAGTGACGTAGGTTCTTGCCTGGATTGAAATCTGCCTACAGAATAAAATATCCAACATCGTAGACCTGAGAACTCTTCATCTTTTCAATCTACTTATTGTAAACAAACCACCAGCTCTCAATATCTCATCATCATCAAACAATCAAATAGAGCGACGCGCATTTCTCACTACAAAGCCAAGGATATTGTCCGTACTTGTGTTCACTGATATTCTCGTTATCGATACCAGTTTGTCCGATCGCATCCAAGGAGCTGGTAATTGGTTAGGTGCTAAATAAACACCAAAGTTCGCGACAACCAGGCCAACGCCACCACAACGATTGTTTAAATAATTCGCATACTCTTATCACGATCGCATTTGATCACTTGTTCAGCACACCGTTGTTTCTTGAAACAAAAATCTCAATCTAGCTGTCATATTCTATCCATTAGACTGACAGCCTCCCCTACCGGTCACAGACTCTCTAAATACTGCCACACGTAAACCACGAGACTTCATTGATCACACAATATCGACACTCTCTTAAATAATAGTTTGATTTACTTAATTCAACAAACATGGCATCAAAACAACCCGCCAAAGTGAACAGTCCCGTAAAGGGACTTCCCATGTATGGATGCGGTAAGTCATAGCCCACTTGTCGAACAATAACGTTCATCTCTAACATGAGACCATTCTTTCGCTAGACCATATGCAAATGCTCCTCACACAGCCCCAGGAAAGTATCAACCTTTGTATCAACAACTACAAAATCATTCTGCGCGGCATCTTTGACGATTCTACGTACCTTTTACCGCAAACGGCCAAGGACGGCGAGGGAAACATTGTCACGACCTTGACATCCAATTACCTCTGCCTCCAATGTACCGATGTAGTTACAGAGGACGGGATTCCACAACACGGATCTAAGAAGCTTCACCGCTTTTGTAAGTCGCATCGTTACTCGACCCCATGAACTAATACACTAACCAACTTAATTCTAGATGTGGATTCCCGAAATGGTGTACTGTACTGTCACATGTGCGACGATCTTGTGTATGATCCTACCTTGGAAGAGCTTCGCCTTTTGAAAGAAGGAACTGGATCTTTCAACCGCCGCAAAAGAAGAGCCGATAGCCTCCTCCCAGAAGAAGTCAAGGAAGAGAACAAGTTCATCGGGGCTAATACCTCTGCTGTCTCGTGCCGCGCTACTGGTTTGCGCGGCCTCTACAATGCCGGCGCTACCTGCTACCAGAATGTGGTTCTTCAGTGTTTCCTCCACAATCCAATACTGAGGAACTACTATCTGTCTGATAGACATGCCGGATGTTCTGCTCAACATTGTTTGAGCTGTGCCCTCGACGACGTTTTCCAGGAGTTCTATAGCGCGGAGAGCACTAACGGCTACACCCCAGCCAACATTTTGTCTGGCTTCTGGATATCAGAAAAGAAGGCGTTCGAAAACTTGGTTACAACGAGGGAACAAGACGCCCACGAGTTCTTCCAGTTCCTGGCTGAAGATCTACACGAGAGAAACAGCGAGACTGAAGGTACGAAGCCTTCAAACCCCGACGAGGGATGCGCCTGTGTCATCCACCAAGTGTTCTACGGAAAGATGCAAAGTACAACAACGTGCTCAAAGTGTAACCAGTCTACCGACTCGTTCCAGTCGTTCCTCGATCTCAATTTAGGACTTGAATCGTCGGCAGCGCGTAAAAAACGAGGAGCAACGAAACCGGTGACTTTGCAGGAGTGCCTGGACTCGGAGTATATTAAGGAGGACAAATGCGAGTACCGGTGCCAAAACTGCAAGAGTATCCAAGATGCTCGCCGACATACCACCGTCAAGCGGCTACCCAACACGCTGACTATCCAACTCAAGCGTTTCGAGTTCCGAGTGGGTCCACGGGAAAAGGCACTCAAGATTAACACTAGAGTGGAATTCCCATTGGAACTGAACATGTTGCCGTACACAACCCTTGGACGTGACGACGAAGCCCGGATGAACCGACAATACAACCGGGCTTGCACATATGACCTGGCCAGCGTCATTGTGCATTATGGAGACTTGGAAACTGGACACTACCTAGCTTACTGTAAGGTTGGTGAGCAGTGGTTCAAGTTCAACGACCACCAGGTACAGCTGGCATCTGTATCAGAAGTACTGGGCTGTGAGGCGTATCTTTTGTTTTACACTGTCAAGAATGTCAGTTAGAAGAAAAATATATCGCCACTTTCTGATGCTACGTGTATCTATTTGTTTCATCATAACGTGATCATTATTTTAATTTGCTCTTTGCTCTTTGAACTTTTACTCATCAGCCTTCCACTTCCATTCGTCACATTCAAAGCTGGCGTAGCAATAGAACTCATTGCTAAGACCACGGGCGTGCTTGGGCTCAAACGTAGTGGTCTTGACACCAAAGGCGCCATACAGACGGATCGCGAGACTTTCCATACGTTCTCCCGTGCAGAGAATGACCTTCTTGGGTGCTGGGTCAGGCTTGGTTAACCACCGGACAGTCATGGCGGCTAAAGTAACATGAGTTAGTAAAACATTGTTATGCCAGTAGTATAACAACTCACCCTTAGTCTGACAATCCTCACTCAAAAAAGGAGGATCGCAAATAACCCGATCCACAGAGCCCTTCAAGGCTGGAGACAACTTAAAAGGCTGCTGGAAGTCATAAAAGTGGAACTCAGGAAACACTCCAAACCGGTTATCATGTTCCAACAAAATCAACTTTGGCACAACCCTCTCCGGCTCCTCCTTCAAAATATTCTTCACCGCTACAAACACACTCGGCGCCGAAACAACCGCTACCGTCATATCCGCCGTAACCCCCTCAAGTAACTGCCGGGCAAGCAGACGCGCCGTCTCATCAGAGTACCAGAATTGCGACTCATTCCAGTCTTCACCGAACACGTCCATGGATAGGGGCGCGCTGTCGGTGGATCGCGAGGTGGCGGCCGCTTCGGCTTCTTCCTGGAGACGGGCGAAGTGGGCTTCGCGAGCTTGCTTTTCCGTGTTGAACTCGGCGAGAGCGGCGAGGGCGTGCGCCGAGAGGGTGCTGGGGCGGGTTAGCATGGGTTTTGAGGGGCGTTGTGGGAGGACTTACATGGGTTCGTCGTCACTGTCGGACATTTTGGAGTTTCCTTGGTGGGCAGTTGGTATGTATGTACGTTAAAGTTATGAGTTTCATTCAACAATTCTTGTATCATTTTGTGGTGATAGTTGTGCAAGTGTCACTGGCCGAAAATCCAACTTAGGGTTGATCCATCGAGGGTCATCCACCCCACCTCACCAATACAACATGTAATAAAACGTCATCACATAAAAATTCAAGTACATATGTATATATATAATAAAACGACAACTGGAAAGCGTCATGCTGCGACGCTTTCATTTGGTGTCTCTGTATTCATAGTAGCTGGTAACTGGTAACTGACAACTGTCGCTGGTAGACTAGTAGATAGACTGGTTCTTGAACAGGTTCTGTGTCCCAAATCCGATATCGACAAAGACTGTTTACTGGTTGTCGATGACGTGGAGGTACTTGCGGTCCTCGCGTAGTTCCTTCTCCGTAGCAGGAGGAAGTTCGAAATATCTAGAGGCACGGAAGCCAAGCTGTTAAATATTGGGTTAGTATGTGACTCTTAGGAGTGAAAGGTATAGAGAGATGACTTACAAGGTAATGGTAAGTGTATTCGCTAATATCCTCGGGTTTAATCCCGAGATCAGCAAATGTCTTGGCCTCGGGATCAATTACTTGGTCGTAAAGCTCCCGCTCAAACTCTTGAGCAGACGCGGCGTGCCAGTAAAGGACTTTGTTGATGACGTCGGCAATTTTGAAAAGGAACTTGGGCGGGATGTTGATGTGGCGACGTTTCTTGAAAATTTCCTTGTCAACCATCTCTGCGATTTCGGCGGTGCTGTACTCCTTGGGTCCGTATAATTCAAATGTCTGACCGGCAGTACTATCATCAAACCCAATGAGCTCAAGCGCGCGACCAACGTCAATCACGTGGACAGGCCAGTACTTCTCTTTCATGTGGTTGCAAGTAAAGAAGTTAGTAGCAGTGGCCAATTTCAACAGGAGGTTGTCCTCGAAACCGAAAGTTGGGGCGGGGCGGACAATAGTGGTTTCGGGGAAAATCTCGCGGACAACCTTCTCACCGCGACCCTTTGTCTCGAAGAATTCACAGGGAGAAGTGGGGTCGGCGTTGTAAGAAGATACGTGGATGAAGCGGTCAACATCGTACTTGGCAACAGCCTCGGCAATGCGCTCAGCACCCTCGACGTGGACATCTTCAAGAGTAAAGTTTCTAGAGTAAGTTAGTATGCGATTCTGCCATGTTCTGTGCAACAGACAACACTGACTTGGTGGGAGCATCACGACCAACCAGGTTGAAGACAATGTCCGAGTGACGAACACTCTCTTCAATTGACTTGGTGTTCCGGAGATCATATTCCTGGATGTGCATGTTAGTGGGAATACTTTACATTCACTATGTATATATCAACATACCATGAAAATAACACGGCCAAGATCGCCAGTAACTTTCAAGTGTCGCTTGGCCATTTCCTCTCGGTACGGGATAACAACAGTACATCCTTGGCGAGCTTTACAAAATAGTCAGCATTTTAGAACAAATGCGCAATCATAGCTTCCGACTTACCAAGTCTGTTGACAATGTATCTTCCTAAACGACCGGTAGCACCAAAAACGGTGGCGGTGTTTCCTAACTAACTTAGTTATTTTGGCCATGGAAAATGACCCGTCAGTCTAATTTCAACATACCACCAAGGGATGAGCTATATAATCATGTCAGATTATTGTATTCACTCAATTAAATCATAGTTTCTTACCGGCCACCCGGAGTGCGTAGAATTGGTTTTCCCGTGCGAGTAATGGCAATATCGGAGAGGGCGCGGCGTTGAAGATTAGCTCCAACGCCAGGGACCCGCATCAATGGCGTCACTTTCGGGAAGTTGACCATGGCGATATCAATTGATTTATCAGGATAGCCCGGAAATCCCTGTAAATCAACAGCCGTTTAATTCTGGTGAGTAAAAGCGACAAGTCTTGGATTCGTATCGGCGAGACTACCTCCACTTGTATCCGGTACTTGAGTTCAAATATCGGGATCGTGATGGTTAACATGCGCCGTGCGGTTTCACAACTTGGGGTTAGCCTGTTACCTATTATGTCACGTGTGGGCCTGGTCGCCAGGGATCTCCAGGGTCAACATGGTAAACATGGCGGTGCTGGCTGATCTAGGGTCGATGTGGGGCAGGAGCTTGCAAGCAAGTGCGTCAGGCTGCTTTACAGCCGCGTGAGCTTGTAGGACCAAAAAGGGAAGGCGGCGTAGATGACGACCGAAACGACAAGAGGCTCTTTACCACACTTTACTACCTTTCTTAATACCAGATTATCTTGTCCAAGACTACCTTACGTCACTAATAGCACCGGTCTGTGTATTGAATTGACCGATTGTTCTTATTTCCCACTTAATTGGACGTTTTCCGTGCGCCATTAGTGCCCCTCTCTCGACCGCATATCGACGTTTCTCGATCACAACTACCGACAATAATTTCGTACCAAACCCCACCACGTCCTCTACACGCACAAGAAACTCGACATGTCTGTAAACGAAAAAGTTCTAGAGTTCCTGTCGGAGCAGCGCGACATTGTACCCGAAGATCTCCAAGTCCAGGTGCTGGAATTCGAGAGCTTGTGGGAGCGGAGACTCTGGCACCAGCTTACCGATGAGCTCTCGTCTTTCTTCAAGAACCACAACAGTGCTGCCTTCCGGTTGCCCTTCTTCAAGACTTTTGTCTTGACCTTTGCCGACAAGGTTAACCAGCTTAAGCTTGTTCAGCTGGCGCTTGCCGCTGCTTCAGAATGCCAAGGTATGTTAACTTCCGAGTATACGCATAGCCAATTCATGGGATTAACGTTTTGTGTATTTTAGACTCTAGCGAGCGGTTGGCCTTTTTGGGGGATATTGCTGAGAGAGTAAACACTGAAGATACTGAGGATGCTTATGTCCTTGCTATTGCTGCTACTGCCAGTGTCAAGCTTAATGTGCCAGATCTGGAGGGTGCGCGCAAGGATCTTGAAAAGAGTGAAGCTATTCTGGACAGATTGGACTCTGTGGATAGCACCGTTCGCGCTACCTTCTACGACGCCAACGCCAGCTACTTCCGGGTAAGTTTCATTGTACCTTTGAGCTGTCAATGTCTCAAGCTAACCTGAATGCATGAAAAAATAGTTGAAGAACGACTTCGCTGCTTACTACCGCAACGCCCTCCTTTACCTCGCCTGCATTGACCTCTCCGGTATCTCTTCCAAAGAGCGCCACGTTCGTGCCTACCACCTCAGTATTGCTGCTCTCGTCTCTGACAGCATCTACAACTTTGGTGAGCTTCTGCTTCACCCTATTCTCGATGTTCTCAAGGGTAGTGAGAACGAGTGGCTTCACTCACTCGTTTTTGCCTACAACCGCGGTGATCTCCTCGCCTTCGACCGCCTCTCCAACCACATTGAGTCTCATCAGCTCCTTTCCAAGTACTCTGGTCACCTCCGTCAAAAGATCTACCTCACTGCCCTCACGGAGGCCATTTTCCGGAGACCCCCTCACAACCGTGCTGTTTCCTTCAAGGAGATTGCGACTGCCACTAAGGTCAACGAGGATGAGATTGAGCACTTGATCATGAAGGCCCTTAGCCTGGGTCTTATTCGGGGAACCATTGACCAAGTGGCGGAGATGGCTTACATCACCTGGGTCCAGCCAAAGGTTCTGGACAAGGAACAAATCGCTGAGATGAAGCAGCGCTTGTTGGATTGGGGCCAGAACGTCAACACCCTGGGTACCTGGATCGAGAAGTCTGGTGACGATCTGTGGGTGTCGTAGGTTAATGGTGTAATAGTAGCGGAGATAACGCACGAGTCATTTTTATGTCTTGAGCAGAAACGGTAGCATAGACGTCGTTGAAAGATACCTGTATGTCAGTATGAGAACAATGAAGATACTCCATCGCCACGCCTGGACCAGCGTCATTGCCAAGGTCGGTGGCAGAACAATAACGAAGATATTTCTAAACATTCATAATGTGGTTTTAAATTTATGTGTGTGAGTGTATATATGTGAATTCTAATGTTCTTCATGTCAAGATGTGTATATCTAAAGTTACAATTGGGACTTGCTAGGTGAACTGACAACCACAGTCGCCGCCGCCAACCAAGCCGGCCACCAAACTGCCCAAACAATCACACTGGTGTATACACCGGAAACATTCCAAGCAAGTGCCGCCTCCTCCAACATATGGCCAATAGGAATATCGAAAACAGAGCTAGCAGCCAAGATAATAGCCGGTGGAGCAACAAGATTAAGGAAAGTCGAAAAGGCCATCATGAATGGCATCTTCTTCCCAAGAGGGACAACGAACGAGAAAGAGGCAGAGAAGAGACCGATGAAGAGCGATAGCGAGAAGTTGAGAGTTGCAAGTGCCGAGAGAAACATGCCAAGACCAAGGAGGGAAAAGGACTTGATGAGACGGAATTGTTGGATTGTAGGCTTGTATGGGGAGAGGATTCCGGAGATTAGGAAGGGGAGAAGGCAGTTGAAGGCTGTGAATAGGTAGAAAGAGCTGGACAGAAGAGACGCAGGTAGGTTGTTGAAGAGGACGAAGGGGATGAAACCTAGCGCGTGAAGAGATAGCACAGTTACTAATGGAAGACCTACCTCCCGCTCAATAGTCCGAGGCATATCATCATCTTCCGACTCCTCAGAAGCACGAGGTGCTAGAGGGCCAACGGAGCAGTCACTCTCGTTCTCATCATCTTCCACAAGTCCCTTCTTATCAGCCAGAATAATCTTCTTGATGTTCCGCGACTTCGGTCTGGTCTCGCCAGGCTCGGCATGACTACTCTTCACCCAACTGGCAATCGCCATGATAGTAAAGTTGGCGGCTAGAACCATGGCACTGGGTAGGTATGTCCCGATACTGACGAAGCGGTCTCTGTTCATGAGTAGGTAGAAGAAGAAACTCTGATGGAGATGTTCCAATAGGTTATTCAGACTGCGAAAGGTCGCCTCGATGACACGGCCCATTGCCATTTCGTCTTGCCAGCCTTGACCGTAGGGAGTTAATGTGACGGCGTCGACGTGGTATGGGATGAATGCGCTGTGTGGGCCACTGGCGTGGCCTAGGCCTTGGTTAACCATGCCGCGGAACATGGTCTTGAGACGGTCAAGGTAGTCATCGTCGTGATCCCACATATGCTGGATATTCGACTGAAATTGCATCTGGTGGCCCGAGATACTAACCACACTGTTAATCAAATCCAGATTCGGAAGCGCCCCGTTAACCCCATCATACGACAAATGAAGAGATTGGAAATGCTCTTCTTGTGAAAAATCAAGTGCCAAAGCCCCCTGTAACAGACCCGACTTAATCGGGAGACAATCCACAGTGGCAGTGTCATGTGCATCATGATACGCATCAACCCACGCCTGACTCCCCATGATCGGCTCAGGCGGAAACAGGATGATAATGTCCTTGGACCAGAGAGACCACCGTTTAAAGTAGCGGGCGAGGGTAAGTGCAAGAGGGACACCCTGGGTATTATGGAGCCCATCCAACGTTTCCCACGAGGCAATCAAGACTAACGCCTCGGTAGCATCACCACGCGGTGCCTGTAAGATAGCGTAGAGATTCTCCCCCGAGAAGGTTTCTCCAGCGGAGTTATAAGTGAAGTTTTGCCGGGCAGTTTTCAAGCCGATATCGCGAGCGATCCGTTCAAGACCGTCATTGACCCTATCCACCACGAAACCATTAGCGACCAAAGAACTTTCCCATCCATTCACATGTGAACTCACGCATAGTTGTCCTTCCCAATTAGACTTTGCGTCTCATGCTTATAAGCGCGAAAGACGTTCTGATCGCTCCCGCCAAAATAGGTGTGCACCTGGCCGGGTAACAGGGCGTTTTCCGAGATATACGTTCGTCGAGAGTAGTCGTTTAGAGGCAGTAATAGTAGCCATGTGACTCCGGCTACCACGCAACCGAGGGATATATACGGTGGTGCTTTAAGTAGTCTTTGGTCTTGTTTGATATTGAAAGCGGCGGCTAAATGTAGTAGAATGGATTGTTAGCTTGTGAATCTATACCTTCTTACAAAGCCAATAGGATATAATGGTATACCAAGAAACCTCTCGAGTTGGCGCAACTTACAGATTAAACGGGACATGGCCGGTATATGCCAATACAAATTGGACTTCAATTAGAATTTGCCGAGTCTCACGTGAGTGGATATCCAAGAAATAAACAGGTACAACAACACTATAAAGCGCTTATCTTAAAATCATCGAAACCCCCAAAAACAAGCTCATATAATTCCAACACAGTTATTCTGACGTCAATCCTGAAATGTGTTCCATCGCGACAAAAACGCACTGTAAGCTCTAAAAGCTATGGATTCCACTAGCTTTGGAACAAGGGTTGAGGCGCGACCCTGGACTAAACCAAATATGGCCCTTAGAAATTCCAGGGGTTCATGTTTTGTGCGACATTCGTGGCAAGGTCATACGTAGTGGGTTATTGTATCAAGAACATGATTCAAGTTTAAACTCTATAAAGTTTCTAGCGCGGTAAACTTATGTAATTGACGTTCAAACGACGCACGTATATAATAATAATAAATACAATTCTGAAATACCACGACCCTACATTTTATAAGATGGTGTTTCCTCCACCACCCAGCAGCCGCAGACCCGGTGATAGTTCAATATCTTTACACAATCCTATCATCATTTGTTTGTACACATTGGACTACTCTTTGATTAATTAAGGTCCCAGTCTCTGACCACCGGCATTAGTGGCAGCAGCAAACGCGGCAGAAGAGTTGTTTGTAGTCGTAGTCAATGGGTTACCAGCCGTAGGAAGAACACCGAACCGACCATACGTCTTTTGGTCCACACTGACGTAGTATGGTAGGATGGCAAGCAAGTTAAGCTTATCCTCAATCCAACGCAGGATCTTCTCGGGAGGTGCGAGGTACTTGATGTAGCCCATGCCGCCTATTTTAAATTAGCATATGATACCTATAAGTATCTCGAGTGACAGGCTATCACTTACAAACATAACCAATGGCGACGCCACAGATGTGACCCAAAAAGCTGCTAGAGGGAACAAGAGCAGCGACAACTACCAACCCAATAAGAGGGGTAGTCCAAGTAGGAATCTTGTACGGGCCGAGCATGAAGTGGGGGTTAGTCTTAGCAGTCCGCACCGCTTCCATGGCCAGAAGAAGAAACACCCAAACACTAATATCCAGTCAGTTACCCAGGATTCACGGGATTCTGTACATGTTTAACATACCTAGCACCAGCAACGGCGGTGTTGCCTCTGAGTAGAATACCCTCAATGAAAATGTAAAGGAATCCAGGGAATGTGGCGAGAGCTGTAAGACAATGTTAGACAATGTTAGACATATACCATTCATACACCCGGATAACAAGTTACATACGGCCAGCAAACATGGCAAGAGTTGTCAAAGTGCCATACTCCAACTCAAATCTCTCAACTAAAGGAGTAAGAGCGAAAAGGTTACCCAAAAAGTGAATAGTACTAAGGTGTACAACGGGGTATGTGTTCAACCGGTAACCTAGTGCACGAGATAAGTCAGTCTTCAGTATATACCCAGCAACTCCACCAAACTCATAACATACCAGCTGCAAAAGTAAACTCGGCCGGTTTCAAAGACCCCCATTCCACAACATCAAACGACGAAACCAATGACATCACCCACAACAATATTATTATCCCCATGACGCATCTGGTGAAAAGCGGCAATCTACTAATGTACGACCGCGCCCGAGCGGTGTTGATGCGCTGCGTCGTTGGCGACATGGTGTAAGAATATATCAACCGACCGACGTAGAACAAGCCAAGAATGCGTATTCAACCAAGTATAGCCCCTCAGCTCAAAAGTCCAGTAAACCCCGTGAGAAAATATATCGTTAAGGAATCCAGAGATATCCGTAAACTCGTCTCTTAAAAATCAACCTGCAGTCAGAATATCCAAAGTACCGAAACCGTCAGGCGACACGACGAATTACGCAACGCAGTGTATTCTCCGGTAACCAATTAATCCGTTGCACTACCGACACAGACACAAATATGTCCAGCTTTGTGTCTCGCTTGCCAAAAGAATAGGATTCGGGTAGCTCGTCGGATGCTTGGATTGGCCGAACGGACGGGAAACGGATATATATAGAAGCCGGGGTCGGGGTAAATCGGAAAAACGAACGGGGTTCAATTATGGTGAGTTTCGGTATATGTAGAGGTTCGTGGTCGCGCGAGAAATTTGGGTATATAAAGGACAAGTTGCTTGGGATTATACTCAAGTTAAGCCGAGCTTATTGAGTCGCATGCCCATATTTACCCCGTCGTTCGCTCATGATCCCATTAACCTCATTTGGACCTGGGTTATATCTTATCTACACGTGTCGCAAGGGTTATCTGACAACATGGCACTAGGAGGGACATCAAAGAGACCAGACAAGTCTACATAGTAACAAGGTGACAATCAACACTAATAGACTGATCATACACAACATTATAAAATCACAATACACAAATCAAAACACTAAATCGCTATTTTAAACTGGTTTTATTCCAGACAGTCTTTGAAAACTGATCATAAGCTTGTAAAATAATGACAAAAAAGCAAATACTCTTGAAATCGGCAACAGCGACTATTTAAACAATCCTTCGCAAAAAGAAACCCATAAACATGCAGACAAGATACCAAAAGGAAACGTAAAAAAGAGAAAGAAAAAGGATACCCATGACGCCATGCCGTGTTATCCCCCGTTCCAAGGGGGTCACGCCAAAGCAATGCAAGCCATGCACAGATGGCAGTAATGAAGCAACAAAGAACTCCTCCCAAAAACACAAAGGAAACCCGGGAGCAAACTAACCATGACACACCCATCTAGCACTCAGAGCCGAGACTGGGACGCAGCTGCTGAACATACAGGCAAAAAAAGAAAACGCTATTCTAAAGTATGTACATGACATACTTATTTGGCGTTCTTCTTGGCCATGGTGTTCAGGGCCGAACCGTTCTTGAACCACTCAATCTGGGGCTCGTTGAAGGTGTGAGCCAGCTTGATGTCAAAGACAGCGTCACCGTTGGCGGGGTGGACACGCATGGTAATGGGCTTGCCAACGGCAATCTCAGTGCACATGACGTCAACCTTGTCGTAAGGCTTGACCTTGTCGTAATCGGCAGGGTCGGCAAAGGTAAGAGGAAGCATACCCTGCTTCTTCAGGTTGGTCTCGTGGATACGGGCGAAGGAGCGGGTGATGATGGCAAGACCACCAAGGTGACGAGGCTCCAGAGCAGCGTGCTCACGGGAAGAACCCTCACCGTAGTTCCAGTCACCAATGACAACCCACTTGATACCCTTGGCCTTGTAGTCACGAGCGACGTCAGGGACACCACCGAACTCACCAGTGGTGAAGTTCTTGATCGTGTTGGCCTCGTCGTTAGCCTCGTTGATGGCACCAATCAACATGTTGTTGGAGATGTTGTCAAGGTGGCCACGGTACTTCAACCAGGGACCGGCCATGGAGATGTGGTCGGTAGTGGTCTTGCCCTTGCACTTGATGAGAATGGGGATATCAAGAGCGTCCTTGCCGTCCCAAGCAGCAAAGGGAGAAAGAATCTGAAGACGGTCCGAGGTAGGAGCGACGTTAACGTTGACGACAGAGCGGTCAGCGGGAGGAGCCTGGTAAGTGTTCTCACCAGGGTCGTAACCGCGCGAAGGCAAAGCGACACCAGTGGGAGGCTTCAGCATGAACTCGTTGCCGTCCTTGTCCTTGAGCTTGTCGGTCAAGGGGTTGAAGTGGAGGGTGCCAGCAATGGAAAGGGCGACGACCAGATCGGGGGAGGTGACAAAAGAGCGGGTAGCAGGGTTGGAGTCGTTACGACCGGTGAAGTTACGGTTGTAGGACGAGACAATAGAGTTGGCATCACCCTTCTTGATGTCACGACGATCCCACTGACCAATGCAAGGACCGCAGGCGTTGGCCAGAACGACACCACCGAACTCCTCAAAGGTCTTAAGCTGGCCATCACGCTCAATGGTGGCGCGGACCTGCTCGGAACCGGGAGTGACGGTGAAGAGAGACTTGGACTTGAGACCGTGGTCCATGGCATCACGGGCAATGGAAGCAGCACGGTCCATATCCTCGTACGAGGAGTTGGTGCAAGAACCAATGAGACCGACCTTCATCTCAGCGGGCCAGTTGTTGTCTTTGGCGGCCTGGGAGAACTTGGAGATGGGGGTAGCCAGATCGGGGGTGTAGGGACCGTTGATGTGGGGCTCAAGCTCAGACAGGTTGATCTCGATCAGCTGATCGTACTCGCAGCCCTCATCGGGACGGAGCTCCTTGGAGTAGACGCGGGCAAAGTCACCGATCTCCTTGCGCTTGGTGGCGGCAAGGTAGTCGTACATACGGTCGGAGAAGGGGAAGACCGAGGTGGTGGCACCAATCTCGGCACCCATGTTGGCGATAGTACCAAGACCGGTGGCGGAGATGCTATCCAGACCGGGACCGTGGTATTCAACAATAGCACCAGTACCACCCTTGACGGTAAGAATACCAGCAACCTTCAGGATGATATCTGTAAAATTATGTTAGTAACTGACAAATTTGATTGGTTAGATATTTTAACCACATACCCTTAGGCGAAGCCCAGCCGTTGAGCTGGCCAGTGAGCTTGACACCAATAACCTTGGGGGCCTTCAGCTCCCAGGGAAGGTTGGCCATGACATCGACGGCGTCAGCACCACCGACACCAATGGCGCACATGCCGAGACCACCACCGTTGGGAGTGTGAGAGTCAGTGCCGATAAGGAGACCACCGGGGAAAGCGTAGTTCTCAAGGATGATCTGGTGGATAATACCGGAACCGGGCTTCCAGAAACCAATGTTGAACTTGGCGCAAGCCGAAGCAAGGAAGTCGTAGACCTCCTTGTTGATGTCCTTGGCACGGGCAAGATCCTTAACACCGCCGACCTGGGCCTGAATCAAGTGGTCGCAGTGGACAGTGGTGGGGTTGGCGACGGAAGGCATGCCGGCCGACATGAACTGAAGAATGGCCATCTGGGCGGTGGCATCCTGGCAAGCAACACGATCAGGGCGAAGCTTGAGGTAAGAAACACCACGCTCGATGTCCTGACCGTGAGGGTCGTCCAAGTGAGAGTAGAGAATCTTTTCGGCGTAGGTAAGAGGGCGGTTGAGACGAGAGCGAACGATGCCAAGGTTCTCGGACATCTTCTTGTAGTTGATGAAGTTGCCCTCTTCGAGGTTGTTTTGTCTGACCTATACAGGAGAAAGAGCCATTGTTAGCAAACCTGCTAATTGTGTCGGTGATCAAATAAAGGCTTCAAAGCCACTTACCTTGCGGTCAAGGGGAGAGTCGTGAACGGTGGCCATGCGGCGCACGCTGGAAGCGGCACCGAACATGGCACGGTTCCGGGACATGCCCAGAACTTGACGGGTAGCCAGCATTGTGAATATGTGATGTGTAGGGAGAAGGAAAAGAAAAGATACGGAGAGAGCGGGTAGTCTCTTTGTCACTGATGTCTGGGCAGTGACAACAGTACAGATCAGAAAAGGTCGAGGATAATGATGGAATAGTTACTCGGCCCAGCAGAGTAGAATCAGATTAATACATTCAACACTCAAAATGATGCCTATCTATAGTAATGATGGCTGGTGTTGTGAGAATTTTGATGATTCAAGAGAAGCAGAAAGGAAAAAAAAACTCTTGTCCATTGTAAAACAAACGAGCCGGCGATGGGATGTATTAATACGGGCAGCCAGAGAGGGGGGCGTGTGGCAACTACTCGTTAAAACTGTTGCTCTCACGGGGTCCAAAAAATCGCAGCTGGCACTCGCCCGGCCGTTTTACACGCCCATGCCACTGGTATTTCCCGATACAGGTTTACACAAGGCCGTTTTGAGCTATGGTTGACAGGGAGCGCGGTTGGTCTCCCGCCGCGGAGTCACTGGAGTGTGCAGCGACATGAGGGGGCAGGGACTCCCTTCATGACAGGCCCAGCCCAGTGTTCCTCAGAACAGACCCAGGCAGGATCCTGTTTCGGCGTTACGGTCAGGCTTCAGCGGAGCTGCTCGGCTATGACGAGGGTGCCATTGTAGATTTGTCGCATGGTGGCCGGGCGGCCGGACCAATCAGCGTTGCTGGATTATGCTTGAATGATGGTTTTTTTAGTGGGGCGCAGTCGGAAAGAGTCCTGCCCATGTGGGAAGCGATAAAATATAGCTACGACTGTGTTTTTATGGCTTTGGACTCCGGGGGAAACTTCCTTTATTGACGGCCCGAGGGATCGCAAAAGTTTATAGAAGGGTCTTTTGTTACGATATATCAGTATAGCATGCGATAGTGAACACCACTGTGTGTAGTCCGGATCTATAGTTTCTTATTCCTGTCCTGGCTAGATGAGACATTGCGATCTCGAAGGTCATGGGTATGGTTATACATTCCAATCTAGTTTAGGACAATGCCTCATTGTGTGGACATGCAAAAGATATGTATCAGTCTCAAAACGACCCTCCTATGCACATATGCGTTACTGCCCAAAGACCCATTCCCCGGATTGATGTTGACTGATTATCACTCGAGACTCCTTATAAGCGATTCCTGAATGAGGGGCAGCCCTCTGGCCGAGGAAGCAACAAGTGGGCACCGGAGAAAACACCCTCAGTCGGTGCAAAACTGGGGTTCATTTCACGTCTCGGTCTCAGCGAATAGCGCGGCTCCGGACGAGTGCTCAAGTTGATATCTAGTTGGGCCAAAATTGATTACATCAGTTGCCTACGCAATGCACCGTGGAAGGGGGAAGGAGTTGGCGTGGTTAACCTAGGTCCAGTCCCGAACCCCACAAAATGGGCATTGACCAATGAAATTGTGTTGAATATCAATGTTGTTAAGGTGGATGAAGTTCAAGTAGACAAGGAGCGGATTTGGAGGATGCTAGTCCTTTTGCGCGGGCCAATGAAAGGTACGTATTCGGGATTAGCAAACTAGTTGAAGACAACCCCGTTGTGGTATGTTGTTTGTGAATGTTGCAGGTGTGTCACGATAAATCTAGTTCACTAGTGTGTACTTGATGTATGGCATCGTCAAATGCCCTCAAGAACAATACAGACATCTCACCAACCGTAGAGAAATATCAAACAACATAAGATGAAGTAAAAGCTTGGCCTCGTCATAAGCAAAAGAGCTAGACCTCGGATCAGCCAGTCTTCCAAAACGCTGGTCCCTCAAAAAAAGTCTTTGTACCCCTGGAAATTGCTCGTCAAGTCAATGATGAAAAAAAGAGGTCACATGCCACATTCTAGAGGGCACAGTTTTGGTTTACCGTATAACTGTCAGGGAATTTTCCCAGATCATACGCAACGCATGTAAGAACCAGCCAGCTGCCCAGGAGAGAACACAAGAAGCCGTGAACACGGATGTAATTCGGGTAGTGTCCCTTTTACTCAATATTCAACCCCACGACAACCAGGTTCCAGTCCGACTGACAGTGGGTTTCCCCACCAATTCAAACTCCCTTTGGGTCTTGCAATTGGAACGGAATGCATGAGTTACAATCCTTAGATGTAGTATTGGCATGGTGTATGCATGGCTGTCAAATACTTCCAATGGTCTTTTTCAATCATTTCAATAGTGACAAGCTCTTTGTTTGGAAGAAACCCCGAGAAGTTTACACATGACGTCGCTGTTCGAAATCTCCAAAGCCAAGACCTCCACGGTCCAGCCAGAAATCGATAAAAGAAAATGAAATAAGCGTTCATATTACAGGGATTAGAACCCCGAAGCACGGTTAAAGGATGAACCAGCTTCATGGACTATAACCAATCAGAGAACACTTGTTTCCCATTCAGAAAGTTCACTTAGTGGAAGTCTATGAGATCATTGTCAATGACTTGTGAGTTTGAGTGTGACTTCACTACAAGGCGTGAATATAACCAGACGTTAGAACCTCTAAGACTACTAATACCAAGCCACACTGAGTCGTCAAAGAAGCTCCTCATAACTCACAAACAAGACCACGAAGAATCTTCCCAGCCTCTATATTCACGGCCACTCCACAGCCCCTAACTCCCCAAAAAAAAAAAACCAATCCAGTCCGCCGGAGCGAGGCTCGGAGTTTCCACAACACAGCTCGGATTTCTGACCCCTCATACTATACTCGCTTCTTCAAAGCCGCAAAAAACCTCCTGCATACGTTTACCCACGCAACACAAGGATGTTGCAAGAAACGGAGCTCAGACTTGTGAATGTCCCCTTGTCAACTGAGAAAGCAGAGTCAGTGAAACTATGATGAATGAATCTCGGTCATTGGCTTTCGGCGCTGCGGAGGGATTGGAATATAAAACAACCATTTCCGTTTTAGGGCATTCATTGGGATTTTGGCAAGAACTGTGGACGTCTTATTGATGAAAAGTTGTGTTTATGTAGATGAGCCTTGATATTTTCACTGTCATGAAAGTCGATAATTACACATACACATACACACGTGTGTACATACATCATGTTAACTTGTATCACTTGATGTCAACTTCCACGCAAACCTCCAACTTTTGAAATTCCCAATATCCAACTTCCACAATCGTCGGCGAAACTCTCCCGCAAGCTAACAAAACATCATCGTAAATACGAGAATTGTCTCGGCCGAAGACCCCGGTCCATCACCTGCCAGCCTTGTCCCAGATGCAGGTCCTTATCCATCAAATCAATCAACGAAATCTTTTACGCCCAATAATAGCATAACTTTCATAACCCCCAAATCACGGGATTTACTATCCATCTTTATGAATGAACTTTTCGAATCTCGGGCCCCGTGTCCGATATTAGACCCACATATTTGCAAACAACACTAGATAGTAGCTGTCTCTGTAACAAGTTCCATTTTAACCGGCTCAATCTCGGAGTTTCAACGCTACACAACAAAGCTCGGAACCACACCTCCGAACTATGATACAACAAGAACTTCACAGATTCAACTATTTGGAGAGCAAAAAAACCATCAATAAATATGAAAACAAGACGAAACTACGCAAAGATACAAGCTCCTCTAGAACTAAAAAACATAACACAAGTAATCAACTCAAAAAGAAACACTCCCCTTTACAAATCCACCAAATCTTCCCGTCTATAAACACAACACCATCGCCTAGGACGATCACCAGAATGAAGAACTGCTTTTTCCACATTCTCCAAATACCAAGCTACGTCAGAAGGCGATCTCCAATCTTTATATACTGCTCAGAGACCAGTACATAAACGACGCATAGAAAAAAAGCAAGCAAAAAAGTTATAAGTTTGTGTCGTCCAAGTAAACCAAAATAGAAAAGAAAAGAAACATAACAGGCATGACATCCGAAACTCTATTGCCATACAGTCGACTGGATCATCATCGTACTGCATGGCCAAGGGGGGGCATATGGCCACAACTCATACTCCAGAAAAGGGCACAAAACACCGACACGCTTACTTGAACAGCTTCACTCTGATCTTGGCAGTAGCAGTGCTGTCAGAAGTGGAGTCAGCGTCAGTGACAGTGCTCAGACCGATACCAGTGTAAGTGGCAGCACGAACACCAGTCTCAGTCTTACCCTGAGTGTTATCATTGTCCTGGTTGTTGGGTTGCAACAGCGCCTGGTCCGTAAGAAGAGAAGGCATCGTCGAGAAGTCAAGGAGATCCATCTTGCCAATGACCGCCGGTCCGACAACAAGAGCCACCAACACGATAAGCAACGTGAAGTAGATCGTAGCATATCTGGTCACACGACGGCGACGCAGCTTCGACTGCTTCAACGAGTAGATAGGAGGACGAATGTGGCGCGAGGGACGGAGCCAGAACAGCATGGTGCTGTGGAGCAGATCCATCTTGGGCACCAGCAAGAACGGCATCATCAAGAACAGGATCAAATGACCAAGGATGAAGTCACAGCCAAACATCGTGAGCTCAGTGATCTTGCAAAGGAACTCACGGGCAGGCTGTGAGATCGAGTGCCAACCCATCGAGTACCACTTACCCGTCCAGAAAGCAATGTTAGAAGCATCCGTCTTGATTTCACGGGTAAGGGCGAGAGAAACGATGAGCTTGATGATGAAACGCTGGAGAGCCATCGAGGCAACCATACCACAGACGGTACGGGCCCAGTTGAGCTCCTCCAAGAAGAACATGACCTCGAAAGAAAGAATGAGGATAATCGCAGCAATGGCGTGAGCAATACCAGCAAGAACCGAACCAAACTTCTTGCAGCACATGCTAAGAAGAGGACCCATGAAACAGGCCATGAAGAAGAACATCAACAGAGCACCGGCGTTGACAACAATTGGCAGCAAAGCAACCAGACCAAGACGGATCAAACCGTTGGTAGGACCATCGGAATCGCTAGCAGTCTCCGAGACACCAGTTTGCGCGTTGATGAACAGGTAGGGCACAGCAGTGAGAACGACCAAGACCAGCGGGGCCATAATTTCACCAAAGAACAAGTTGGTGATGGCAGCACGCGGCACATCAGCCGACTGCTTAGCTGAAGGATCACCAAGAATCTTGCGCTTGTAACCAGTGATGCGGGTACGCGACAGGCGGCAGAACGAAATCCATGACGAGGCGTGGCTGCGAGAGTTACCGCGAGACAGCCAGCGCAAGTAGTCACGGTAATCAATGAAGAAATCGTTCCACGCGAACTGATGAGGGTTGTACAGGAAGGGAGAAACACACAACGCAAGAAGAGACAGCCAGAAGTAGATCAAGGCGGCAATCCAGACAGTGGAAGTCGCAAACAAAAGGATAAGAAGTAAGCGAGCACCAAAGTAGATCGACGGACCAGCGAAACGCGAGTACAACACTCCAAAGGGGATACGGGCAGTGGCGAAACCACGACCGGTACCGATGTAACGAGCTCCTCCAAACGACAAGTTCTGCTGCACAGCGTTGGCATAAATCTGGCAAGTGAACACCTCAAAGAGAGGAGACAGCGAACCAAATTGCTTAAGCAGACGCAAGCAGCACCTCCAGGCTCCGCGCTCAATAAGCTCCTGAGTTCCAAGAGGCACAAACGAAATGAAGAAGACGAAAACAATGGAAATAATCGAACGGTAAACCCAATCGACAATGGCATCAGTGTTGGCACAGCCGGTGGGGTACAGAGCGTCGGTAATGGGAACGTTACGGTTGTAGTCGCAGGCAATAGTCTCGTGGCGCAGAGCACCCAGGTTGAGAAGAACCAACATCAGCAGCTGCACAGACAACATGATGAACATGTTGTTCAAGTGGAAACCAGGATGGGCATAGTAGAAAGACAAGAAACGATCCAGGGGCAGTTGGGTACCAAGGTAGTAGTACTCACGCGAAAGCATTTGCTCACCCATACCAGTACCAATCTTGGTTGTGAAGTTAAGAATCGAACCGAAACCCAAATCACGACCCTTACCACACTGGTAGTACTCGCAATGCTTGATACGGCCACCACGAAGCATGGCATTCATACCGGCGTAAATATCCTCGTTCAGGTGAAGACCCTTCTGAGCCTTGGAGACACCACCACGCGTGCACATGAAAATAGCGTTCAGGAAATCAGGATGACCATAATGCAGCTTACCACCAATCTGGGCGAGAGTACGGGCAGAGAGGGTACCGAACGTCTGTTCCTTTCCGGCAGCAACGTCACCCATGATACCAATGTTCTCAGAGAAAATGTACTCACGGGCACCAAGAATGGCAACGGGGGGGCTAACTTCGTTCTTGACACCGGGCGTGTAGGGGCTGGCGTTCTCGAGCTTCATTTCCTCAAACTCAGCAAGCACAGAACGAATCTTCAAGCACTCCTCCAGGTAGTTGTCCTGGTTAGCGTCGATAAGCTGCATGTACTCACCACGGTAGAAGATGACAGCGTGGTTCTGGTTATCAGACTTGCCGTCACCGAGAATGGGGTTACCAGAGAGCTGAACACGGAACTTGGGACGACGCATACCATTGTCCATAACCTCGCAGTGGCCATCGATGAGAGCAGAGTAAAGACGGGGCTCTTCGCCCTCGTTGACAGGAGGCTCTTCGTCAAGGTAGGCAATCTGGAGATCGGGGTAGGCACGAAGAAGGAACTCGGTGTTCTCCATCTCTTCCTTCTTGAACTTGGCATAACGCTGCATAGAAACAACCAGCTTGAACTTACGACGAGACATACGCTCAAGCTCACGCTCAAGCTTGTCAGAGTTACCACCAAACATCTGGACGACCTCAGGGTTCTCGACACGGTACAGAAGCTTGATGGCACGGCTGTAGTTCATGAAACCAGAGATGGTACGGTACAGGGTCTGGGAACGAAGAGAGGCCCAAATACGGGTACGAAGAGTGTACTCGGGAGCGGAGCTCTTGAAACCAATACAGTAGAAGGGAAGATCGTCAATCTTGCTCTTGGCGGTATCCTTCTCCTTCTTTTCATCAGCAACATCAAAGGTAGAAGTCTCATCGGCAAGAATCTTGGTGTCCTTAACGAAGCAATCCCACTCGTGAGGGTGTAGCTGCTTGAGGTACTCCAAAAGAGTGACACGCGAGTACGGCTCATCCTCACGAATAATTTCACGGAGGGAAAGAAGAATCTTCTCGGAGTAGTGAGGAATGAATACAGTGAAGGTAGGCATGTTGTCAACGGGAAGGGGCTCGGGGATGGGAGTAGACAAGGACTGGGCAAAGAAAGAGATACGACGCTCGGCCTCGCTCTGGCTAGGGAAGTACTCAGTCTTGAAAGAGTGATCCTCCTGGGAAATGAAGAAGGTCGGGGCTCTCAGAGTACGCT
This sequence comes from Huntiella bhutanensis, assembly GCA_002018275.1. Taxonomy (NCBI): domain Eukaryota; kingdom Fungi; phylum Ascomycota; class Sordariomycetes; order Microascales; family Ceratocystidaceae; genus Huntiella; species Huntiella bhutanensis. The sequence continues at coordinate 109,759 of MJMS01000070.1, forward strand.
TGCCTTCCTGCTCCGAAGGGACCTGGTGGTAAAGCAGCTTTTGGACGTGATCAATGGCAAGAAGATGCTCACGGTACATGCTAATGACGATGGCGTTCCAGATCTGGGAGATAAGAACCTTGGGCTTGTACTTGATTTCCATGTCGGTGGTAGCCAAGATCTTGGAATAGATACGCTTGGGCAGACGCGAGTAGATGTTTCTCCAGGGAGTCCAGATGGACGAACCCAGGTAGAACGAACGAGCAATAGAGAAGACAGTGTTGACAACGACGTAGGTAAGATAGGTATCCAGGAAGAAGAAGATCAGATCAGTCAAAGTCATCAGAGCCAAGGTAATATCAGGCTGATGCTTGCACAGAATGTCACCGAAAATCTTGTCACCCTGGCATTCCACGTACATGATGGACAGGTAACGGATGGGATCACGGAACGAAAGTGTCAAGTAAACGTAGGATTCACCAAACTTGGCACCAAACGTGATGAGCCACAGACCGTAAGACATGGCCATGTCGTTGCCCTTGAGGTGAGTCCAACTGGCCGTGAATGTCTGGGAAGCCACGTATTGACGAGAGTTCTTTGTCAGGTACGAACCGAACAAGCCACCAAGAGGCATGACCGAGAAGAAAGTGTACGTGAGAAGAGCAATGACAAAGTGAACAATACCAATAATCTTGATGATAGACTTGGAGAAGCTGTCACCAGCAATGAAGACGATAAAGACAAATGGAGCAACGTTCAGGACAAAAACAAGCAGCAGGAAGAGAAGCTTCTTGGTCAAGTGCTGAGCACCGGCCCACTTACGGGGAACATAAGTCCACTCGCAAATGGTAGCCATAATTTGAATGAAAGCAGCAATAGCACCACCGAGACCAGCAATAGTACACACCTTACCAACGTCTGGCTGGTTGTTTACTTGTTGCTCGTAAGCGGAACCGAGAATGACAGATGGGGCGTTGAAGGCAGTGTAAAACCAGAACATGCAGACGTGAATAATCCAGATACGGTTGAAGTTCACCACCATATGGAACCAAGAACGCGTCTCCTTGTACGTCTTGAAGAAAGACTTTTTCCACGAGACTTCGCCAAGCTTCATGTAACGCTCAGCAGGAGGAACGTCAACAAGACGAGACTTGTCCTCCAAAACGATACGTTCAATACCCTCTGGGTACCAGAAAAGCTGGTTGCAATCATCGTAACCAATGATCTGGTTATGATCACGCTCACGGCGAACGAATTTGCCATCAAGAATTTCGTAACCTTGGTCACGGCAGTATTGGTAGAGGGGAGTGATACACTTGTTCAAGTAAGCCAACTCCTCGGCAGGCTCGACTTGGTTCTGTCCAGCAGGCGAATTGAGATAATCATCACAGCACTTGAAGATGAAGCACAAGCACTCGGCCATGAAACGGACCTGGTTGGCTTCACCCCAGCAAAGAAGGTAGAGAGCAAGCTGGCGACATCTGTCGTGTTGAGACATACGGTTCATGCGCGTCTTCCAGCGGAACTCGGCAGCCTCAAGACTGTCATCACCCTCAAGTTCTTGAAGAATATCAGCCTCAGTCTGCTCGTCAGACTCGCCCTTCTTGCCCTTTTTCTTCTGCTTGCGCTTGAGACCTTTACCCTTCATGTTGGCGAAACCAACGGCATCGTCAAGGTCAAGGTGGGCAGCAAAGTACCACTTGCGGTAGTTAGCATTGTCACCACCAATGTAGTCGGCGTGCAATGACATAAGAGCCTGGTTAGGGGTCATGCGGGAAGCACGCGAATCAAGCTGAGTCATCAAATGATCGTACATGTTGCGCATGCTGTCCTTCTGGAAACCAAACTTGTTCGCGAGTTCGACAAAGATGTCCTCGATCTCCTCCTTGGACAGAGGGATCTGAGCATCGGCAGTCCAGGCCGGGTAAGGCTCCCGGGAGCGCTGTCCAGCAGGCAGGACGTTACCGTAGTCTACACCGAAGTTTGGCGTTGAAGCACCGGAAGAGCGGTTACCACCGTATGACACTTGAGAAGAAGGCGGGCGGAAACCACGAGCACCCTCTTGGCCTTGGTCGTAACCGTCGTAACGCTCGTCACCGCGGCCGTAGTAGTCCATGTCAGTAGCACGGGCCATATCAGACCGCATGGTGAAGTCGCTGAAAGTTTCCGAGTCCTCCTCGGAGCCCTGGGGACGGGCACCGCGCTGGTCGTAGCCTTGTTCGTAGCCCTGTTCGTAGCCCTGGGCTGGGGCATTCTGGTCGTAGTAGTTGTCTTGGTACTGATCGGCATTGTCGTAGTACCCGCCATCTTGCTGGTATGGGTTATTTTGTTCGGCGTTGTAATAACCACTAAATTGTAGGATTCACAGTTAGTGTCTGGATTCCATAGAAATGTCTTGGATAAAAACTTACGAATTGTCATAGTAGCCATCGTTACCACCACGGTTTTGTTCTTGACCATTGTCATAATACTGATCATCTTGATAGTATTGGTCTTGACCTTGGCCTTGGCCTTGGCCCTGGGCATGGCCCTGACCGTAGCCATCATCGTAGCCTTGGGCGTTTCCGCCACCACCTCCGCCTGGATAAGCTGACATGGTTGAGTGATTCTATGGCAAAAAAAAAACTAAACTATTGGTTAGCTTGATGTTGCCGCGGGTGTGACGTTGACACTGTTGATAGATGTCAACTAGAAATGTTGTCGAGCAATATGGCACACACCTCTTATTCAGACATTAGGCGAAATCGGGAAAAGATTGACTGGTATAAGTTAAATCAAGGGGCCAAAAGCTCAAGTTTCGTTGAAGAGTCGTGGTCCGAGATTTGTCACCAAAATAAAAAGAAGATATGGTAAGTCGAGCGGTGAATGATTTTGTGTAAACTGTCGAGCCACGCGGTGTAGATTTCGATAAAACAGCGGGTTATGTGTAGAATTCCAGATGTGGGAAATTTTGGGTGACAACAGGTAAACAAACAGTAATGAACTTTAGCTGGTACAGACCAAGTGGGTGTTTGCGGCTGGCTGTCCTCGTCAATTATTGTTGTTTTCTAAAAACTAAAAGGCCAATGAACGAGTGAGGCAAAAGAAATGTCGACAGACCAACCCACTTCAGTGAGATGGATGTTTTGGAAGAAAAAAAAAGGAAGAAAGAAATGAAGTAGTGGGACAACAATAAGGGAAGAAAAGAGAGCGTGTGTGGCTTGGGTAGTTGAAGTTTCGTCAATGACCCCAAGGGAGAGTGGGATAGTCAACGATGGAATTCCTAGGTTCGCCAACGAGCAAAATCGACAGGAAAGAGAAAATCAAAAGGAAAAAAAAAAAAAGAACCAGATATGCGAGGTTATAGAGAGAGAGAAAGAGGAGGAAAGAACAGTAAGTAAGTCGTTCCGTCCGGATGGCGAAAGAGGCAACCTTTCAGTGAATTCTCGTTGTTCAGTACTTTCTATACTTGACGTTGGTGTTTGGGGCTGGCTATTGGCTGATTCGTGGCGGTGGGGAGGGGGGGTGTGCTGAACACTACAAGCACTTGGTTTTGGTTCAGCAGGAGCCGGTTCTGTTGGTGTCAGAAGTGAGATGTTGCATTATTGTTCTGTTACAAGGCGCCGTGGGAAGCAACTACCACCGAACAACTTGCTTCAGGATACCCCGGAGCTAACCAGGGGTATAACGGCTGAGCCGACTTCTACAATGTGTTCTGCCAGGACTACGCAGGGCACCCACATCTGGATGAAGTGGCAAGTTAAACCATGATTGAGGGGCGCTGCCGTTTGTGATTGTACAAAACATGAGGATAGTAAAGGGGGTTAAGATCCAAGTGTATGAATCTGGCGGTGGACAGGTATGTACTACATGGCCTCCTGATGTCTGTGACTTCGATATCATGGAGTCAGCAGTGAATACATAGGTTGGCCTTCGTGGGGGAAAGAACTTTGCTAATGAAGTATACGGTTTACATGAACTAACGATTCTCGTTGTGTCCTACATAAGAAACTAGAAAAATTGGCTAGTCTTGAACCTGGTTTTATTTGTATTCCGCCGTCGGTTTAATATCATGTTGGTGCTTTGCATTATCAATGTCTTATTCTGAACATGTTCTAGCCAAGGCGCAGCACCAGGCTGAGGTGGTTTGAAATGGCCATGAAGGTAACCCAAAGTACGAATCCTACATATGGACCCGACTTTCCTCTCCCTAGAAGCAGAGACTGATGAACATCTCTTGGCCTGGATTATTGACCTCAAGCATTCGGAACAAACTTCTGTTAGTTGATGGACCAACGCAAGGGTTTGGGTTACATATAGTATCATGGGGTTGTCTGATTTGATTGCATGAGGTTTCAAATAAGGATGGCTTTTGGAGATTCAATAACCAGGAATGTAAACATATTCAACGAGTAAAGGCTACTTGATCAACACGGTCAAACTATACATTACAATCCGATTTAATGGCCGAATCATGAACCCGAAAAATCGCTGATATCCATATCAATCGAAAAAGTGGGAGGAGTGGGTGTAGTATAACTGTCCACGAATACACAGTCTTAACCCAAATATATACACTGTGACAAGAAACCTAGGGACGAGAGAACCTAAATCGGACTAAACGTACTAAATTTACTAAATTCCAGAGGACAGCTCCTAGAGTTTCAGCGCTGTTAGATAACAAAATACAGGGCTGACCTTCTACTTGACACTGTGACCATGGACTGTTGGTGCTGCACATGCAAGTTACATTCTAGTGATAAAGTTAGGGACTAGCGTCAGGGGCGTGCAGTAGAACTAAGTCGGAGGCTGGAAGAGGGTGCGAGACAAGTCTCCAGCCAATAGAACTGCGCATATGGTGAGCGGACTTGATCCCACTTCATCCCACAACGCCAGCCAGGGACTCTTTGGATTGAAAAGGGGACGAGGGAGAACGAAAATGAGAGACCGGACGGCCGAAGTTTAAGAGTAGTTGAGTGAAGACAGAATAGAAAAGCCAATGGAATATATGGTCACATAGTCTCGGAATATACGGATAGGAAGGCATTGACGTGTTTGCGACTTACATACAATACGTCTGTATGTACATACGCCCGATAAGGCGGGTTAGCGAATAAGCGGCAGATAGATCTGAACTTCAAAAGCACAAGCGGTGTGGACGTAGGCCCGTTTACACTGACATGACATGATGCGCTCCTATGTATCAATGTGCATACATACAGCGGGTGTCTAATCACTCTTCTATATGTTTGCCAAGTTGTAATACTTACTTGTCAGATGCCTCTTGAGAGAAATATTAAACGTCTCATCTCACGACATACAGATGTCATGGGAGAGTCAATTGTGCTTATACACATCCAACTCGACGTCAGAAATTCACGGTGAATGTGAATCAAATGTTCAAGAAGCCTGTACTGCTGGGGGTGGGGGCCCGGATGCACTACGGGGCCCACAACGGCACAGCTGTCTAGTGAATAACCAGGATAGTCTGACATGCCGTCCATTCCTAGATTTTGCCCTGCCTGCTCCAAAATGGGGCTTTCAGAGGGTTATTGCGGGATTGCACCGAGGGAATCGAGGGACCTTGCGCCAGAAAGCCTCTGTGAGGAACATCAGGGCGGGGCTACCTCTGTGAGAAACATCAGGGCGGGGCTATATGTATGGATCCTCGTCGACTGGCGCACAAATGTGCTTACAGGAGTTAGGCACTTCGGCCCTGACGAAATCTTGAAGAAACCGGAAGCTGGAGTTTCCAGGACTACATGAATGAATGCTAACGAATTTGTTCTATGCGGAATGAACCAAACTATTCCTTATCAGGATTACGGAATGGATGGATTAGGAATAATTTTCTTCCGTCAACAAGTCCTGACACTGGTTATATGTACATATTTTGTAGCCACACGGCGGTGTTACTTATGTATGGAAATCCAAAGTATCCACATAAGAACGCCTTCCAGGGGAAATATAGGAAGAGACGATAGAACATGGACAGAAATAGAAACTGAAATCAAAATCCTTGAATCCGTTGCCGGCTATGAGCAAACAATATCCAGCCGCTTGATACGTAGCCATCAGGGCAAAAATGGGTGATATATCAGAAAACAAGGCGATTGGACTGGAAGTTATCTGTAAAGATTGTTTACGTAGAATACTAATGCAACACAGATAAGTAAATAAAACAATGCTTTTTTTGTTATCAACAAAAGCTTATAGAAATAGCATTCTCTCGCGAATTGTTGACACTGATATATGGTAACGTCAGCAGGATTTGTGGTGGTGGCAACAACCAAGATGGATTCTGTGTGTTGCACTAGGATCAAGCGGCGTACTGCAGAAACCAAGCCATGGACGGACAAAGTGGCAATGCCACGATTTTGGGACTATGCGCTGGTTATCAAAAAGTCGTTCTAGTTATGGCGGTACCTCTACAGGGACGGAAAGATTGAAACTTCTCGTATCGTCTCGTATGGCATGTAAGTAACGAACTGGTCGGTAACGAAGCCGAATTTAGCTTGACCTACAAATACACGAATATTTACTTATAGACAGAAGGCTTACGTATGTATGTTTGGATATGGCTACAGATATTGACTGCTATGTAGAATGTTACATGGTACAGCTGTATTTAAAGTAGGCAGTAAGATACGCAAAGAGTGTTGGTACTGATAGAGAACAGCGTGTAACACACACATTTCTTCTATCAACTGATAGCTTGCGCGGCTCAAAAATCCAGGACATCCTACACACCGACACGTAGAGAAGTGAACTTTACAATCATCTATAAGCATCTAGACCACTTCATTTCCTTCTTACTGATAATGGCCTTTAAAGCACTACAAAGGACGTAGGAGTTAAGCCCTTTCGACGCCGGTGGGCTGGGACATCCACTCATCTAGTCTTGCAGGTGGGGCTCATGCATAACTAATTTCCGCGTAGACATGCCGCGCCCGCTGTGCATTCAAACGCTGTAGGCACCGGACTAGCTGGAACATCCTCCTTCGTTTTTGCGGATCACTGCAGTAGAGATTACCTTCACATTCTTCTAGAATTTTAGCCTCAGTCGTCTATCTTCCGAATTACTAAGCATCCGAACCCGCACTGATAGACCCACAAAGATTCGGCTTCTTCGGGGTGGGTCAGTGCTCTTTTTGCGGAGTTCAGGGACAACATGGAATGACACTGAACCAGGGCCAATGAGTTAGACAACATGCGTATTTATATATGTGTGGATATACGCACGAAAGGAAGCGTGGGAGCCACTCATTGGGTGGCTTAGCATAACTACGACAGTTATGGTAATCGTGAATCAATGTCCCATGTTCACGCCGTGCAATAGTGAATGGGTTCGGGTTCACTTGGTGTCCACATGTACATTCATAATGCTATTGTGGCTGACATGGCGAAACATGCATTATCAAACAAACATTTATAGACGGGGTGACCATTAAGCCGGGTGAAATTTCGTGGGAGCTATGCTGTAGTCAACCACATGTCGAGATATACCCGTACCGGCAAAATGGACCTTCGTATAAAGGCCCAAACCGCGTACGTCGGTGTTTAGAGTACAAGGAAAGGAAGATGTGTACTGAACTTGAGTACTCCAAATTTATATGACGGCTGTGATGACATCATGGGTACTGGAACAACATGTAAATATATTGAGCACTAGACAAGCTAAATGAAATAATTCATGTGTGCACATGGGAACACAAAATACCTTTGTATTTAGCTCAGGTACAAAATCTTACAACATTCCCCAATCGTTAATGACGCAGTAAGACATCCGAAATAACAGTAAGAAGGAACAAAAAACACCATTTATCCGTGATAATGTTTCGGATTTCAACTAACAGTAATATCTATCACACAAAGTGTGTTCCTATGTTTGATACCCGACAAGGTGGGTCGTGTTTATCAATCTGGCGATCAAATTACCCCGAATTACAGACATACCATTGTCGCAAGTGTTGTATACACATTAAATTGACCTTTACTACTAGAAGTTTGTTCCGTCCGTGATGACTATCATACGGCTGACCTGCAGATGATCCACAGTTACCGTACCTTACAGACTTGTGTCTACGAAAAAGAATGTTTTTGCTGTTTGTGGTTGCATTGTGGCAACATATTCCAATGTGGCCACACGTATTCTAACCGTTTAACATCCTGCGGGATGCATTGGATACGAATAATAAGCGCCACCAGATGTAACTTTGTGCATACACAAAGTGAATACCACATGTTATATCGGTACTATCGTATGTAACTAGTTTCCGCGTTGCTGCTTCATACGGAGGCAATGACGATTCGAGGACGCTGACCCTGTGGTATATCCGTAAAAATGAACACACTATGGTTCCAAAAGCAACATCAAAAGTCAAGGGCGGGCGAGAAATTCTTACACACGCTAACAGAGGTTCTTTGGATCCCTCTCGATCAGCTGAACCAGTGTAGCGTAATTTCTGGTGTCTGTTTATCAATTGTGCTGAAAATTCCACCGATGCACTACTTCCATAGCTCGAACTACAAGTTGTCGTTCTTCGGCCATGCCTATGAAGTTCCGACACGTTGAGGACGAGATTAGTAACACTGTATATATAAGGGTTGTATGTATCACGTGTCAGAGAGCTGTCACATAGCTAGGGTTAATAAAGATGTGTTACCACGCCAACAAACACCTGACTTGTTTACTTTTGAGCCCCATACCATCCCCTCCCTATGTCCCATATTCAAGGCGTTCGCCAGCATACCAGTCCACAGAACACACAATTTTGTAAATTTATCGTTTTGTCTTGCTTTTTCAGGCTGAAAAATACCACATTTTCATATTTATTACGCGATTCGTCTCGTCTCCTTACATACCACCGTTTTGTTTTGGGTGTTTCAGAGCTCCAATCGTTCAACGCCTTCCACAGAAATAGACTATCAAGAGCTCCTTCGACCACAATCAGTCCGGCCTTCTGACCAATTCACAAACATTCATTTATCAATACCGAGTCTATCGAACTGTCACCAAACGACCCAACATGACTAGCAATCGTGATCCCAACCTCAACTTGACACCTTCTGCTTCTGCAATGCGGAGTCCTACCAAGTCCTCCTTGTCCCCCAAGAAGATGCCCGGAAGCGCTGTCAAGGTTCGTAGACTGGCTGGCGCAAGTACTCTTGAGAACCCCTTATTTAAGCGGGCCGATCCGAACAAACCAGCCCCTTCACTTGGCTGGATCGATCTAGACACAGCGCCGCAAAAAGCCCGCCAGACAAGATCCCGAGAAGCAAGCCCTGCAGCCTCACGGCGCCTACGTACCCGCAGGCCGGTTACACAGGCATCTAGACTTGCTAGCTATGATATTGACAGCGATGAGAGTGATGAGAAGCAAGTTGAAGAATCAGAGTCTGAGGATTCTGATGACTCCGACTTGCCAATCACCGATGATGTTCCTGTGCTTGTGCCTAAGTCACTTAAGCTCAGAAACGACATGGAAGTCGATAGCAAATTGCGCATGAACTGGAGGGAACCTCGTCGCCCTGCTGCCTCTACCGCTGATGATGTTTCCACTCGTGAGGGCACTGCTAGTTCATCTAGACGAGAAGCATCAAATTCTGCTAGCCCATTCAACGAAGAGTAACCCCACCCCATTCACATTAACACATTGCCAAGACGAGTGGCTAATCGTTACTGTAGAGCCATGGACGAACACTACGACGACCTAAGTGATGAATTCTCTACACCCCCGAGACTCGACAAGTTGCTGGATAAAGTTGACCGACGATTGGACAACTTGACTTCTACGCCTTCAAAGCTCTCTCGGACTCCGAAACCTCCACACGCCCCTACTGCCAACATGTTCTGGGACCAAGATTTTGTTGACGATTGGAACGACACGCATGGCACCAAAATTGATACCTCTCCTTTGAAACCGACAAAACCTGTCACGAAGTCTACGCGGTCTACCTCTCCAACCAAGAAGGCGACCCGCAGTACTGTCCAGAAAGAAACCAAGAAGGAGTTTGATGCTACGAAAGACGAAATAGCAGCGTCGTTCCTGAGCGAGCTTGACAAACTCATTACGAACAACAAAATATCTGAGATGACACAGTCCACCGGCGGCGTCAAGATTGTTTGGAGTAATAAGCTAAACACCACCGCTGGACGGGCTAACTGGCAACGCAAAACGACACGGACTGTGCGAGATAGCGAACCAGATCATGTCGAGTATGAGCACGTTGCATCTATTGAACTAGCGGGGAAAGTTATTGATGACGAGCATCGTCTACTCAATGTAGTAGCCCATGAATTTTGTCACCTTTGTAACTTTATCATCAACGGAGTCACAAACAATCCCCACGGCAAAGAGTTCAAGGCATGGGCTAGCAAGGTTTCTCAAGTTTTTGGTCACCGCGGCATAGAAGTTACCACTAAGCACACCTATGACATCGATTTCAAGTATGTGTGGGAATGTACGTCATGTCTTCTTGAGTACAAGCGTCACTCAAAGAGCATCAATCCGGAAAAGCAGCGGTGTGGTAGATGTAAGTCTGTTCTTGTGCAGACTCGTCCTAAGCCCCGTACTCCGGCCAAGCCGTCTGAGTACCAGTTATTCATGAAGACACAGATGAAAAAGATCAAAGACGCGAATCCGGGTATGCAACAGAAGGATATCATGAAGAGAGTTGGGGAGTTATGGGCACAGAAATCTAAGAAGGGAGACAATATACCCGTTGAAGTGGTGGAGATATCTTCGGATGGGGAGAGCGATGTCGCAGTTAAGGAAGACGTCATAATTCAACATGAAGACACAGTTGATGATCGTGAAGTTGGAGGCAGTTATGGTGCGCAATGGTCGGATGAGGAGAATGAGGGGAAGTTATTGGCAGCACAGTTGGGTGGCTTGATTGTGTAATACATTGGCGTAGATAGATTCAATAGGCAAAGACTTGTAATACCCACTCGTGAGGTTTAATATGGTACCTTTTCTCTTTCAAAAGACTGTCTTCTCTCAATGTCATCTAGATATGCTAATTCACCGGAACAAACCAAAGTCTTTAATGCCAAAAGTCTGCCAAATAGTTGAGGCAAACTCAATAGCTTCACCGATTTGCGAGCCTTGTTTTCCCATCTCAAGATCCACATCGTCCTCGTCATATGCGCCCTTGATATGAGGCACATTAACTGAAATCAAAATATCCGTTCCATACTCCTCTAATCTGACCAACGTCATGACAATGGCAGTGAAATCGGGCGAATTTGTCCGGCTCTTCTCCGAGTCATCCAGTGTGTCCGTTGCGATCAACGTGTAAGCAGGGTACTTTCTAAATGTGAACCGAGGTTAATAAAATCCCCCTTACCATCCAGAACTTCAAATGATGGACGTACTTGTCTAATTGTGTAAACTCGGTCTCGGTGCTACTCCACACCTTCAAGTTATCCTTTCTATCTTCACCGACGACATCGAGGAGGTGCTGGGTGAGAGCTTCCCCGTCGATTTCGGGACTACTCCCTGGAGAACCAATGCGCTCGTTGATTTCAAAGACGATGCTGGTGAAGCCGTCACTGTCGATAAAGACTTCTTGGTGGTCTGGGACTGTCCGGATGTTGCTTGGGAGATGTTAGACGGGATTCTCATGGGATATATGGTGTTTTACTCACCTGACGTCGGTGTAGTTGGTGGGAACTTCCACGGTGATGGCACCGCCGTATAATGGAACTGCTCTATACTCGGACATATTTGCGATGTTTTCTGTAGTTGTGGGAAGGAATCTAGTTTAACGAAAAGTGATATAAGTTGTAAATCAAGTTACGTCGAATGTAGATACCCTGTCCCGCTGTTCCTTTTATATCACATGCATGATGATGTCAAAGCTGCCTTGAGAACCCTTAAACCTCGCCCAAGGTGGGGCTAAGAAGTAGCCTGAAGCACATGAGACTCGCCACGCCTTCACATTTACTGGTCCTTGTTTAAGGAGTTTCACTGCATTCTTGCATGTTTATGTATACTTTTATGTGGATTTAAGAACTTTAAGGCAAAATAGCATGGCCATAAAAAAACAGACACTCCAAAGTGCAGTTTGTCTTGCTCAATGGATAAATTTGTGTTGTGATTCTAACATATTAATTTCAATTACAGCAGTCTGATAGCTTCATGTCAACTGGAAGGGTTAGAGAAGCGGAACCAGGGTTATCACATGCCTGCAAAAAAAAAAAAAGAATTTAACCAAAAGGTAAATCGAATCTGAGTGCTCAGATGAGAAGTTCCAAAGATTGGTTGAATGGAGTAATTTGGGCCACAATACGGTCACATCTGGTAAAAGGCAAGAGGTGAGTTCGATATAGGGTCCCACTCCATGATTGTTTGTGCGTTAATGGCCTTTATATAGACAATAAATTTGCCGGCAAACGTTCGAATTTCTGTCGTATTTGTCCAGCGTAGACGCAAAATAGAACAACAGTAGCAGCAAACGCTCCTGTACTGAACCCTAAAACGCAGCTTCCCCACATCGGACGTCATCGCAGCCATCATAGAAGTTGAATGACCTGACTTCATATTGAAAGTTGGTATTTCAACATTATCAAGAAAAATATCTCGTCATGTCTTCTTCTGCTGCCTGCATTTTCTGCAAGATCATCAAGGGTTGGTAACGTGATGTTTATAACATGGTGTGTTCACTAACAAGATATAGGCGAAATCCCTTGCTTCAAGCTCTTTGAGAGTGACAAGACTCTTGCGTTCTTGGATATCATGCCTACCAGCCGTGGCCATGCTGTAAGCCTTTACTTTTGAAGTATTCGTGACATGATCTAATTCTGCGAAAATCCGTAGCTTGTAATCCCCAAGCACCACGGCGCTAAGTTGGCCGATATTCCTGATGACCAGTTGTCTGAGGTTCTGGTAAGTTGTATTTATAGCTATGATAATTGACGGATTAGTATTAACAACATTTATGAAGCCCGTCTTGAAGAAGCTCGTTGCTGCTACTGGCGCGGAAAACTATAACATCCTTCAGAACAACGGTACTATTGCCCACCAGCAGGTTCACCACGTTCACTTCCACATGGTACGTTTCTTGGCATTTCTCATACGATGCTCTTTTAGCTGACATCATAAACCTATCATAGATCCCTAAGACCTCCGAAACTGAGGGTCTTGGTGTTGGCTGGCCTGCTCAGCCCACTGACATGGAGAAGCTCAAGGCCTTGTACGAGGAGGTTAAGGCTAAGATGTAAAGCCATGCGTTTACCGCATACCTATGCAAGACAACATAAATTATTTGGAATTAAAATTGATACTATTGATCTTGAATGTCTATAGCAAAGAAGGGTCACTACAGCCGAGACCCCACAAACATTCTATACCCACCAAAGAAAGAGACAAACTTAACGCCACAAAGCGGAGATGAATGAAGAAACCGCTGTGCCCGCGCTACTGTTACCCGATTCACCAATAGGAGCATCACAATACCCAGTCGAACCCTCACTCTACTGAGAGGTACCGGACGGGGTACTCTTTGGGTAGTAGTCAATCTTGCCACCGGGGCCAAGCACGCCAATGCGGTCATACATGCTACGAGCTCTGATGTACGGGTCCAACTTCCAGTAGTTCTCCCGAATTTTTGCGTGGACATCAGTTCTTGAGGAAGCAGCACCAGCTTCACCACCAATCCACTTGAGGGTAGCTTCCTCATATTGCTTACAAAGCGTCGCGCGCTCTGCTTGCAGTTGATCGCGAGTGACCGTATCTTTCATGGTGTCGTTTTCACCGGCAACTGGCTCAACATACTTGTACTCCCAAGGTTCTTGGCCGTCCAATTCCTTGGGAATCTGGTTTACTGGGATATAGGTGGAAAGGTCATTGACGTTGTTGACAAAATGAATTTTGTTGGCAACAACAGGATCAAGCCACCCCTTGATAATCTTCCAGAAACCTAAATGTGTAGCAATGGTTAGTACTGTGATAATTCTAGAGGAGAATGTAATATGTACCTTGGAAGATCCATGGTGACTTGTACACAAGAACGACTCCCAGACATTCTGGGTAGTTTGCCTCGAAGCACTTCACCATAAATTTGACAGGCGTGTAATCCTACATCCAAAATGTTAGTACGATATTTTGTTTAGCGTTGCAAGAATCTTGATTTTTACCATGTTGGAGATGCCGAAGTGGCTCATATCGAATACGATAGTCTGAAAATGAAAATGTTAGGTGCGGAACATTACATGTGTCTGAATTAAACATACCGCAGTCTCAACCGGGTGCTGGAGCATCATGCGAGCAGTCTCGATCATAAAGACAGTGTTCCATTCCTGCGCAGCATCGGATTGGTCGCCTTGGTGGTGAAGGCGAACCCGCACAAAACAAACAGGCCGAGATTCCTTGTCACATCCGTGGAAGAAGGACTTGCCCATTTTGAGTTGATCCACAACACCTTGTCCTGTGGTTTGTGTCGCACCAGTGCCACTGGCCATGTCTTCGAAAGCACCGGCTTCTCCTCTGACCATGATTTCATCGTCAAGTTTCATTTCAGAAGAACGCCAACTGATAGTCGAGATGAACATGACAAGAGCCTTTTCCACGTCCCACTTACGAGCACGGAGGAATCTGAGAAGCAAACTGTCGGGGTTGTCATGCTTCACCATAGACCACACACCAGCACGTAGAGTTTCAGCAGATTCCTTCTGGATAATATCCTGGAACTGCTTTGTCTGTCCATACTTGTCCTCTGTTTCGGCGGAAGCGGCGGCAGTGATATCGGGTGTATCCTTAGACTTACGCCCGAATAGAGATCTCTTCCTGGGCTTTTCCTTGTCACCGTCCTTAGCGGCAGCAGACGATTCAGTCGAAATGGAAGGCGCTGGCTCGGAACCCTCACTGACACCAATAACTTTGAATAGGGCCACCCACAGCTGGCGGAGCTTGTCCTCCTGTTCTTCAGTCAGGTTACCAACCCGACCAGGAAGAATGGCTGAAGACATATTCGATGTGTATTCGTCGCAATTTATGGACACAGATGTCTCGAAGGAGTCTGCCTGGGTAGGACTTATAGCAGAATCTTGATTGGTAAAACCGGTGTAACAAAATATCGCACCAGCTACCAAGCCAACTAATAGAGTTGTCGCAAACGTTGATGAAGAAACTGCAGAATATACGAGTCGTCGCGATGCAAGTGCTCGGTTCTCGTTGTAAATATAAGGTTGGGAGAGGGTGCGCAAAGAACTAAAGTTTTGCGATTGTATGCGAAATGTCGGACGGGTAGAAACCACCGGAGACAATTGTAAATGGGCTGAGAATGAGCTATGTTCACCAAGTTTATGGGAGAGACTAGCAAAAGCAGGTGTTTGAGGTCGGAATTGGGAGGTTAAAATATAGTAAGATCGGCTTCCGAAAAGCCCGGGGTTTTGCGAAGTAAAAACCCGAGTCGCGTAAGCAGTAGATTTCACACTGGGATGATGGAGGCCGTAGAATAATGACGTTTTTGTTGTGGCTTTAATTCGACGACAAGACGAGGCAGCAGTATTTGCGCTGAGCCGACTCAAATAGACGTCAATGCGTTTCATATGGAAATGAGCATCCAATAGAGACGTTCGATGGCTGAATGCAGATGAAGCTTGGCGACAGAAGTAGTGCCGCTACGTATTCAAGTAAAAGAGGGGTTCCACTAACGCCGGTGAACATTGACCACCGGATGCTTAGCTCTGTATGGTTAGAAGACACTCGACTAGAGAAATTCTCAGGATGAAGCTCTAAGGCAAGGCCGATCCTTCGTTAGCCTTGCCGCTCCTACCGTAAACAGGCACCCTTCCAACATCGGTATGAGGTAGCTTCTCGATGGTTGGGTTACGTCAAATTCCGGTGGTTCGGAGGGTTTTCTGGGAATGCCGGAAGCCGACTGCGTGTATGCAGGAAGTATGTAAATGTATAGGTAAGGCTTTCGAATGTGGCGTTCTTGACTGGCTGTCTTTATCATTTACAAGGCGGTATCTATACATGCATATATGCGCACAGAAATATGTACATTTACACAGATTCAATTCAGCAATTGTAAATCTAAAAATCAAAGAGCCTACATGCATAAATATGCGCATCTGCATGTCGAGTTATTCGCCAAGAAATTTTGTATGTTAAGAAACCATTCTCCAGCTAGCATGGGAAATAACATTCCCAATGAGATATGTATGTACGAGTCTATGACGCAGTTCACTACATTGGGAGTGCAGTCACATGCATACGGATAGCCAACATGTTACATTTATGGACGGGAACCAACTCAGGCACTCATTTTCAGGGGTCAACCTGCACTGCGCTGCCATAACCCTTGTATCTCGCACATGTCAAGAAAGAACTGGGCACCAAGGTTAGGAGGAGTAAACAAACATCAATTGATAATTGCCGTTTGCAGTGAATATATGGTTACACATCAACTTGTGATATTTACCTAAGAAAAGAACATCGTATAGTCGCAGTTTGACACTTGGGCATCACTTTCATTAACGCCCCGCCTTGAAATTTGGATTACACTCAGAACCAATAACCATTGACATGAATGACGAACACAGACAGTCTGCATCGCGTCCACGCATCTCGCGTCCAACAACGCCATTGAGACCATCATCACGATCGTCGTTCAGAGATGTTGCGCGCACTGGAACACAAAGCAATGCGTCATTCCCGCTGAATGCTTTTGAGTCTAAATTTGCAGATCTCTCCGATGGGATGGCGGATTTGGAGGCTAATCTGGGACGTTTCCAACTCATGCATGAAAGTCTGGCGAGATTTAGTGAATCATTTGCCAGCTTCTTGTATGGTTTGAATATGAACGCGTTTTGTGTCGATTTCCCAGAAGGCCCTATGCCGGAATCGTTTTCCAGACCAAGAGACCCAGAAATTGTATTGCCAGGTGAGTCTCAATAACAGTCCTGTACTTCTCAATATCATCATGCACATGATCTAACATACTACTTAGGCACTCCCAGAGTTTTAAAACGTAAGACACCGGAACCAGATGATGATGATTCAATAATGTAAGTATTAAACTGATCTATCGCTCATGATTTTCTTGCTTGGTGCTATTGTGCTGGAGTAATCTAACAATCATGTTACATAGGTCACCAGATGGTGGGTTTATTGATAATCCAGTGTCTGCGAAGGCATCCCGGATTGCTACACCTGAATCCCGAAAAACTAGAGTTCCTCCACGAGGAGCATCTAATATATCCAGAGGAAGTACAAGAGGCAGTTCAGGAACTACCCGCGGCGGAGGAGCGACTACTCGAGGAAATGCGATTCCTAGAGGAAGTTCTCGGGGCTCGACTACACGAGGAAGAGGTGCACCTGCAGGACGAGCACGAAACTTCAGGTAACTTTTGTAATATTCTGATACGTCTATACTCCAACGGTTTTGAAAGCAAAAAGAAAGCGCCAAAATCAAGCGCATATGCAAATAATACGAGAATTATAAAAGTCGTGAAGGCGGGTCATAAAGCGCAGGAAATGCAATTGGGGTCGGACAATGACATCATACAATCATTTCGAGATCGTCAGTGCCCTTGTGGATGGTGGGGATTGCGTTGCTGGCGGAAATTCCGACAGCCGCTTCAGCCTCCTGCTGTGTGTACGGTTCCTCTTTCAAGGCCTTCACTCTATATTCACCCATGCCGTTAGCCAACCTATTTCGTCTATGTTGTATTGTCTTGGGTCTAGATAACTTACCTGCGCTTGTGAGGCTTGCCCCTGCGGTGCTCAAGGAGACCAAACTCGGCGTCAAAGTATTTCGCACATTCAATGCAGTAGTGACGGCCAAGTCCTGGAAGATCCTCGGGAGCTTTGAGAGACTTGAATTGTTCGAGATGCTTGGGCGACAGTAAATCGGCTTTGATCTGGTCAATATCACTGATGGAAAAATGCGGGGTTAGTTATAGTTATGTGTTGCGAAAAAGAAAAAAAAATGCTGACATACCGGGTCTTCCGCCGGGTCTTGGTAATAGTCTTTTTGTTGAAAGTTCCGCCCATTTTGTTGTTTTGTTATACCAATAGGTTATTGTATCAAAGTTCACTCGTGAAATCTCCAATGTCAGATTGTCGCACTCTTGCAAAAAAAACCCATGTTGCGAAAGAGCTGATAAGATAAGACTTTTTTCTAGGTGGATAAGAAATAACAGGCTAAACCGCGGATATATCCCACCTACTTTACGTCACTTTGCGCCGTGAGATCCTTCCTATAGGGAAATACAAGGTTGTGCAAGGCGCCTTCCATTAAGATACATGCATCTATTCTGCGATTGATCAACGACAAATCAACTTCTACGCTATTGAATTGTCAACTTATTTCTTCAACTCTCGACCCATAGTTTTTTCTTCTATCGACTACTTAATAACCGACAACCTCAAACGACAATGCCAGAAGAAAAGACGTCAGCAGAAGAGCGACGCGCTGCTCTCCTTGCTCGTGTCGCCGCTGCAGTCGGCGGTAGCCGAGGAGGTCTCGGGGTCAGTCTTCACCCGGTACTAGAGGCGAAGACGATAACTCCACAGCCTGCGGCAACCAATTCCAAGGGGAAACCTGCAAAGAACAAATACTACCAACCAAATGACCCGGAGACTTCCAATGTACGGACCCGTGAGTCCCGTACGCTTGAATTCAATCCCAAGGGGAAATACATCCGTAAGTACATTCATACTTTGTATAGATTTAGTCCCACGTTCAGATTAGCTAACTACATGTGTCAGAAATGGCAAATGGACTGCGAAAACAGGCCCATATGGAAGAAATGAAGAAACGAATCGCCGCTGCTACGAGACAAGCTGGTCTTGAAGAAGTTCCTAGTGAAAAAAACTTTTTGGTGGAGAAGCCGCCAACATTAGAGTGGTTTGACCAAGCTCTTTTCATGGAGGGCAAAACCTACAACGACCTTGACGACCTATCATGCCTTAACCTTGAAGGTCCAGACTCTATAATTACCGACCTCATACAACATCCAGTTCCTCTCCGGTCGTCGCAGGATGGCAAAGATGCAGCAACGAAACCAATGTTCCTTACGAGAAAAGAACAAAAGAAACTTAGACGACAGAGAAGATTAGCAGATCTGAAAGACCAACAGGCCAAGATTCGACTTGGGCTTGTCCCAGCACCAGAGCCTAAGGTCAAGAAGTCAAATCTGATGCGTGTTTTGGGAGAAAAGGCCGTGAACAATCCTACCGCTGTAGAGGCTGAAGTTAACAGACAAATCGAAGATCGTCACCGTGTCCATGTAGCCACCAACGATGAACGGCAACTCACCAAGGAACAACGGCACGAAAAGCTTATTCAAAATCAGGACAATGATGCCGCGAAGGGTATCCATATGCTTGTTTTCCGTATTGGTACACTGGCTGATGGGCAGCAACGCTACAAGGTCTATGTCAATGCCGAGCAACTTGCTCTCACAGGTGTGTGTCTGCTTCATCCCAAGACAAATCTAGTAATTGTGGAAGGTGGTGCCCACAGTATCAACAAGTATCGCAAGCTTATGACAAGACGTATTGATTGGACCAAGGCATCTCCCCCCACGATGAAACAGACCAACCCGACCACCACACGCGATTGGATGGAGGCCAAGCCCGAAGAGGTTGCTGTCAACAAGTGTGAACTTCTGTTTGAAGGTGAATCTAAAACTCGGGCATTCAAGAAACTATCAAACAAGTTTTGTGAAAGTGATCGGGAGGCCTTCGACTTTCTTAGTCGGCACAAACTTGAGAGTTTCTGGACAACAGCGCGCCAAACAGGAGACGTGCCAGTGTAAACTAGTCACAAACATTCGTATAATAAACCGTTGATGAATAGATTCCTAATTTCGAATGTACATACATCAAAAAGTCAATTTGTTCATAATATCGAAACATCACGTGCCTTCCTCACTCATTTGACATTATTCACGTCAAATCCGTTTTCCGTTTTGGGCTTCTTGATGTCACCCCACCACGGTTGTCAGGTGGAAATAGCCACCATATGCACATGCAATTCGAAGTCCGCAAAAATCAAGTTTTTGGCGACCGAAACTGATCAATTTGTTTTCCTAAAAGTCACCTTTAAACGCCTGTATTTTCTGGCATATCGTTAGTGCCAGAGTAGCCTGCCAATCGCAATTCAGCCAACTCCCGTCGCGAGTCAGACCTCCTTTTCCTGCTACGCTACAGCATAACAGAAAGTGGATCAAGTTTTTTTCCCACGCTTTCTTTTGTGCGTAACTGCTTTTGTCGCGACTTCGACTGTTCGTCGTCCCTATACCCTGCTCTCGACAATTGCATCTTGACACGAGACGATCACCAATCTGTTCTTGCCAATTCGCAAAGTAGGGTGCATCTGCGACTATTATTACGACTATGGAACTTAGTGAGGCCCAGGCCCTTTTGGCCACAGTTCATCGCGAAACCACCCTCGCCTTCCAGAAAATCCCCGGCTCTGCTGTTCTCGCCAGATACATCAAGTCCAGCTATCAAGATGACCCTGTACGATCGCTTCTCGAGCTGGTGCTGGTGTTGTTTGTCATCCGCTACATGACAGCCTCGTCATACTCCACTCAACAAAAGAATCATGTGAGGCTCACGGATGCCGAAATCGACGAATTGGTAGACGACTGGACCCCTGAGCCGCTGGTGGCCCCTCAGTCCGACTTTGACCGGGCAGTGGCCGAGACTGCGCCTGTCATTGATGGGTAAGACATGATGACACCATGCACGCGGATCTACTGAATAGATAACTAACCACGACAATCTGATTCATCTACAGTGCGAGTGGTCCTCGGACATTGCTTACTACCGGAAAAACGGTCACGAATTTCGGATCCTATAACTTTTACAACTTGAACGCCAACCCCACGATTAGAGACAAGGCAATTTCCGTCCTCCGTGCTTACGGTGTCGGTCCTTGCGGTCCACCTCAGTTCTATGCCACGCAGGATGTTCACGTCCGCACCGAAGCCGACATTGCTGCCTACCTTGGCACCGAAGCCTCTATTCTCTACGCCCAGGCCTTCTCGACCATCTCTAGTGTTATCCCCGCCTTTTGCAAGCGTGGTGATGTCATTGTTGCTGACAGCGCTGTCAACTACTCGATTCGCCGTGGTTTGCAAATTTCCAGATCTAACATTCGTTGGTTCAAACATGGCGACATGGAAGACCTTGAGCGGGTCATGCAACAGGTTGTCCGTGAGCAGTCCAGACGCAAGCCTACTCGCCGCTTCATTGTTACCGAAGGACTGTTTGAGACAACCGGTGACTGCTCTTCCCTTCCTAAGCTTGTAAGTTCATGCTTGTCTTATCTGTAGATTGTAGGTTATATGTTAACTGTATTGGTTTACAGATTGAACTGAAAGAAAATTACAAGTTCCGTATCATCCTCGACGAGACCTGGTCATTCGGTGTCCTCGGTAAGACTGGCCGTGGTCTCACCGAAGCCCAGGGTATTGACCCCACCAAGGTCGACATGATTGTTGGCTCCATGGCCGGCCCTCTTTGTGCCGGTGGTGGCTTCTGTGCCGGTACCAAGACCGTCGTTGATCACCAGCGTATTACTGCCGCCTCGTACACCTTCTCTGCTGCCCTCCCTGCTATGCTTGCTGTCATTGCCAGTGAAAGTATCTCTCAAATCCAGACCCGCCCTGCCCTGATTGCCGAATCTCGTCAGAACATCAAGACCATTCGGTCCTTGGTTGAGGATCCTAACCGTTATCTTCGCATCACTAGCGATGAGAAGAACCCTGTCATTATTATGACAATCTCTCCCAAGGTAGTGGCTGATCGTAGATTGACTGAGGAGGATCAGGAGCACCTGCTCCAGGATATTGTCAACGAGGTATGTTGTATCCTATCCTCATATCGTTGTCGAAAAATACTGACTATTTTTCTCTCGTTAGTGCTTGAACAATGGCGTTCTGGTAGCTCGTCTTCGTCGCATGCCAGGATGGACGCGTATTGAGGCTAAGCACTTCACTTACGATATCCAACCAGCTCTCAAAATTTGTGTCACGACTGGATTAACACCCAGTGAACTCGAGCAATCGGGCCATGTGATTAAGGCTGCTATTCAAAAGGTCATGAAGCGTGACTCTCTGATGCCGTAGAATTGGTTGCTCATGATGTTTGTTTACTTTGTTTTTTTATTAATTCGTCCTGGCAAAACTCTTTGTCGCTCTCATAGACTATAATTTGGCCATCGGCCTGGTGGTGGGTGGGTGGTATGGTAGACATGCTTGTACACTTGGAGGTTTTTCGGACGGTGCTTCTATAAATACTCATTTTTAATATATTAGCTCAGTGAATTGAGCCGAATTTAACAAGTACAGATGTACACATTTATAGACATTGTGAAATCTACTTGGCGTTGGTGAGCTACATGTGTACTTATAGTATGGTTTAAGTCTTCACGGCATTAGACGTCAATTCACACACGTCCCTTGTTATATGGTAGGGTTGTCAATTTTAAACATTTAGCCAACCCTGATATGACAGATATCCTGCGACTGTACCTTGCTACTTTTTTGGTAACAGAAATGCTATCTACGGCTATCTCAACTGTGGGTGATCAGACAGCCCACCATCTCATCACAAACACGTTAGACCCACAACTAGCGAACCATCATAGCCAGAGCACCGAATCAAGCAAACCGAAATATCTCAATGTTTCCACAAATAGTGTCATTATTGCGATTTATATTGCGAAAGTGCGATTGGCTGAGTAAACATAAATTGTTGTTTATCTTCACTGCCAAGGGGACAGATGGCGACATACAATATGTGCTGTGTCGGAACTTTCGTTCATAGTCAGATGCCAGTTATGGAAATGTTTGTTGTCTTGGCGCGTCTCTTGGCAAGTTGGACGACCCGTGTCCTCATGAGGTAAGAAGCTTAGAGTATTGCAAACGACTATACAGCTGTAGTGACGGGCGACAGTGTGGGAATGGATGGAAGCACTGTCAAACATATGTCGTCAATATCAGCAACTTTTGAATCAGAAACTTGCGAATCTGTACATGTTGACATTGACAGCCATTGTGTAATTCAATTACATGCAACATAGACTGATCCAGAGTTACAACGGGTTCCTGATAGAATATATTTACCCCAATATAGATTCCGGAGTTAACCACGCCTAGAAATGGTACCCACCATCATGAAGCGGGTGTCTCATAAGGCTCCATTGTTTGGCCAAATTTGTCTGTATATCGAGACCCAAATTCGGCGGTGAAGCAAGTAGTCACGCGATAAGGTAACGGAATAAGGACATCTATCGTAGGTTTGACCCCGAAGCCCGGGCCATGTTTGAGAGCTTGGAGAGTTTTGCTAGTGACGAACGGTGCTTGATTAGGAAGTTCGCAAAAGGTCTGGTGTTTGAGTTGCTCGATTTGTCCGTACATTGCCATGGGTGCGGCGATACATCAAAGCTTCCTATATACACCTGGAGATGGCCCCGGGAACAGGTATAACACATATGTATTAGCGGTAATATACCATCGGGAAATGTCGGTGCATGGTCGTTATTGAAGGGGCACACGGAGAGCAGAGCCCCACTTTCCCGAAGTACAGAGAATAAGACAAGAATAAAGTTGGGATGGATTTGAAGGAATAATAAGGTATCTTTAAGCGCACTAAAGTTACTGATACTAACTACCGGAATCCAAAATCAGTTCTTGGCCGATTTGGCAGATGTAGGTATACGTCGTGTATGCAGTAGTCTACATGTTGAACATGCTAGCTTTTTGGCAGATGACGTACATACATAGATGTACATGCAAACAGACATATTTGCGTGTATGTATGTATGAACCAGGGAGTCGGCTAAACCGGACTTCATTTTTTGGTTGACTCTGGACAACAAAAAGCCTTTCATAGACAGGGTCAATGCCACATTTTCTGCCTTCTCAAAAGAGTAAGGAAGTTATCTCAAGCTACAACATGCCAAGTCTTGGCGTATGCAAGGTCCTGTTAGGACATGCGGAACATGTTGTAGCGCAGAGCAACGTCAATCGATGTTAACACTGGAAATCGAAAAGTTGAATATACCTTAAAGGTGTAGACAAACATGTCAGATTACTGTCTTGATTGTGGGTGTGTGTATGAGCTTAGGTGTGGCTCTCCTGAGAGTTCCGTGAGTCCTGAGGATGATGGGTATTTGTAAGATACTCCGTACTGTAATGATGTTGAGTCTACGCTCGGACTTGCCGGTACGAAATAGCAACTGCTTTTTACGGCCAATGCCGTGAGGCCGGATAGATATAACATGTGTAGGCATGTACATACATACGACGAATCCTTTAGACGTATACTAATTATATGAAGACACAAGTTCAATTTGTGTATGCATTAACTTCTAGAGGGAATATTCTTCCATTGGTGCTCCGATACTATGTATGTCAACTGGTACCTGAGGCTATTGTTCTTTTTTCTTTCTTTTTTGGTCTTGAGGTGGTATGGATTGTGTATCTATATACAGGCTGTGCATGTTTCGTCCATCGTGATGGTGGGTGGTAGGAGCGTACCCCAAACCTCAGAACGGCGATATTCTCAACAACATACGAATCGGAGATACAATCATAGTTGTGTGTAAGTTTGCCCCTTGACACAGTGATCAAGATAAGAAAACTAACAAGTGTTAGTTACGTCTTGGAGCTAGGGGTCCATCTGATATCTCAAAACTAAGATAGTCGAACATTTATGGAACTCATACCCGGAGATGATCGGTGCTCATCCCATATACGCCTCTCGTCACCGAGCTTCTATTCTCTATCAGACCCCACCCACCCCTCATGCTCGACACGGACCAGTGTAAGAGCGGCTTCAGCCGTAAACTACACCGATACACTACTGGTGTTGGCCGAGGAAGGTGGGAACCCTACCGAGGATGTCTGTCTTCCGTGGACTACAAATATCACGTCCATCCCGCCGTCTTTTGGCTTCATTCTTTCCTTTTCCTCCTCACCCCTCACAGGCTTCCCTTCTTTCATATACCATTTTGGTGTTTTCATTCTTTCGCATCTGCATATCATCATTCATTCATTCATTCATTCATTTTTGCATACCCGCTCCCCTATAACTCTATTTCCAAACTTCACTCCACTTGATATATATCTTTAATTCAAAATGAAGTCCGTTATTGCTCTTGGTCTCCTTTCTCAGGCTCTGTCTGTCAGCGCTCACCCCGCTAAGGGCGCCCACGCCGGCCACATTGCCGCCCGTGGTATCGACCTTGACGCTTACCGTCTGCCTGCCAAGTCTGAGTACGTTGATGCTCCTACTACCAGCTCTAACGCCTCCATTTCCTCCACTGTCAAGCGCTCTGATGACTACCTCGAGGCCGCTACTGAGCTCGTTAAGAAGATGGCCCCTTCAGCCACCTTCCGTGTCGTGGATGACCACTACGTCAGCGATAACGGTATCGCTCACGTTAACTTCCGCCAGACTGTTAACGGGCTCGACCTCGACAACGCTGATTTCAACGTCAACGTAAGTATACTCTCCAAGACATTAGTGTCAATTTCTAGTTGTGTAACATGACAGTGACTAACATCCTCTGCCTTTAGGTTGCCTCTGACGGTTCTATTTTCTCCTTCGGAAGCTCGTTCTACTCGGGCGATCTTCCCAAGCTGAGCCGTCGCGATGTCTCTGAGCCTACCGCCGCTCTTGAGGGTGCCATTGGTACCCTCGGCCTTCCCGTTAAGGCTGACGGCGCTCAGGCCCAGGCGACTGGAAACGAAGTTTACACCATTACTGGTACCTCTGGTGCCGAGAAGGATCCCGAAGCCAAGCTGGTTTACCTCCAGCGTGAAGATGGCACTCTGGCTCTCACTTGGAGAGTCGAGACTGATGTCACTGACAACTGGCTGTTGACCTATGTTGATGCTGCTACTACCACCACTGTTCACGGTGTCGTCGACTACGTCAGTGATCTTGCTACCTACAAGGTTTACCCTTGGGGTACCAACGATCCCTCCGCTGGCGACCGTGTTGTCGTCACCGACCCTTGGAAGACCGCGCAGTCCCCTTTCACCTGGCAGGGAGACGGCTCGTCCAACAGCACCACCACCTCTGGTAACAACGCCATTGCCCAGAACAACCCCGACGGCGGCAACGCTTACGTCAACAACTACCGCCCCACTGCCAGCGATCGCAAGTTCGAGTACCCTTTCACCACTGAGATGACCAACACCGATGATTTCCTCGATGCTTCCGTCACTCAGCTGTTCTACACTGCCAACAAGTACCACGACCTGCTTTACACTCTCGGTTTCACCGAGAAGGCTGGTAACTTCCAGCTTAACAACAACGGCAAGGGTGGTAAGGGTAACGATCAGGTCATCTTGAACACTCAGGATGGCTCTGGTACCAACAACGCCAACTTTGCTACCCCCGCCGATGGCAGCAAGCCCCGTATGCGCATGTACCTTTGGGACCAGCAGACCCCCATGAGAGATTCGTCTTTCGATGCTGGTGTCGTCATCCACGAGTTCACCCACGGTCTTTCTAACCGTCTGACCGGTGGACCCGCCAACTCCGGCTGCCTCGAGACCACTGAGGCCGGCGGTATGGGTGAGGGCTGGAGTGATTTCATGGCTGTTGCCATCTTCACTCCCCAGACTGCTACCCGCGCCGACGATGCCGTCATGGGTGCCTGGATCTACAACGACCCCGCCGGTATCCGTGCCTACCCCTACTCCACCTCTCTTTCCACCAACCCCTACACCTACACCTCTGTCAACGATCTTTCGTACCAGGGTGTCCACGCCGTTGGTACTGCCTGGGCTACTATCCTCAACGAGGTCATGTGGAACCTCATTGACAAGCACGGCAACGCCAAGAGCCTCGAGCCCTCTTTCGATAGCAAGGGTGTCCCCACTGACGGCAAGTTCCTCGCCATGAAGCTTGTCCTCGACGGCATGGCCCTCCAGCCCTGCAACCCCAACTTCGTCTCTGCTCGTAACGCCATTCTCGACGCTGACCGCGCCCTGACTGGTGGTCAGAACATCTGCGAGCTCTGGACTGGTTTCGCCAAGCGTGGTCTCGGTGAGAAGGCTTCTTACGGCCGCCGCCGTGTTGCTGACTTCACCGTCCCCGCCAGCGCTTGCTAAATGCTTAATTCTGGTGTCTTGGTAAGAGATTTGGTTGTCGATGGTTAATTCAGTCTCGTTCTGCTCTTCGAGTAGAACCAACCAAACAAACTACCACGGCAAGATGATGACCGCCATCTCATTGTCTTGTCCGGCTCTCATTTCGTAGCAAACCTGCTACCACAAATATTTCTTTAAACCTTCATTGTGTGTTTTTTTGCTTGGCTTCTTTGGTTGCTGTTCTTAGATTTCACTTTGATTGTAATAAATCTGTTTCCCTAAATATCTATGTCTTCTTGTGATCTTTTTTGTATGTGAATCTTTAGTGAATGTTAATACTTTTGTCTGTTCTAGTTAGCGGTTTATGGTTATTGCCCTTTATGTGTTGGTTTATGTGAATGATACCCATGATGTCTCCCGATTGGGATATATCTTGAACGTCTAATTGGTTTTGTTAGTGTTAGTCCAAGATCTTGGCAATGCGGGAAGGACGTTGCTGCCAAGATTTATTTACAATGTACACACATACATATGTACGCATATAGAAAGCCAAGCCACGGAACTAGTGTACGAACATGATCTTGACAGCTGCTTGATATACAACCTTATTTTCCCAGTAACGAGTTATACGAATCCATATATTTGTATGCTTGGATGGTCATTAATTGTTAAACGATCGCGTGGTAGAAATTTACGTGTGCACATACAAACATACATACGTATGCACCTATTACGTGTTAACCTACAGAAATAACCTCAATATTGTGCCACATATTTTCCCATTTGTCTGAGCCTATCGAACTGGAGTACTTGTGGCACGTGGGCAAATTGGAGGTTGCTCACTGGGCAAGATTGATTGTAACTAGCATGAACCACAGCACCCTGCATCTGTGGTCCGTTTAGATCAGATTAGTGGGTCGCGGAAGCAAACTTAAGATCGTGATTCTCAAAGCGTGCATGTCTTGGATGTCGGAGAAAAAAAATACAATTTTACATGTACGGTGGTAGAGATATCGCATCGCCCACGTTGTCTATATAGATCGCTTGAAGTTGACTGTAGGATCGATCTATGAAGTGCTAGACCGCCAGGCCATGTGGTGACTGGAACCTCAGCCTCTCTGATTTCATTCCTAACATCGGGTTAATGTAACATGCCTTCACCAAAGAGAAATGTAGCACGTGCATGGGGGTACAGTCGGCCTTATTGGAAGCAACTTTGGGATTTGTTTCTGCGAGCTCTCCTTATCTAGTAATCCTTTCTGGGTACGTGTGTTGCACGTCTGCTTCCTGCCCAAATGATGTTCCTGTGAATATCATGATGGTTGCGATAACAGATAACGAGCGGGGTTATAGCTACATTGGGGTGATAACCGCTGCTGAGCGACAAACATGCGTATGATCTCCGCCAAAAAAAAAAAAAGAAAAAAGAAGAGTAACAATATACGGAGTAGTCCATGCAAAAATTCCACAATTGGGGTACACACATATAGCACAAGCCTTTTACTACACATTTGTTACCGATGATGCTCTTTTTTTTTTCTAACTCATGAACCGACTTACGTTAGCTGCCCCCACTTACCCCATGTTGCAGAGAGACCCCTGCTGCATAGAGTTGGATTGATATAGGAAGGAATCAATCCCTCGAGCTTTCTAGAGCTCAACAATTTTCACGTGTCAAATAGGACGAATGTGAATGCTCAGTATTTTTGTTTCCGAGAGGCACTATTTGATGCTTCATTTACCTGATTCTCATAGTACATGATTATCATGTTACTGTTAGTTAATAGAAATGGGACATCTCTTCCATTTTTGACTGGATACATACGTGACGACTCACATTGTATGCAGCACAATTATACTTCTGACGTATTTTACGTGCTTGGCTGATAGGATCATGACGTCGGCTGTTGTAAGCTAGTCTCTTTTCGGCTCTGTGGTCGTCCACAACTCATTTTGATTGGTCTTGATGTGCGCATTCGTGTCTAGCACGTCCCTAAATCGCCCGTCCACCCAGCGGAATCCATGAGCCAGCTGGACGTTCAATAGCTGCCACTTTTTACGATCTGCAATCGTCTGTCATGACCAAAAAGAGACCTGGGGAACAAGAGGAGGGGCACACTTGTGATCCAAGCTACGCACATGTGCACATAACCTCTAAAGCTGACCAAATGTAACCCCGCTAGTAACCCCCCACATGAGCTTACAGCAAAGACCTTTGCCACGCCCGATGAGTATCTATATAAGACACTCTCCGCCCATCCTTTAAATTTTTGTATTTTCTTGTCCCACACAATTCGACACGCAGAGTTTTATTTGCGGTTGGTTATCGCAATTTCTTTGTCTTTTGTTCTCTTCGGAAATCAGAAAACATGACTGTCGACGAGAAGGATATCGACATTGTCGAGCCCGTTGCCGATGGCGGCGAGCCCGTCGTTTACCACGACTCTTTCATGAAGCGCATTCTTCCTGTCATGACCTGTGGTGCTGGATTGTTCTCGGATGGTTACATCAACAACGTGAGTTCAAGTACTCCGAGCTAAAGTACTTTTTCATATTAACATATTATCAAAGGTCATTGGTTCCGTTTCAACGACTCTTGGCTACCAATATGGTGAAGTTTACACCAAATCAAATGCCAAGAAGTATGTTAGCGATATTGCTTTCGCCGGAACCGTTCTTGGAATGCTTATCTTTGGCTACACTTCTGATCATTGGTCGCGTACCAACACTCTTCTGGTTTCCACTGTTATCCTGGTCGTCTTCACTGCCCTTGCTACTGGTTCTTACTACCATGGCTCAGCCACTGGAATGTTTAGTATTTTGACTGCTTGGCGTTTCTTCGTCGGTGTTGGTATTGGAGGTATGTGCTATTTCTATATTCTCACGTATTGTGTATTAACCCATTTGTTATAGGTGAATACCCAGCTGGTTCCGTTGGTGCCGCCGAGTCAACTGGCGGACTCAAGTCCGGCTCTCGTCATTTCTGGTTCATTACCTTCACCAACTCCGCTATTGATTGGGGTTTCGTGATTGGTGCCTTCGTCCCCTATGTTGTCGCGGCTGCTACTCACAACGAACACTACGAGACCATTTGGAGAGTTTCTCTGGGTCTTGGTGTCGTGTTCCCCATTATTCTCTTTTTCCTTCGTTTCAAGATCTCGGACCCCGAGAACTTCAAGAAGAACTCTATGCGCAACATTCGCACACCATACCTGTTAGCTTTCAAATACTACGGATTCCGCCTGTTCTGCGTCAGTTTGGTTTGGTTCATCTACGACTTTTCTACCTACTCCTTCGGCATTTACTCTTCCACCATCTTGGCCAACATCTACGGTGCTGATGCTCACCTCACCACCGTGTTTGGCTGGAACACTGTTCTCAACCTGTTCTATATCCCCGGTACTGTCATCGGTGCTTTCATCTCGGATCGTTTCGGTCCCCGTTACACCCTCGCCGGAGGTGTGATTGCTCAGGCTATTGTTGGCTTCATCATGGCGGGCTGCTATGGCACTCTGTCCCAGGCTAACCATGTCGCCGCGTTTGTCGTTGTCTATGGTATTTTCCTTGCTCTGGGAGAGCTTGGTCCTGGCAACAACATTGGTTTGATTGCTGCTAAGACTTGCGCTACTGGTGTCCGTGGTCGCTACTACGGTTTTGCCGCTGCCATTGGTAAGATCGGTGCTTTCGTTGGTACCTGGGTTTTCCCTTACATTGAGAAGGCTGGTGGTGGTGGCGATGCTTCTGCTCAGTACCCATTCTACGTATCATCCTCTTTGTGCATTCTTTCGGGTCTCATTGCGTTGTTCTTGTTCCCTCACATTGGTCAAGATACCATTAACGAGGAGGATGCGAGATTCAACCAGTACCTTGCTAGCCAAGGCTTCGATGTGTCCCAGCTGGGCACTGGTGAGGAAGAACAAAAGTCTTAGATAAGACACTATGATGTGAAGATATTACACAACTGTGCCAGCTAAGTGAGTGGTATCAGTGCCTATCCTGTAACTAGTTATTGTTGTAAAGTCATGTATAATTTTTAATAAAAGCAAATTATTTCACGTAAATTACACGCTGCTTTCATTACTAGTCTCAGTGAACCTCTATTCTATGCGGAAAAAACACAGCCTCTTTTATTGTATATTCAGGACCGCATATTCATAGCTTCTACATCTAAATGGGTGTTTATAATTTGTGTACAATATGCCCCGGCGTTCCGCGTCGGGGTCAAGACTTAGTAGAACTTACTTCGAGCTATCCATACATAGACTTCCGGCGTACCGAAGATCCTAGCTTACAGAAGTACCCACCAGATTTTCAAGATCTACAATCAGCGTCTAGAAGATTAAGACTTGATTCATTATTTACACTATAGTTTCCTTTTTTTGATGTTCATTAATAGTTCACATCGCACTGACGTCTACAGAATTATCACTTGTTCTAGTAACCACGTCAGATCACGCAATAGTTGTGTAACTACGTCGCAACTGTCAAAACTGTGGGTCGGTCAGGAACATCAGCCCTACCATTCGATGACATATTTATCAAATGCGCCTTTTATTAATCACGGTCTGTGTCCACGGCTTTTTATGTACATGATGAAATCTTCATGTATTGGGACTGTCCTTCCGAGCGAGTCGCGCGTAATGTCTACTGTATGTTGTAATACTGGAGTGTGTGCATACATGTTTATACACATATGCGCACATTGATTTTCACCTCTTCTTGATTCTGAAGGAAAGTATGTACATAGGACACCATTACCCTCTGAGCTGGTGCATATAGTGCAACTGCACAATAAAGTATTTATGTCTCTTTATAAACCTACTGTTTAATCGATTAGACAGCGATTCTTTACCTTTTTCTATTCCTTGCAGATATGTTTTGAGCCCATGAATCGCCTACTATTTCCGTATTAAATAGGCATCTCATCAAACCCGAACTATCACTAAAGGACATTCCTAAATTTCTGTACATCTATGGCTAGCATCTTGACTTTTATGCCCTACGGCCTTCAGACGAAACCTCCAAACTTGTGTGAATCTAGGACTCGGCTTTTCACAAAACATTGTCCAAGAGTCTTAAGATTATCTTCAACACACGTATAAAATATATATATATACATACACCAGTGAAATTAGTCAACACAAAATGTACGTACATACATTTATGTATACGTGGAAAAATCATCATGATTTACCCTACGCGTGTAAACTTGCATCTTCACACATCTTTCACGTATACGATTGAAAGGGATATTAGGGTTAAACGATGTGTCCATGGACCCTGCACGTATTAAGCGCAGAACCGAAGCCGAGCAGGTTTATGCAGACTAAACCACAGAAACGGTGTTCGACCTCCGAAAAATGACTGTTAACGACCGCGACTAATTAGCCTACCTGTGTACATGCGCATACGGTTTATACATCAGGAGTAGGAACATGAGTCACAAACAATAGTGCTGTAAATACATACATCCACCATGAAAACATTTACACATTCCAATCATTTGAGATGATGCCGAGACCCTCCATGTGTAGTGATGAAGTCAAAGTAAACCAACTTCCTAATGCGGAACGTCTACCGCTTCAATCCCTCTTGTTGATGCACACCAATGCGGTTAGCCAGGGTCGATTCAGGCATAATATATGGAGCCCGGCACTCTACATTGTACTGGTTGGCTTGTTCCATGAGTTGACATGCACTATGCCGACGGCTTTAACTTGCGGTGCCGATGGCTTTGGGGTAATGTAACCTGTGATTGGCCGAATCGACTACTGGAGTACCGTAGACCCGCTTTTGCCGACGGTGAGATGGAGTGGATACCTCTGACGGGACGCCGGCGAAGACTTGTACTCCCCGGACCATTGTGTCGGCGTGAATGCACAGGGCAGCCTACGGCCCGCATATTCCTGAAGTGTTGATGGAGCTAACTCGAGTGTCACAGACATCTACAACTACATCAAAATCATTGAAACCATATTCTACATGACATCTGTATCGACGTTTGGATCTATAATTTTGGTCCGCCAATGGATACCAGATGTTACTCATCCAGAAGAGTCACTCTTGCTGCTTAAAGACCCAGTCAGTGATAACAAACGGGCCCTACCTTATCTATTTTTTGACCTTCGGGCGTTCTGATTGGTTGTTTGAACCCAATTCTACAATCCTGTACCCCACATTTAACCTAATCGGGTAACTTGGGCACAGGATTCAGTCATAGAACGCAGTCATTACCCTCCGGAGTACCACTCAAATACCCGCATAATGACGGATAATCATGTCAATCGCGGAAGGCGAAACGCGCCCCCATTTAGGTAGGGCAGGGAAACGACTTTAAAGATGGGCCATTCCCCGCAGTTGGCAATTGTTCCTCTTTGTAATTATTCTTCAACAACATATTATCAATCCAAACCACCGGTTTAAAAGCTCTTTACGATTTTAATTATCGTCTCCCAAGTCTCTTCGTCTTACTCAACACCCTCTAATTACACACACAAATCTACATAATGGTTTCCAAGGGAAAGGTTTGCCTTGCCTACTCAGGTGGTCTTGATACCTCTTGCATTCTCAAGTGGCTTCTTGAGCAGGGCTATGAAGTTGTCTGCTTCCTTGCCAACGTTGGCCAGGTATGTTTTACATGATATTATGTTACAATAGCTGTATGATCCACGTACTAACGAACTATTCTTGTTTATAGGAGGAGGACTGGGACCAGGTCCGTGAGAAGGCCGCCCTTCTCGGTGCTGCCAAGATGATCATCACTGATCTTCGCAAGGAGTTTGTTGATGAGCTCTGCTTCCGCGCTGTTCAGTGCAACGCCCAATACGAGGGTCGTTACCTTCTGGGTACCAGTCTTGCCCGCCCTGTTATCGCTCGCGCTCAGATGAAGGTTGCCGCCGAGGAGGGCTGCGACTACGTTTCCCACGGCTGCACTGGTAAGGGTAACGATCAGGTCCGCTTCGAGCTGGCTTTCCTCACTATCGACCCCAAGATCAAGATCATTGCTCCCTGGAGAATGCCCGAATTCTTCGACCGCTTCCAGGGTCGTGCCGACCTTCTCGACTACGCTGCCGCTACCGGTATTCCCGTTACCTCCACCAAGGCTAAGCCATACTCTATGGACGACAACCTGGCTCACTGCAGTTACGAGAGTGGCCAGCTGGAGGACCCCTCTCAGCCTCCTCCCGTCGATATGTGGACTCGGTAAGTGAATTTCAAACTATACAAGATATATTTCTGTATAAACTTTCAACTAACACAATCATTATTAGCACTGACGACCCTCTTACCGCCCCTAACACCCCCGAGGACATCCAGATCTTCTTCGAGAAGGGTCTTCCCGTCAAGCTTGTCACCTCCTCTAAGACCATTACTGACAGCCTGGAGATCTTCATTGAACTTAACGCTATCGGTAAGGTTCACGGTATTGGCCGTATCGACATTGTTGAGAACCGCTACGTCGGTATCAAGTCCCGTGGTTGCTACGACGCTCCTGCCATGACTATCCTCCGCCTCGCCCACTTGGATATTGAGGGTCTTGTCATGGATGGTAAGGTTAGATCGCTCCGTGACCAGTTTGTCACTCACGCGTGGTCGGAGATTCTGTACAACGGTCTGTACTTCTCGCCCGAGCGTGAGTTCGTTGAGAACTCTTTGATCTTCTCGCAGAAGCGTGTGGTAAGTTGATACATGCCCCATATCTAAAATTAACCTGCAAGCCGCAACAAGATTACTAACTTTCACTTTAGAACGGTGAGGTCCGTCTCCGCTGCTACAAGGGTAACGCCTATATCACTGGCCGTTCATCAGAGACTGAGAAGCTCTACTCAGAAGAGGAGTCGTCCATGGACAGCCTGGTTGACTTCAGCCCAGTAGACACTTCTGGATTCATCAACATCCAGGCTATCCGTCTCAAGAAGTACGGCGCGCAAAAGCAGGAGGAGGGTCAGGGTGTTGGCAAGGCATAGATACAGTACAAAGCCAATAGTTCGTGTTTTTTAAATTAATGTTTTTTTGTTTTACGCTATATAAAAGATTATACAACAAGATTGAAATGGCAATCGTGACCGTCGTACAATTCAAAGGCACACTCCATTCACAAAAGTGACACTACGGAGCGGCAAAGGCAACCGATTTATTAGTCACTCTATAGACGGAAACCTACACAAGAGGAACAAACAAAAATAAATAGAGAAAACAATTTACAAGTCTGTCGACCAAGAAAAGTAAAAGTAGATTGGTTGATGGGTAAATCAATTAACATATTATTGGTGTATCGGGGCAGTGTATCAAACAAGTCATTACAACTTGTTCTCTCTGTCGAGCTGTCGTCCCACATAATCTGCATAAAAGTATAAAAGAATACGTCTAAACCATTGATTAAATAGAATCCGTATGTTCAGTGTTACAAACTTACTATGTTCCCTCGAAAAATGCTACCGGATTTAGTAGTGGGGCATTGTCAAACAGATTAAGCTTTTAGAAATCACACGAGAATCTATTGGTTACATGGAACACGTACAGATTCGTCACGCAACAAGATTTACAATAAGGATCTTTTCTTAGAAGTGACGTCACCTGAACAAATTGACTAATAGACCTTCTACTACGGGAAGTAGGTGTCCTTAATTTGAATCATTACTGTAACAAGTATCTTCATGTCTGGAGACTGAAAGTGTGTGTATGTATTTGAATAAAAATCATATTACGCATACCATAACCGCGGCTAGCCAGAAATGAAGCTTCTCCACACCTTGAACTGCGAGTTTAATAGCTATATTGGCCATTCTTTGTACTGTTCGGCGTTCTAATTACGAGTGACGGGGGGGCGAGTGGTACCTGTACAAGCACATTCCCACTTGGGTCAACTTACGTGCAGCCAAGGTGTATCCTTTTCCGGCATTGCTCTCAAGCCGTCCAGAAAATGAAGAGAGATAAG
Source organism: Huntiella bhutanensis (assembly GCA_002018275.1). Taxonomy (NCBI): domain Eukaryota; kingdom Fungi; phylum Ascomycota; class Sordariomycetes; order Microascales; family Ceratocystidaceae; genus Huntiella; species Huntiella bhutanensis. The sequence continues at coordinate 145,731 of MJMS01000070.1, forward strand.
GTATATGCCGAGAGCATAACTTATGGAAGTGTATAAACTACAACATCTATTGAATAATGAAGAACACTCGGGGTATGACATGTACTTTCAAAGGTACAAAACAATAGACTCTTATAAACGTTCGAGAAATACAACGCCGCTAATTGACTGTTTAGTATTGCTACAACATAACGTGTGAGATTTAGCAACTCTATTTCGATAGCTGTTGCAAGTACATAAGTTTATACCGTTGCATTATCATGAAAGTATGTGTCTAACTTGCGATACATTCACGATGATGTACGTTGGCCTATCAGGCTAGTAAAATAATGAGTATTTCTTTGTGATATTTTTAACGCGACTCAATGCACCAATACTACGATAGATTGTAGCCAGTAAAATGGCATGTGTTGAAATGAGAGCGGAGTCGGAGGTACTAGTGACAAGCTCCAGATGCCCGTTTTTCGAGGCCAAGGTATATTCATTATACTTGTTCGACCTCTATTCAGTTGGCCACCATTCATTCAAGCTACGGTTCTCCTATCGGCTGTCTACTTGCATGGACCATAAGTGTTTTTAGTGAAGAAACCACAGCATCAATTCGAATACGAGCCTACTTCAGCAGAAAGATGCCACATTTAATACAATTTGACTAACAAACTTTATGTGGTAACCGACTGATATAACTCATCCCATTGTGATATCAAGACACGTTCATCATGTCTGAAATTCTTAGAACACAGTAATTTTTTACGTCCATCCACCAATACGACCCGGATGGTGATCTTGTTGGCAATAGAACACGCGATGGTGAAATGCTTTTGAAGCTCACCCTCGAGGAACACCTAATATAGAAATATAGACAAATTTACTATATGCAAGTGTCATTCGGCTGTGATAAACGATCGTGACAAAACATGCGTAGAGCCACTAACTTGTTTTTGATACAGCTAAGTTCAGTTTTTCTTCTAGGAAAATCGTCAATTTACCAAGTGTATCTTTGTATTGCGTGTTAATTTGAATCGACCTGTCACCAAGAAGTCCTTCAAAATCTCGAAAAGCACATCGCATTTGCGTAGTTAGAATCATAGTCTGTCAAGGCTGTCAGCCATCAACCAAATCTGCCATCAAAAGCCCTCATCATCATCAGTTAATACAGTTCCGTCCGAACCCAAACTAGTAGCGCTACAGAGAACCTCGGAGGACGATAAACTCTGCATGTCACTGCCTGTTGAATAAGAAACGGAGCTTATTCGAGCCATCTTGATTCTCATGGCAGACCTACAAGAAATGCTGGCTACATACTTCAACCCAGGTCTATACATAGTGTACAGTTCCTAGTAGTACTAGAGTAAATCCCATGATAATTTCTCAATTTCCCAAAATAGTAATAATTACAAGATATCTTCAAGTCGAAAAAATTATCGCCTGATCCGGCATAAAACACTATAAATACTGGTAGTTATCCAGGTCAAATATACCATAATCTGCTCCCGGATAGGGTTCAATGGAAACTCAAAGATTACACGTTTTTATTTACACATATATATTGGTTTTGGTGGTCTAAATCACTTGATTTCTTAGTATAAACGAGGGACTACTCAGTCTAATCAACACTACAGAGATTGAATCTCTGATGCATAACTTCATGGTCACACACAAGACAACCACACCAGTTCACAAATAATCCCTCACTCTAAAGAACTGTATGTAACCCTAATTCATGAATATGACAAATACACTGGCACTGACTACCCTTAGCTGTTGCTTCAAAATGTATCTATTAGCTTGGGAAACATGATTACCGCTGCGTCAAAAATATGTGAATTCTTTAGACTTGTCATTAGTGCCTATTCTGTGAGGGTCCATATAGAACGGGTTCTCTACATAGCTCAGAGGAGTGCAACCAGGAGAGTGAGTTTCCTTCAGACAGGGCATAATCTAACAATATCCCTCCCATGAAGGGGAGAATCACGCAGGATAACTATGTAAAGAACAACATGGGGTCGGCTTTTCCAAGGTATAAATAGAAAACCACCTTATTCAATGAAAACAAAAAGCTCAATGTCTATTATTAATGTGTGCGCTCTAAATTGGGGAATATCTAATTTAGGAAAGTGGTGTATGTGGTTAAAAAGGGGTAGACTCAACATATAATACAGTAACATTGCACTCATTTTGGCTAGATGCATGTATAAGACACGTCTTCATACATTCCAAACTTCTACTATGTCAGTTAGTAGCAGAACAAGGTTAATGTTAGGGTTAACATGGAAGGTCAAGAATTGCACTTGCGCGGCACGCAGCAAGTACGAGACATGAGAATTTCGTTGATTTGATTTTCTCCTACTTGGGCGTTGTAGGTATTTTAGTGTCACACATATGCTTTATATTTGATATTTAAAATGACGTCAAAGGGGTTATCGAGCTGGCACTGTCGATAAATGACGGAGGGTTTTTCTATGTACATCCACTTAACGCTTGTAACTAGACCACATAGGCTATCATAAAGTGCACTATGACTAGATACTGGAATAGACAACACTGTCTGATTATTTCTCATTGATGAATTGTAAGCTTTTTAATGAGTGTGCTCTAATCCTGGAGCAACATAATTGCAAAACAAGAGGTCAAATGCGTTTGTATGTGAAGACTTTGTTATTGTTTGGTTGGCCTATACTGCGGACCATCGCTAGTTACCACCGTACCAAATCTCAAAGTCGGTTTATGAAAAAGGTTGATGGAGAAATTACGCGTGAAGCACTTATTCAATTTAGTGGATCATCTGCGAATTTCGTTCTTGGGGGGGTCAATGAGGTTCTGACCTGATTGAGATGAAACCTTTGATTCAATAGAGTCTTCCTGAGATATATCATCGCATAAAAGTACTATTATTAGCTACCAACATTGTTACCATGAAAAGAGTTTAGGTGCCACCAATACTTCCTCTTTGGGAGACTGGTGTAACCTCTAGTGTGATCTATGGTTTGGCGTATTCCCCGCCATAATTAGATAGCTTTTTCTTTCCTTTAATATCTCACGTTACTTCCTATCTTTCACCGCTGCCTTATAGATAGACCACTGTATCACACATGGCTCCACATGAAATAATTCCAGAAACAAGGTCAAAACGGGGTCTGTCAATGAAAGAGAATCACAATGGAGCAAGTGACTAGTGTCGAACAAGCCATAAATTTAATTGGTAGAACTAAAATTAAAGATACTAGAAAGGAGAATAATGCCTTATTTAATTAGGGAGGTGGTAGAGTGACAGGCAATGAGATTAACCTCTTTTAAGAGGAATTAGAGCCATGTTGTCTTGCAAGTGCGAGTACCATTTTAGCTGGAGCACGGAGAAGACCCCTTGAAAAATGAGAAAATAATTACTATAACCAGTGATACAAGTACATATACGTAAAATAGAGATATCCGAGGGGGAGCTTAAAAATATATCGGTTCATAGATTTCAGAAAAGGACGGAACAATAGTGATGCTTGCTAAAGTAGCAAGAGTGCTCAAGCAAAGACAGTGTTTGTCAAATCTCCAAAAACTTCAACAGCAAAGGAAGAATACCTGAGATGGATGAAACAACGTCTAGCTACATCAAAGCAACGCCATAGAACACGGTGTGATTTAGACATAGTTACCTGGTCAGGGGTAAGTTATTAGCTCAGTTCTGGAATTGTGAAGTCAGGAGTTGAAATGCGAGATACAACGCCTCTCAGTTAATTAACATAGCTGTAAAGGGACAGTTCATAAGACTGGGTAAATCGATAATCCGTCACACGTAAACCCATGTTACCAGGAGAGTCTTTTTGACGTCTTTCAAACCATTCAAATAGATGATAGTTCCTCGCATAAAAGTATACAGATCGGCAAATCAAGAAAAAACACAAACGGGGAAAGGTCGCCGCTATAGCAATGCAGCTATGAACATGATATGAGATGAAACGTTTGATGTGGAACATATGAACACAGAGCGACATGAAAATAGACAATTAAATAGTATGAAGTTATCTAAAGGCCATAGATGAGACCAACGGCATGACAATTTCAAATAGAGTCGGTATATTTCTGCACTCATAGGATTCAGATCCCTAGATTTTGCGGTCGCAAATGATTAGATTTGCTCATGTATAGTGTGTGTTTGGCTTTGCACAGTAATTGTGACTTTGATCTCAAGTCCACCTACGCACCCAGCTGTCATTTGTCGCCAAGGAAATGGTGGGCCAGTAGTGTTGGAAGCAATATCTCCGAATACGCCTCCCGGTGTCCACCGAATGTTCTCCCGGCCTCTCCGGATGTCCCCCAGGCACTGCTGGGTAGTCAGTTATCGTAGGTGAAATTAAATTGGATTATCTTCTAATTTAGACCGGAAATCTCATGATGCTTACAGTCAAATCTACAACATCACGGCATACATCAGCTTCATCTTCATCTGTGTACCATTTTCATGCGAAGACATGTCCATTTGCGCTTCAATAAGTGTACAGACACATGGGTTCGTGGCACACCTCACATACATGGCTGCCCCCGACCAAATTGTGTATAATGTCACACCTACTGTGCAAGACTAGACAATCGCTGTACGCCCTCAAACGCACACTGTCCATGACCAAATTTAGTCATTTCTGACTCTAAAATACAGGGATCTGAATCCTGTGAGTACAGAAATATACCGACTCTTAAAACAAAGAAAATGATGCTCACCACTACCTTCAGAGCAACACCAGATTCTTTACGAAAACATGTTCCCATTGTTATGATGTAGTCACGAAGGTGAAACAAGTCAAATAACCTGAGGTCGTAAGCAAAATATAGAAATAAAAGTTGGGACATTATAAAAAGTTATGTGATGGGTCAATGTGGGCACACTAAATCGGACAATTTAGACAGTTTACAAGTGGTTCGATGAAGAAGCAGAATACACTCATTAATCGGTTCGAGCTGATGGCACCTTTTGTACCCGATGCTCACCGCTAAACCCACTATATAATTACCTGACTTCTTTGGCGATGAAGACAAAGAAGTCATTGGCGACAAATGGTGACAAATGTTTCAGCGTGGCGAGAAAAGATGATGTCAAAGACAAAAACTAAACAGCTTGTGAACCCTAACAAGTTATGATCACGTCTAATGTGTACAGATTTCCAAGAAAGTTGGTACAAGGTTTTCGGCATGGTGACTTTTCATGAAGAGGGTCTTTGCTTTCCAGAATAGAATAGATGATTACCCGACTATCAATACAGTGTGTCAGGGAAACCCACAAGATGCTCACGCCAGATGTGACGATGTCGAAGAGATTCCTGTTGTTTATAATTTTAGGATATGTAACACAAAGACTCTTTTCCTGTGTCACCATCGACAGCTCCCTAGCGCCATTACCAAGAGCAACAGCGCGATAACATGGCTCGGATTCACTTTAAATTTCAACTTGACAGTACAAGAATCGTCGACCTGATGAAATAGCTTCAAGTTTTCTAGTACATGGCAGCAACAAAAAACCTCGGTATTGGCTACGCTGCGCCCAAAATGCCCGCCGAACTAGAAGCTAGCTTGTTGCCCGTCACTACTACTCTCAATTTAAAGAATGAAGCCTACGCCCTGTGGCGTGGGCCACTCCCACTGCAACATCTATTCCGACGCTGTCGGAGGAGGACGTGATTGCCACCACTTTGAACGCCGCAAAGAACTGGACGAGAATGCACTGGAAGACTATGATGTCATCTACACTGACGATTCAAAAGAAGGCAACTCTATAGCCTTTGCACTCGGCCTTTTTCAGGCCTAAAGGTTATTGCTTGACTGAGTGGCCCTCTTAAGTCCTACTTAGAAGTCGCCAATTGCGAACCGCACGCCCTACTCAAAGCAACCAAGTACACCCGAGACTTGGCCGAATGCTCACCAACGGTCTACCCCTTGGAAGACAACTAAACAGCGATGTACCGGCTAGACGAGCCAACCTACTGGTCTGAAATGGTGTGCCATCTCTCGCCCCCCATAAGTGCCATTCAGATCATCGCCCAATGGTTTTCAGTTCACATGGGGATCCCAGGCAATGAATTGTTGTTGTTGTTTTATTTAACGTCGACCGAATTAGTATCACCTGTTGATACGACGGCTCTCCAGCCAACGACGGGCCAAAATGAAGTCGGCATCCCAGCATCCTCCGTTGAATGGTCGGCAATTGCAAAATGCATAAGCATAGAGGTCTTCCCAAGACCAGACAAAGAGCCAGGTGAAAAGATTAAACATGAAAAAACAAAAGTAAAAAAACACTGGGAGGGTCTATACTCAGCATTGTTAGGGTTTGCAACCCATTAGGCTTTGCCTAGTACCTGGTATAAATCCCAGACAGCCCCCACTCTGCAGAGTTTTCTTTTCTTTCCTTTTCTTCTTTAACAAAGTCTCTGTTTCTTGCATTTAACGTCCTATTCGTGACTAGCCCTTAACAAGCATAGCCCGAAGGCGCCCCGCGGGGTCCAGGCTCGTCCTGGTTCACTGCAGCAGATCCAGCAATAAAATCAAAAATCTGTAGCGGCGGAGGGTTTTGGTTGTTGGCTTTCTGGTATCAATACTGTGAAAAAAGTTTCCTCCGTCCTCCATCTCAGAAAAAGTATCTTCTCGACTTCATCAATACCATCCACCGAATTTCAGGACACAAAGAGGAGCATCCGACGCGGAACCTTCTTCCAAGAAATGCGCCGAAAGTGAAGGTGAAAGGCCCTCAATGTCTCAATACTCCAAAGAAAAAGCTCTTGAGGGGGCCAAGAGATGCCAGCTTAGCAGCAATCGATCAAGGTGGACCTAAGAAAAAGCAAGAACCTGAAAAAAGGGCAAAAGGGAGAGTTGTGTAGTTCAATACAACCGACACCGAATTGGGGGATAATTCATCTTGTGTCCGATAGAAATAGTATCTCCAAACCCCAAGGTACCATTCCGAGGGTATTAAGGAAGAAGACTGACCTAGGCAATGAGCTCGTCGACCAGAACACCAAGGCAGCCGTAGAACTATCCTTCATAGAGAAATCTAAGATGACGGCAAGCTACATTAAACACACCATGCGCGAGGATACAATGAAGAAGTCAGAGAATGATACAGTGCGTTTAGCGGCGAGCATCGGGTATAAAGGTGCCGTCAGCTCGACGCGATTAATAAGTGTATTCTGCTTCTTTACCGAACTCTTTGTAACCTGTCTGTCATGTCCGATTTACTGTGACTAGATTTGACCCATCACATCGGGTTGGTACACGTTTAAACACTAGGTTGGAAGATATACGGCCGTTTCTCCTGAGATAGCTAACTATCAAAGGTTGCACTGAGGAAAAAAAGCTTTCCTTCCTTTTTTTCCTCGCAGCCTCCATTGACCAATCAGAGCGCGTAGTTTTCTCGAAAAGTTTGCTTCAATCGTCAAGATGGCGAAGAAGAAGTCAACCAAGGCTAAGCGAAGTAATGTCTCAGCCGCTGTTAAAGGCAAAGGGACCGCTGGCAAAGAAGAGGTCTCTTCCGGGGATGCGCCAGTATCCAGTATCATGGGTTTGACCAGTCTTTGGGATAAGGAAATCGTGAAGAATTGTTTGGCGTCGGAGCCCATGTTGGCGGAGTTGGAAGAGAAGGGTAACGAGCTCGAGGTCCGCGTTGCGGCCCGATTGAGGGAGTACGAGACGTTGCCGGGG